>JAOTNS010000011.1:0-40000 GCA_028476615.1 Culter alburnus
TCGCGCCCTTGATCCTGCGCCCGCGAGAGAGTCCGGTCCCCGACCAACACACGGGGAGCTCGGAGCAATCCCCAGGATTTGGCGGCACTTCGGCAGGGGGGTATGAAGATGCAGGCATTCATACAGAGGTTCTGGTCACGGGCGGAGAAGTTTAGCCTCCCTGATGCGGTCCTCAAGGACATATGTAATAACTGTTTGAATGACCCTCTACTGCAGTGGGACATGGAGATGGTGGAGAGGCTAAATTTTTGGAACTTCGCCAGGTACCTGTATCTGCGTAAGAATAAGCCGATTCGGAGACCTCCTGTACCCGCTCCAGCCCGGGAGCCCGCTCCAGCCCGTATGTCCTCTCCAAGGCCCGCTCCAGCTGGTGAGTCCGCTCCAGCCAGGGAGCCCGCTCCAGCCTGTGAGTCCGCCCCAGCCCGTGAGTCCACCCCAGCCAGTGAGTCCGCTCCAGCCAGTGAGTCCGCTCCAGAGACCGCTTCTGTCCGTGAGTTCGCTCCAGAGCCCTCAGAGGAGGTGGGTACCGAGTCACCGCCTCACTCACGAAGGAGGAGAAAGAGGAGAAGGGGTTCCATCCCTCAAGGCCCGGAGGCTATTCCAGAGCCCGCTGTTGGCCCGGAGGTTTTGGAGTCGAACGCCTCCCTGGTGAGTCCTGACATGGCCAAGAAAACTGTATTTCTCTTTTATGTCTTGACAGTTTTGCGTGCTTGGAGAAAGCACGTAGGGTCTGGTGACCACGGCCCAGAGCAGTCCAGGCCCGCTGCAGTCCCGAAGCAGCCCAAGCAGCCTGCCGTCGTCCCAGAGCAGCCCGAGCAGCCTGCCGTTGTTCCAGAGCAGCCCAAGCCCGCTTCCGTCCCGGAGCAGCCCGAGCCCGCTGTCGTCCCAGAGCAGCCTGCTGCCGTCCCAGAGCTGCCCGTTCTCCCTGATACAGCCACGGAGGCTGTCCCCAAGCTGCCTGCTCTCCCTGCTCTCCCTGATACGGCCACAGAGGCCATCACCGAGCTGCCCGCCCTGCCTGATACGGCCACGGAGGCCGTTGCCGAGCTGCCTGCTCTCCCTGATACGGCCACAGAGGCCATCACCGAGCTGCCTGCTCTCCCTGATACGGCCACGGAGGCCGTTGCCGAGCTGCCTGTTCTCCCTGATACGGCCACGGAGCACCCTTGGTCTGCCCTGCCGCCGCCGCCGCCCAGGTCATCTGCCCTGCCACCGCCGCTGTACAGGCCGTCTGTCCTGCTGGAGTCCGCCTGGTCAGTTCCTCCAGCGCAACCCTGGCAATCAACCAGGACTCCAGACCCTCGGGAACCCACCTGGTCAGTTCCTCCAGCGCCGCCCTGGCAATCAGCCAGGACTCCAGACCCTCTGGAACCCGCCTGGTCAGTTCCGCCAGCACAGCCCTGGTATCAGTCGGGACCCTGGACTTGGCCCGCCATCCCTCCCCCTGATCCTCCTCCAGTCCACCTCCCTCCTGAGTTTTTTGTGGTTTTGATTTTTTTTGTTTGTCTGGTGGAGCGTCTGGTAGCCGCTCCTTTGAGGGGGGGTAATATAATAAAATATAATAAAGCTGCGCTTGGATCCTAACATCTTGTCTGTGTGCTAACATGACACAGCGACTTAAATTAATGCCACATGAGGCCGAGTTTAGTTATAAAGTTATAAGTTCATTTATTTATTACATTAGTATTACTAGCATTACATATATTCTACTAACATTCTATACAAAGTAATTAAATAAAGTATAAGTATTAAAAAGTTCTTCAGTCAAGGCAATATCAGCGATGGATGCATCATCAGCTGTGGTGTCAGAGAAGCAGCCTCAGTGTGAAGCAGCCCCTCCTGTTCTCTTCATGTTCCAGCCTTTTATAGACTATCTGACCACTTGATGTCATCTTCTTGGGAATATAGAGAGACTCGTCTCTTTGTTCTGGACTCTTCTCCTCTGCTGTGTCCTGCTCTTCTGATCAAGACATCCTTCAACGGTAGACTGCCTTTCTTTCTAATACAGATTAGTTCCTTCTAATCTACTAACATGTTACTAACAAATGCATTACCAGTTGTTTTTTTATTCTTAATAAGCAATTAATATATGCTTTAATAAAGGTGTTACATTAGCCTACCAGTTGTCTGTCATTCTTTAATAAGCAATTAATATATGCTTTAAAGGCGTTACAATACCACTTGTCTGTCATTCTTTAATACAAACATCTGTTGTTGGGGTTTCTTTTCATTTTTCCACACATTACTTTCCAATTTATCAACAGCTTGTTTTTATACAAAAGTTATCACTCATAATCTGTATCTTACACATCAATTTCCAATTTATCAACAGTTTGTTTTTATACAAAAGTTATCACTCATAATCTGTCTCTTTACACATAAATTTCCAATTCATCAACAGTTTGTTTTTACAAAAGTTATCACTTCCAATTGTTTCACTGTTTACCCATAAACAAGTTATCTATATATCTCTCATAACAGCTGTACTTCATAAACAGCTAACTTCTTTTCATTTGTTTACACACAAACATGTCATTGAACATGTTTCTTCCTCCAAGGTATCTCTTTATGATAGCTGTATTTCATAAACAGCTAACTTCTGTTTATCTTCAAATCTCAGTTGTGTTGTCATTATTATTAATTAAAATCACTTATTTCAATAAATGTTTTTTCTTCTTAAATCTCAGTTGTGTTGTCATTATTATTCTTTAAGCTGAAGAGGAAGAGGTACAAGTAGCCTAGAAAAGTTGCATTCTTTAATGAAGCAGGGTGTGGCTCATATCAACAATATATATGAGTACATTAGTACAAATGTGGTGTTGCTGAGAGTGGTTTAAAAAGTTCTTCATGTGTGGATGGAAGTTTTTTTCAGCCAAATGGTGTATATTTTATTTATTTTTTTCTTCTCACCTTGGATATCAAAGACTGTCAATAAACACAACTGCACTGAAGTGCTATTGTTACTCAGCCATCATTTCTTGTACAGGACACTATTACTGCAGCGTGCTTTACAGACATGCCTGTTTTGCACACGGCACTCAAACACAGAACCAGTAAACAGGAAACTCTTCAGTTCAGAGAAACTGAAACTAAACTGTAGTTGAGCTGTTGTGTGTTTGTGTCTCTGTATTCATGCAGTAAAATGGCAGAAGCCAGATTTTCTGAAGATGAGTTCATGTGTCCAGTTGTCTGGATCTCTGAAGGATCCAGTGACCACTTCCTGTGGACACAGTTATTGTAAGATCTGTATTACAGGCTGCTGGGATCAGGGGGATCAGGAGGATCAGATGGGAGTCTACAGCTGCCCTCAGTGCAGACAGACCTTCAGTCCAAGACCTGTTTTAGCTAAAAACACCATGCTGGCTGAAGTGATGGAGAAACTGAAGAAGAGAAAACTTCCTGCTGACTGTTATGCTGGAGCTGGAGATGTGCAGTGTGACGTCTGTACTGGAAGAAAACACAAAGCCGTCAAGTCCTGTCGGGTATGTCTGAACTCTTACTGTCAGAATCACCTTGAACAACATGAGAGTTTCTTTAAAGAAAAGAGACACAATCTGACTGAAGCCACTGGACGACTGCAGGAGATGATCTGCCAGAAACACAACAAGATCCTTGAGGTTTTCTGCCGCACTGATCAGAAGTGTATATGTGTGATGTGTATGGATGAACATAAAAACCACGACACTGTATCAGCTGCAGCACAGAGGACAGAGAAACAGGTATGAACTTAAAGAGGTCTCATTATGATCATTTACAGGCTCATAATTTTGTTTATAGGGTCTACTACAATATATTTACATAATTTAATGTTAAAAAAACCTCATTATTTTTCTTATATTTTACATTGTTTTCACCCTGTCTGTCTGAACACTGTTTTAGTTTCAGGGGGAATGAAAAAAAAATTACATTTCTGGGTGAACTATCCCTATAAAACCAAGCATTGATGAAATAATTGAACCTATAATATTACCATACAAGTTCTTTAACCCCTCAGTCTCACCACTTCATGATACTGGATTCATATCTGTTTGGATGATTTGTGTGATGATTTTAGCCCCAGCTGAAGGAGACGCAGAGGGCGTTCCAGCAGAGGATCCAGCAGAGAGAGAAAGATCTTCAGCAGCTGAGAGAGGCTGTGGAGTCATAAGGTGAGTCTGGAGAAGAAGAGAAGTTTGAGAAGTCTCAGTCAGGACTCACTGAAGACACTGTGTGACTGTGATGTGTGTCCTAACAGCGCTCTGCACAGACAGCAGTGGAGGACAGTGAGAGGATCTTCACTGAGCTCATCTGCTCCATTGAGAGAAGCCGCTCTGAGGCCACACAGCGGATCAGAGATCAGGAAAAGACTGCAGTGAGTCGAGCTGAAGGACGACTGGAGCGACTGGAGCAGGAGATCAATGATCTGAGGAGGACAGATGCTGAGCTGGAGCAGCTTTCACACACACAGGATCACATCCATTTCCTGCAGGTAACAGAGATCTAGAAGAACAGGATCATAGTGGACTTGAGCAAGAGACTCACAGAGAAACATTTCATGAGAGCAGAATGAGCCGTTGACTGAAGTGTTGATCTGTGTGTTCGGTTATTATATAATCATCAGTCAGACTTTCATCTGATCATCTTCTTTTGAAAGAGACACACTTAGAAATGCAGTTCAGCTCTGGAAATCTCTTAGGAAACATTTTTTGAAATATATATCGAGATTAAAACATATTTAACCTTTTTTTCCAACAACATGAAATCCATGAACTTGATGGTACCAGTTTCACCCAGCTAGATTTCCCATCATCTCTTTACTTAACTTTACTACAATTTTTTTGTGTTGTTTCCCAAAATATATAATCATCATTTTATAATTTTCATTAACACATTAATGAATTTGACAGGAAGTGAGGCTGTATTCAGCAATGCTTCAGCGTATTTAAACCACAAAACCTGACCTTGGGATTGTGTCCTAAGAGTCCTTGTGAATTTCAGAGCCACTAACTGTTCAAAAGTTATAAATTATAGTCAATCTACTCGTGCCTTTGAATTGCTTTTCCTGATCAAATCTACTCAACCCTGTCATGTGACGCCATTGATGCTCTTGTTCTATTACGTTTATGTTTTTGCCAGATGTTTGATCATCAAGTGTTTTCCTAGAAAGTTCACATATAGTGTAAGTGTCAAACACTAGAACTTATAGCTCTAACATGATATAATGAATATGAGAAGAATGAAGCTGATGCAGTGAAAGTGCTGGATTGAGGAGAGTTACTAAAGATCAACAAGAGCTGCTCAAATCTGACAGTAGTGCAGGTTATTGGCTAAAGTGTGGAGGTGATGAGCTTTGATTTCTGTTTTCTGTAGAGTTTCCAGTCTCTCTCATCTCCTCCTGAATCTACAGACGTAAATGATGATCCCTTCAGTTCTCTCTCCTCTTTTGATGTCGTGAAAGAATCTGTCCTTCAGCTGAGAGACAAACTGGAGGATTTCTGCAAAGAAGAGCTCAAGAAGATCTCTGACAGAGGTAAAGTCCTGGAGATTCATCTGCTCTCAGAAATTATCCTCATGTAGAAGATCATATTAGAAATGTCTTAGGAATGGATGCAGGGATCATTTTCTCTTGACATGATAATCACACTCTTCATGTCTGTTGATTTCCACAGTCACTTTCACCAACATTGTTCCCAGGACCAGGAACGACTTCCTACAATGTAAGTGTTGCCAGTTAACAAAAAGAAATCAGTTGACACTGAATCACGTTTATTATTTTGGTGATTTATTTTGTTCAACTCAATCAGTGGTTTGGATTTTCTTTGTTGTGGTCTTCAACAGTATTAAATGAATAGTTTTTACAAATAACAGGTGATCATTCAGTGTCACTTTACTAACATCAAAAATAGTAGTACTCAAAATTCACCACACGGGGTCACTATAATAGCATATAATCTCCAAACTCGGATTTCACAGGAATATTAAAACGAAAACTTTAGCAAACTAACATAAAGTGTCAATTTTTACTAATTTTCGTAAATTACAAATGTTAGGGCACACATCTAGGGTGAAACAATACACTTCAGAGCAAATTCTGTTTTACAGAGAACTCGTAACACCCCTCACGTGCAATTGCACACAATCTTTGATCATCTCGAACCACAAATCATGGATTTTCCCCAGGATGATAAAAGATTCAATTGGTCTCATGCACTGCTTAGCCGTCTGTCTCAATATCACACACTTAGTGCGTCATCATCAGCGGCCGCTCTCTTAAAGGGGAAGTACACATTTTTTGGGGGGGTTTATTTTCTAATACCACCCTGTTACATAAGTCACTGAGAAAACAAGCAGAAAAACTCAATGAGTGTGTTCATGTTCTTCCTGTAGAAGGAGAAAGAAAACATGACAGAAGAGTTTTATAGCTGATCATGTAAATGATAATTTGCACAGGATATCTGGTAAACTGTACTGAGACACTGATGATATATTGAACATGAAGAGATACAGAGATATATATCAGATACATTAAAAGATCAGATTCATAATTCCTGATTCTGATGTGTTTTATCTCCATCAGATTCCCATCAGCTCACTCTGGATCCAAACACAGTGAATAAAAACCTCTGTCTGTCTGAGAGGAACAGAGTGATTAGATTCACTGACACAGTGCAGTCATATCCTGATCATCCAGACAGATTTGATGGATATAATGCTCAGGTGTTGTGTAGAGAGAGTGTGAGTGGACGCTGTTACTGGGAGATTGAGTGGAGTGGTCTTGGTGTGTTTATATCAGTGTCATATAAGAGCATCAGCAGGAAGAGACGGGGTGATGAATGTCGGTTTGGATATAATGATCAGTCCTGGAGTTTATTCTGCATTTCCTCCAGTTACTCATTCAGACACAATGACATAGGGACTAAACTCCCTGTAAAGCCCATCAGCAGGAAAATAGGAGTGTATGTGGATCACAGTGCAGGAACTCTGTCCTTCTACAGCATCTCTGACACAATGAGCCTCATCCACACAGTCCAGACCACATTCACTCAACCGCTCTATCCTGGGTTTTGGGATTTATAATAAATCATCAGTGAAACTGGGTTGATGAATCAGAATAGATTGTTTAGAAATTCAACCAATAATGCTTTGAGCTGCATGATAAATCAGTCAGAGATGTCTTATATTTCCTCTTAATTGCATTAATAATACAGCTGAACTTCTTTTTTTACTGAAATAACATGTCAGAATAAATGTGTATGATGAATCTTCATATGTGAAATAAACATACGACAGAAAATTGGATATACAGCCGTTTCCATGCAAAGCTTCTTGGGTTACAACTGTACCCCTGGTACCCTGAGAACAGGGAATGAGGCATTGCGTCCTGAGATGCTTTTGGGGAACAACTCCACGTGACTGGTATCTGAAGCAACTGTTAAATTACGGCAATCCTATTGGCCGGCCACAACCTATGACACCATACTAGTGTGACTATGAAGTATACAAGGGGTGCCTAGAGAACATGTCATCCAATTATCGTCTGAAGGGACTGTTCACAGGCAGCCCGGAAGAATGGTAGGGAGACGCAGTGTCTTGTTCCCTGTTCTCAGGGAACCAACCCGAGACATTCCCTTTCGAAAGGGAACTCGCACTGCAGCCTCGCACTGCGTCCTTTTTTGGAACAAAATACCCACGCTGCCATGCTGAGGAGAGTGCATGCCAAAAAATGGCTATGACCAAGCACAAAAAATGGCAGTTTCAACAGAAATGCCAAAAACCACTCTCACCACTTCTGGTCACAAAGGAGTGACAGTACTCCTTATGGCTACTGCCTGTGCCATCATGCTTCAATAAGGAAGCTTCGTAGTAACAGAAGGACTTGTCAAAGACCACTCAAAGGCTTGGAACCAGCATCTTGACTGGGAAGGGGATCCTTTAAGGGAGTATGGCCAATGGGCCGAAAGAAGCCTTGGCCAGTCACTTTTAGGGGGACTTTATGTCAATCCCTATAGCCACCAGGAAGGCTGACCTGGTCTAACTTGTGACCCAGTCTAGCCAACAACCTGTCTGATTTATAAACAGAATCTCTTACAGGAGAGGTAACCAAATGAGAGGGGCCGCAAAAGAGATAGTAATCAACTCACACCATACAAAGAGACTGTGACAGGACTCAGCATAGCACTTTCCAACCCTTACAAATGAGAGGAGTTACTCTACAGAGTGTTTCTTTTCCAAAGCACTGAGGTTGGGTACTCTACATAGGGCCCCTAATGAGATGCGTACCTCCAGCTCTATCAGGAGCTGATCTACCAAAGGGGTTCTTTTTACAAGAATCTTCTAAACCTTCTCACAAGAGTCCTTCTACCTTCTGATCAGACTCCAGGAGTGCAGTACTCTATAGAACAACACTTTAAACAAGGGGAGTACAAATTTCAAATTTACATCCAAGCTTGAGTTGAAGATGGACAGCCTTATTAGCTTAAAGATGTTATGAGGAAACAAACTCATGAAACAAGGGCAGTTGACATAGCTTGACCCAAGACAATGCTCAAAGGTGAAGGCCTGAGAATCTTGCTCTAAGACAAGTTCTTAGCAGTCTGAACTCAGCTCTGGAGGAATGGAGGCCTCAAGGGGAAGAAATTCCACAGGAGAGGCCTGCAACACTCAACCCTGCGACTTGATGGTAATCAAGGAGCTTTCGGTGGACAGCCTGCTCTAAAAGCCTCAAACTACACAATGCTACTACCAAAGCTTTAGAGAGTGGAGACTTCAACATAGTGCTTTTCACTCTCTAATTGAAAGGAAGTCTAACAATGCTCAAAGGACAACCACAGGGGAGGCTTTCTGCGATAGCCTGCAACACCTGACTATTTGTTTGTGCCTAACACCACTAGGGGAACCATAGCTCAGCAAATCGCTTTTACTCTAGTAACATGGGGAGTCTCAGCTCAACCTAGGCAGATTGAGGAGGCCACAGGGCCTGTTACTTGCATTATTAGCCTAATGCAGAAGGCAGGCCCTGGCTGGACGACTCTCACAGTGAGTGGCCAGGATCACTAGCTGCCAGGCTTGAGGGGGATGGGGGCATAATGCCTTCTATGCAAAAGTGGTCCAGCTCTTCAGAAGAGGAGGGGCATGAGAGGTGATTCTAGCCCTCTGGCCCGGTCTGCGGGCCAAACTGGGACAGCCAGGACCCCCTGGGTGTTTAAGCGTAGACTCAGACTGGCATGGTCAGATTAAAATTTAGAACTAAATGCTGGTCCAGTCTTCAGCAGTTCAGCTTGGTATGCTTAAAGCACCTCCCATTGCAGTGCAGCATGACCTGCTGCCGTGTATGTGCTGCCATATAAGGGCAGGGCCAGATCTTTCTGTCGATGCCAATCCAGCTGTGAGATAGTTAGCAAACATCTCATCTAAGGGGGCTTCGGCATGTATCCAAGCTCACACACCCCCTCGGCATCTGCATAATTTGCCTGCTGATGTCGGCGGATGCGGGTCAAATAAGGATTCTTCCATGCCCTCTCAATCTCAGTGTGGAGGTAGGAAAGGACGGGAATTTCAGGAAGGAAAACAAATCATATTGCAGGGCAGCTGAGAGGGCTCAGATGCCCTTTTCACCCTCAGCAGTTATATCCTGCTCTTCCTGGCTTGACATCAGTGGAGCACTCTCTCACTTCTTCCAGCCACTAAAGAGAGAGGTAACACTTCTTTCTAACTCTTTAATCTGAGACCCCCACAATCTCAGTCTCTTTTCAGTGAGAGAGACTGAGCTGCTGGGTACAGATGCCTGTCCCTCTTCCCTCAGTAAGATAGACAAACAAGATTGGGGTTTCCTAAAGAGGAAAGGTTCACAGTGCATGCAAACATCTCTCTCAAGAACTGTGTGTGCTCGTCGCCCAAACAAGTAACGCATAAGTTGTGTATGATCAAGTGTCAGAAAACCTTTGAACACAAATCCACACACCACTTGAAACATATGCTTACTCAAGACATACTTACCTGATTTGAACAATGGCTTTAAACAAACATAACAGTCCTTGAAGACGAAAAGAGAATGAGATGTTCTCTAGGCACTCCTTTCTTTATGGTCACACTAGTATGAAGTCATAGGCTGGCCAATAGGATTGCTGTGATTTAACAGTTACTTCAGATACCCGTCACGCAGAGACATTCTCCAAAAGCATCTCAGGACCCAGTGTGAGTTTTCTTTCAGAAGGGACTTGGCATTTATCAATATGGATGTAAGCGGTGACTATGATCAAAACTCAGTTGCATGTTCAAATCATGTTATTTAACATGAATTATACTGATCTTGCTAACATGTCTTTACAAATATATTTCATTTTCCAAATGTCCAGCCATTGTAAAGATTGTAAAGAAAACTTGCTTGTTAATTCATTTTATTTGTAATTTACTACCAACAATAACCTCAACAATAAGCTTATTGCTTATTTATATTAAAATGCATGTTTTTGCTGTTTTGACTGAAAGCAAGTTGCACTGCCATATGCAGGGGCCATTCCATGTACTGTTTTAAAAACATACAAAAGAGTTTTATATTTTATCCTGTAGTTCACTGGTAGCCACTTGAGAGAAGCTAAAGTAGGGGAGATATGGTGATTTTTCTTAGCACCCACCAGCAGCCTAGCTGCTGCATTCTGAACTAATTGAACTATTTTAAAAATTGAGCCCAGGGGCAACATATACAAGGAAAATAAAATAGGGTCAATAACAGAACCCTGGGGGGCCCCACAAGTAACAGGTGCTGCTATTGAAACAAAGCTACCATAGTTTACAGTGAATTATCTATTTGAAATGTAAGACTTGAACCACTTGATGCCAGTGTTATTGTTTTGTAAATTTTTTGTAAATTTTGAAAACAGGTTTCAAAGTGCAAGTTTTTGAAAACCATCTCTGTCAAACAAGTTCTCTGTCTACAATCACTTGTATGATGGATTGGCTGCATATGAATGTTTGATAAATCACACATGAACACTGGGAGTAAGATGATTTCTGTAATGAACTGCATCATTTTTTTGTGATGTTTCCTGCACTTATAATGTTATGTTAGTATGCTTTTTACATCAAAATTTGTAATCATTTAAAAAATAAAAGGCTTATTTTGCAACCCTGATTTTAGCCCTCTGATTTGAACACTGTTTTAAGGGGCGTGTCTGTGAAACTTCAGTGTAAATTCCCACTGCTGTGATTGGCTAACATCTTTTCATTTGAAAAAGCCAAGTATTACTGTCTCTTTTAGCACGTTTTTACTATTACAGCTCTCATGGTTAAAGGATTAGTTCACTTTCAAATGAAATATAGCCCAAGCTTTACTCACCCTCAAGCCATCCTAGGTGTATATGACTTTGTTCTTTATGATGATCACAGTTAGAGATACTGTAATGAAGCGGGACTCATGGTAAGATCCATCTGCAAGCTTTATTAGCAGAACTCGTGGTCAAACAGGCAATGGTCAAACAGTGGCAAACAGGTATGGCAGAGAGCAGGCAGAATCGTAGTCGAGGAACATGCAGATAATAATCATAAATCCAAAAACAGAGCAAAGGGTCCAAAGGGCAGGCAGCAGAGTATCGTATACAAGGAACAGACAGGATCAAAAACAGGCAGACAAACAGGAATCAGGAACGCTCAGAAATGTAACATAAGTTAACAAGGCCTCGCAATGAAGTGTGGTGAATGAGAGTCTTATATAGTCCAGTTAATGTGCTGCAGCTGGGTGTGAGTGATTACTGATTGGATGAGTGAGTGCAGGTGATTGTCAGGGAGGATTCTGGGAGTTGGAGTCCGGGGATTGACAGGAATCGTGACAGATACATTAATAAATATCCTGACACATCTGAGCTTTATAATGGCAGTGAATGGAACCATCAAGTATGAAGCTGAAGAAAGCTTCATACTTGAAAGCTTCAAAAATGATCACCTTTAACTAATCGTAAAAGGTGCTGATTATTGTTACGTGTGGCTGTAGTATAGATGAGGCAGTCACGGAAATCCACAACAATGGGTTTTTTAATATATGAAAGAGCAGACATACAACCAAACACTTCAAACTAACAAACAAGAATGGATAGGGAGTGAAGGGAGTGAGTTCATTATATGGGGAGTGCTGATGAGGAAGTCCAGGTGCAGGTGATGAGTGCTGATGGGGAGAAGACGAGGGAAGTGAGTGCAGGTGTGGAGACAAGAGGATTGTGGGAAATGGAGTCCGGGAAACACGGGAACTGTGACAATTATAGCCCTATATTTAGATCTATGGCATTATATTTAGATAGTGGCATGAAGGGTTGCATGAGAAGTCCAGGACTCATTCATTGATAAACTTGTGCTGTTTGATTGACAGCTCCAGCGATTGTAAAGGGAGCGTTCTTTAATCGCTTTCTATATATAATTTAATCACTGTTTAAATAACAGATTATTGGAAACACTTTATTTTAGGTTCTTTT
Organism: Culter alburnus; assembly: GCA_028476615.1. Classification (NCBI taxonomy): domain Eukaryota; kingdom Metazoa; phylum Chordata; class Actinopteri; order Cypriniformes; family Xenocyprididae; genus Culter; species Culter alburnus. The sequence continues at coordinate 12,441 of JAOTNS010000011.1, forward strand.
AACTAGTTGCTTATTAGCATGCATATTACTAGAATATTGGCTATTTATTAGTACTTATTAAGCACATATTAATGCCTTATTCTGCATGACCTTATTCTACATTCTTAATCCTATCCAATACATAAACTTAAAGGGTCATGAAACCCCAAAACACTTTTTTTGAGATGTAAACAGATATGTATAGGCTGCACATCATTGAAAACACTAAAGGTACTCATTAATGTTATTCATAAGCGAAAAATAGGTTTTTTTTTTTTGCATTTTTCAGAGCGATTTCTGTCCTTCCTGTTTGAAAAGCTGAGTCGGAGCAACGTCACAAAATCTAACGTCATCGCGTTACTTTTGAACATGCTGATGTAGATTCTCGACATATATTCATGACATAAAGCTCATTCAATCCAATCACTGCACTGTAGTATGCATACGATTATAATTGCAGTATTATGCATGAGGAAGTATCACTTCTCTCACCTCGGTCTCTGTCGTTCAGAGACATGTCGTTGGTGTTCGTTTCCTCAGTGCTTCAACACAATGGGCCCTATAATACACCCGGCGCAATGCGACGCAAGGCGCAGCGCAAGTGTGTTTGCTAGTTTGCGTCCAGCGCCGTTCGCGTTTTCCCGTTCAGCGCCACGTCCTTAAATTAGTAAATGCATTTGCACCAGTTAGTGCGCTGGTCTAAAAAAGAGGCGTGTTCAGGTGCATTGCCGGCGCATTGCTATTTTAAGGAGCTGAAAATAGACTGCGCCATAGACCAACTCAAACCTGGTCTAAAGTCTAACGTCACTGGTGCAATATTTTTTTGTTAGAGCGCGTTGGTAGAAACTGCGCCTCTGGGCGCGTCCACAGTGCGTGTTGACTTTGCTCCCAGCCAGCAATGACACGTGGGGCCCAGATGGGTTAACTACGGGTTCCATGGGTACTGTGTGGGCATGGGCTTTGGCTGGGTGAAATCAGCGGGTCCCATGTAGGTTTTGTAGTACGAGTCCCACATAGGAAGCCCATATGAGCTGATTACATGGGCCCCATAAGGACAGGCATGGGCCAAGTGGGCATGGGTTTGATCTGGGAACACATATGGGTCTTGCATGGCATATTTATGGGCCTAGTGCATGGGTTTGAACTGGAATGCACATATGGGTCCTGCATAGAATTTTATGGGCCAAGTGGGCATGGGTTTGAACTGGGAAACACATATATGGGTCTTGCATGACATATTTATGGGCCAGGTGGACATGGGTTTGAACTGGGAATGCACATATGGGTCCTGCATAGAAATTTTATGGGCCAAGTGGGGCATGGGTTTGAACTGGGAACACATAGGGGTCTGCATACATATTTATGGGCCAAGTGGGCATGGGTTTGATCTGGGAAACATATATGGGTCTTGAATGGCATTTTATGGGCCAAGTGGACATGGGTTTGAACTGGGAATGCACATTTGGGTCCTGCATAGAAATTTTGGGCCAAGTGGGCATGGGTTTGAACTGGGAATGCACATTTGGGTCAATTTTAGGGTCAAGTGGGCATGGGTTTGAACTGGGAATACATATATGGGTCTGAATGGCTATTTATGGGTCAAGTGGGCATGGGTTTAACTGGGAATGCACATATGGGTCCTGCATAGAATTTTATGGGTCAAGTGGCATGGGTTTGAACTGGGAAAACATATGGGTCTGCATGATATTTTATGGGCCAAGTTGGCATGGGTTTGAACGGGAACACATATATGGGTCTTGCATGACATATTTATGGGCCAAGTGGAATGGGTTTGAACTGGGAATGCACATATGGGTCCTGCATAGAAATTTTATGGGCCAAGTGGGCATGGGTTGAACTGGAACACATATATGGGTCTGCATGACATATTTATGGGCCAAGTGGGCATGGGTTTGATCTGGGAACACATAGGGTCTTGAATGGCATATTTATGGGCCAAGGGACATGGGTTTGAACTGGGAATGCACATATGGGTCCTGCATAAATTTTATGGGCCAAGTATGGGTTGAACTGGGAATGCACATTTGGTCCTGCATAGATTTTTATGGGTCAAGTGGGCATGGGTTTGAACTGGGAATACATATGGGTCTTGAATGCATATTTATGGGTCAAGTGGGCATGGTTTGAACTGGGAATGCACATATGGGTCCTGCATGAATTTTATGGGTCAAGTGGGCATGGGTTTGAACTGGGAAAACATATATGGGTCTTGCATGATATATTTATGGGCCAAGTGGCATGGGTTTGAACTGGGAACACATATATGGGTCTTGAATGGCATATTTATGGGTCAAGTGGGCATGGTTTGAACTGGGAATGCACATATGGGTCTTGCATGATATATTATGGTTGGCTGGGTTTGAATGGGTGGTCTTGCATGACATTTATGGGCAAGTGGGCATGGGTTTGATCTGGAACACATATATGGGTCTTGAATGGCATATTTATGGCCAAGTGGCCATGGTTTGGGTGATTGGTTCAGGTCCAGCAATATATGTAATGCTCATCTACAAACAAGCATCAAAAATAAATAAAATAAATAAAATAAGCTTAACTTAGGATATCAAGGGGAGCCTTATCATTCAAGCTCCTTGGCAAAGCAAAATCTGCTCGTCACAACATGGCAGACAGAGCATCATTCTGCTTGCTTCGATGCTGGACAGGACAAGAGGAAAAAAGAAAAAAAAAGGACTTGCAGGAGGCCTCATCATCAATCTGTCTGCCACTTCTGTGTGTTAGATGTCCTTGGACCAAGGAGTAGCATGTGTTTCTATCAAGGTGTAGCTCATACACCAACAATGACTGATGTGTTGGCTGTAAAAGGTACAGTAGATCTGTTTGGTTAGGCTATCTGAAGATCTTCAGGATGCATTGACATATACATGGTTTATGGTTTAAGACGGTAAAGGGAGGGGAGAGGTAGTTAAAGAAGTAGGCCTGTAAGGACAGAGGCCCTTTCAATTTAAGTAAAAGAATAAGCTGCAGAAAGCCTTCCGACAGTGCATGAGCATTCACATAAACACTTTCATTGGTGCAGTGACCCAGATTGGGACAGATTTATGGGGATAAGTGTAAAGGAGACAGCATTGCTACTGCTGGCATTTGAATATTTACAATATTTATATTGTATGAATATTAACATAAGTTGCTTATAACATAGTTGCCTGTAGAATGTTGGGTAAATCCCTCCCTGATGCCTCATAGGACCCATTTTGCTACCCAATTGGCTTTGGTCAGTTTGCACATCCATCTACCACGCCGGATACCCAGATTCAAGACCCGCTTGGGGAGTGGTTTCTGGTATCAGAGGTGGAAGTCATTATTACAAATACTCAGATTACTGTAATTAAGTAGTTTTTTGGGGTACTTGTACTTTTATGAGTAGATTTTCAAGCCTGTACTTTTACTTGTAATATTCATTAATCCATGTAATCTACTAAGTTACTTTTAAAATCATAGTTAAGAACTGAGTACAATTTTAATTCATATCCAAACCTTTTATCTGCATTTTTGTAGCCAGTAAGGTGATTTGATAGCAAACAAGCCGATGAAAACCGGGTCATGAGGACGGAAACAAAACAAACAAAAAAAGGACGTTAATGATTGATCTTTCATTGATTCTGAATGAAGAATTTAACCAGTTAAAAATGTATTCATGGATATTTAATCATAGTCGTGGCTCCTCATGTAATTTAGTTTTTTGTCTGCCGGAGACATTTGCTTAATAAGGAAATAAAAACTTAAATGAGAAAAAAATGAGGGAAAAACACTTGTTTTGCATCTTATCAATTATTAATGATTAATAGATTGTTGGCATGTTAACTTCTGGTAAAGGAAAACACACAATTTCCAGCCCTAGTCTGGAGAAGTGACGGTGACATCAGTGGTTAAAAGTAACTAATACTCTGAATATTTTCTTTTTTTTTTTTTTATTTTTTTTTATTTATTTTTTACAAACTGTACTTTTATTGAGTATTTCTCTAACACCAGTACTTTACTCGTAATTGAGTAATATTTTAGCAATGCACTTAATTGTACTTGACTACAGATTTTCAGTACTCTCCACCACTGCCTGTTATGCACAACAACACCTAATTAGGCTCATTCATAATGAAGCCAGCGAAGCAGTTAAGTCGTTTGTTAATTCTCTCACATATCCTTTAATTTACGAATTTTACTGTATTAAATTGTTATTTGGTCAGGCAGTTCGGACATCTCTGGGGCCTGTATGCAAAGGCCGTGTTTCGCGCTCAAAACGTTAACAGTCCATTCGGAATCGGAAAGCAAGCTGGCTGTGACTTGGAGGTGAAGTGCATATTTCTTCCGACCAACGCCGAATTTCCATAAAATTAAGGTAAGTTGAAATATTATGTTGCCATAAAAATAACACTGCAGATTGTACAGTAGTCTGTATTTTGGTTTGTGCTGTTTAATCTGATGTAGAATCTAACCAAAAGGAAAAACAGCGGGTTTGGTTTAGCTATAGGGCTGGACAATAATTCAGTATCAATTATCACAATATACTTTATTCAATAACGGTGATATGATATAAAATATATTCATCATTATTTCACTTCAAATTCATCTAAGTCAATATCAGATTCAGAGTTTGGTTCCGTCCCGAACCCTTCCTCATGCTTTAAACATAAAAACATATTGCACATATTGCATAACACATACTTCAACATATTGCACTGTCCCATCTTTTGCTCTAAGAATAAATTGGAACAAATCAAATCAACTAAATGTGTAAGCAAACAGTCTCAAATGTTTTGGGCTTGTAAACATCATAATGTCGGTCTCCCCGGTCTCCCTGTGCATCTTGCTGGCTTATTGTTAGTTGTCGTGTTGCAGTTACAACTGCACTAGCAGCTAATACAAAATGAAGGATAAATATTGACTAAGGTTGAATTTTGTTTGCTTGCATAACCCAAAGAGCAAATATAGCTGCAGATATCTTATTATAAAAATATAAGAATTATTAAAACTCGTAAAATATTCTGACAAAGGAGCTAAATAAATGATAATGTTATATAATAAATAAATTACCTACATTTTAAGTATATGAAAGTAAAACAAGCACAGCCAATTTGATGGAGCTGAATTAATATCAGCCTTATGACTCCCAGGACAGACTGTCCTCCAAAAAAAAACGACCCTATAGGTCGTTTTTTAAGCACCATATTACGACCTATATTTACGTTTTGAAGTCATGCGCCCTCTAGTGGGCGTAAAAAAATGACAGTGTCGTGTTACGTCTGTCGTCATGAAATGACGTGTGACTGTCATTACCAATCAAAATGCGTGTTCATTTAAATGCAATGTGTGGACTTTTTACACTATTTCTCCTATTTCCATTTACAAAAATTAAATTTTATTAATGACTACACCTACCCCATCCCTAAACCTAACCTTAGTGATTTATAGTGCATTTACACTTTATGAGCACATGTGTTCCCTGGGATCGAACCCACGATCGCATGATCACATGATTGCATATTGTTATTGCAATGCTCTACCAGTTGAGCTTACGCGAAACCCGAAACCTGATGCAGATAAAAGGGAACAATGCATTAAAATGAAAGCAAATGCTCCTATGGGTCGTATTTCATGAATTAAAATGAAAGTGTCCTGTTGTCGATAGGGGCGCCACTTTAGTAAACGCTCCTATGAGTCGTATTTCAGGGAAGTGACAAACGACCTATATGGTCGTATTGGTTGGAGAACATGTTGCCCAGGAACATCTGAGTGGTTTGGCATCATGAGCATCAACCGTGATGTTCCTGGGATAAGGTTTTAATTTAAATTGTTAAAGATTATGTTTGTTGTTCAATGTATTATATAATGAGTGTATTTATGTATTTTTGGAGGGTTTTTTTTCAGAGATTTTTTTAAAATATATTTTTAGTTTACCGTATGTTGTGACATTGTTTTTTAAAGATAATTTTTGTTGTTCAATTAATATATTCTTGCAGTTCAAAGCATCAAGTGTCTGTATTATCTTGTACTTACATTCATTCTTCGTTTTAATTTTTCTTAGATTGTTTCCTTAAATGAATGGTTGGCTTACCTTGCATGAATTGCCCAGTTAGGACCAACATAAGATCCTTACAGAGCCCACTTTAAGCCCATATGGGCATTCACGGTTGAATCCTGGTGCAAACCCACTTTAAACCCCTTTAGGCAGGTGGGGCCCAAATGGGTCTGACACAAATTGCCTGTTTAAGACCCACATAGACCCTTACAGATCCCACTTAAAACCCACCTGGGCATCCACGGCTGGCCCCCATGTGGATCCCGGTGCAAACCCACTTTAAACCCCTTTGGGCAGGTGGGGCCAAAATGGGTCTGTCATGAATTGCCCGTTAAGACCCACATAAGACCCTTACAGATCCCACTTAAAACCCACCTGGGCATCCACGGCTGGCCCCCATGTGGATCCCGGGTGCAAGCCCACTTTAAACCCTTCAGACTGGTGGGCCCCAAATGGGGTTTGGCATGAATTGCCCAGTTAAGACCCACATAAGACCCTTACAGATCCCACTTAAAACCCATCTGGGCATCCACGGCTGGCCCCCATGTGGATCCCGGTTGCAAACCCACTTTAAACCCCTTTGGGCAGGTGGGGCCCAAATGGGTTTGGCATGAATTGCCCAGTTAGGACCCACATAAGACTAAGGGTCTTGTGGGTCCTAACTGGGTTAAAATAGCAAAAGTGGATTTGGACAAGCCCTGAGGACCTGCGCCGTGCGCTTTACACTTTGCGTTTAGATCGTTAAAATAGGGCCCAATGTGTTTTCCTGCAGCGCGACCAGAGCAGAGGTTTGTGTGCATGTGGATTTTTTGCTGTAATCTACCAGCACAAATGGAAAATATGTTCGCGTGAGATCACATTACAGCAGAGAATTCAAATGTCACAAAAGTGCTGTTCATTCCCCTCTGCCTGCTCTAGCTGTGTTCAAACACGCGAGCCGTAGGCTGTTTCCTTCAGCACAGCAGCACGTGTGTTGTTTGTATTTTGCACAATGCGGTCAGAACTGGAGTTTGAATATGAACACATGAAAAATACGATGTTTTTATGGTATACAGGCAGAGCGCACATTTGCTCGGTTTCAGCGTGGAGCTCCGCGATGAGTTTAATAACACTAGCCACGTGACACATAGCTCATACAGAATAAAGTATCCGTGTTTAAAGTTTTATTTCACACATTCCTGCACCAAACATTAACCAGCACGGTGTAGTTATGCACACATATTTCATCAAGTCTTCTTCAAATGAATTATATGTGCAAACTGGACACTGATACAGTGGTACCCTATCTGAACGCGACAACACAATTATTCTAAAAGACTGATTTTGAGACTGCAGTGCTCGTAAATGTAATCAAAGTAGCCTATATTAGCCCTATTAAATATTCTTTCGCATTTCTCCCTTGTGCTTGGGAGTTTGTCATATTCTCCGTGCTCATATATTAATATTCATTATTCTGTATAATGAGTGTGTTGTATGTCTGTGCTTCATTGGTTGTTCTCTCCCCTCTTCCCCCCCTCTACACTCCCACTTTTCCAGAGCATTACACGCCCATTTCCACAGACTTTTTGAAACTCAGAGGTGTGAACGACCAGGGTAAAACAGGGGGGTTTCATGACCCTTTAACAACTACCTTACTAACTATTAATAAGCAGTAAATTAGTATGCTGATGAGCAATTTTCAGTGGCTGCTTGGGGTATGTCCATCATAGCCTTTTTATTATGAAGAGTGGCTAGTAATATTGTATTTATATTTTACACCTCTTGCATTTATTTTTTCCACATTGTACAGTTTATTATCAGCTATGCATTGTTGAAATAATATCTCTTGAGTTAATAAAATACACATCTTATACAAATATGAAATCTTGAAATCATTAGATTTCAAAATAAAAATGTTAACACTTTCAATTAAGGTACACATATTCACTATTAACTAGTTGCTTATTAGGCATACTGTTACTAGCATATTAGGTGTTTATTAGTACATTTAAAGCACATAATATTAATCCCTTAATCTGCATGACCATATACTACACCTAACAGACCATTAACTAAGAGTTTTTCTTTAATAAATGCATAGTTACTGCTTATTGGGAGTGAGTAAGGCAGTTGTTGTATGAGAATTATGATCTAGTATGGGCCTTATAAGTCATTCTCTCTTAATAAGACTTAATAAATAGAGACTATTATTTTGTAACATCACTCATAACTACAAGTGGTAGTAGTGTCCAATTAACTCTTTCTAAGTCTGAATTTGTTTGGGGTTTTTTGCATTTTAATGCTGATAAATGGTTTCTACACCCAGACATTAAAGTTTTGCCTTTTAGACAGAATCTCACTCTATCATTAGTATCACTTAACATTTTCAGTACATCATTGGTCAACACATATTTAATTATGTATTTCACCACAACATCAACTCTGAACTTTTTCAGTGCATTTGTGCGATTGTAAACGGGACTTTTATTTTGGTCTGATGGTGTGACGTCATAAGTCTGCGTCGCGCTCGTGCATCTGTTGTGATTCGGCTGAAGGAAGGTTTGTGTTTTAAGTGTTTAACTTTTAATCTTATAGAAACCGTTCAGTTGTCTTACAGTTTCACATGCGACACAGAATGAATGATGTGTTTTAAATGTAACACTGCATTGCTTTATCTAACATTTATTAACGTTATGTGACTAACAGGATGAAAACACAAGAATGAGTAACATTAAAGACTCGTCTCATTTCCATTCTTGAGATAAGGGACAAAACATGTCCTACACACAAAAGCTCTCTTTATTTATTTTATTAAAATAAATACATTCATCAAAATAAAAATGCTTAAAAAGTTACATCTAAAGGAAATCTAGATACTCTCATAGCTTTTATTTTTAAATAATTGTGTTAGTATTATTTTTAATACATGATCTATACTTGGAAAACACATGTAATTATTCTGTCCTCAGAATGAGGTCACAATGTAAAATTGCCAAACGAAGTGTTTAATGCAACAAATTAAAAAAATATATATATCAAACAATAATACAATAATATAAAGCCTATCAAAGTTGTGTTCTCATTTTGCATCAACATTCTCAGTTTGTTATAATTTTTTTTTTTATATTTTATACAATGTTGAAACCTCTGGGGCCACAGCTTTAACATGTCAGTATTTGTTCTGTAAATATTGTGGGTTAAATCTGGGCATTTTTGATATGTTTAGTAAGGAAGGAACAACTGAGAAAGAAAACTAAATTGCTCCACTGTACAACATGTGGTTAAAGTGAAAAAAAAAAAAAAAAGTCAGGTAAAACTTGATTTTATGTCTGATGGTTGACAAGTGCTCTCAAAAAGCCTATATAATGTGATTTAATATGGGAATTCTTCTAATGTTGTTTCATGATTTATTCACATATACTGTATATGCGGCTACACCGTCAGTATTTGTCAACTCCATCAGTGATGCTGCCTTCACCCACTCTCGGGATTATCGTAAATACAAATTTCCGAGGTAAAAATTTCAAAACTTGAATGCAATGAGCTCGTAATCACGACTTCAGAAGTGACAATTATCAAATCTCTGATAGCATGTGAACAACAAATATGTTAATTTTGAAAGAAACATCTTTTTCTTTTTTTCAATTTACTGTGTGAAAATATTAAAACATAAACTGAACTACATATCATGTCTTATTCAGCCAAGAACGTTGATTATATATGTTTTATTAAAAAGTAGGGTACAGAATTAAGAAATTTAGGAACTGAATTGTTCATAACAAAAAGCAAGAATTTTTTTTTTTTTCACTTAGCTGCTTTACTGAACACCATTATTGCATAATTGATTGTTGTTGGATGGTTCAAATTAAAATATGCTTTTTAATGCATCTGATGGATTTGACACGTTTTGTCTCTTATCTCAAGAATCAGTGTTAGTCTGTGTAGTTTGTGTTCCTTATTAGTTTGTAGTGCTAGTTTTGAGTGTTTTTAGTCTAGATCAAGTCCATTAACTCTGACTCTCTCACCAGTGCGCTGAACTACTGAACTAGATCTGATTGAGACACACTCAGAAGTTTAATTTGGATTAATTTTTCTTTCTTAAATATTCTCATCTTCTACATGACAGAGTGTCCAAAAACAGAAAAACTCCTGGTGAAGTGACTGACATACATTATAAAGATGGAGTTTATTAAACTGGAAAGTGAAGACATGAAGATTGAAGAAGTATTCAGTTTGAAACAAGAAGATACTGAGGAACAAACAAAGATGGCAATTATTAAAGAGGAGAGTGAAGATATGAAGATTGAAGAAACATTCAGAGTGAAACATGAAGAAACTGAGGAACAAACAGGTTGGTTTAATTCTCAAAGCTGAACTCAGTCATTTGATCCTTATTAACATGTCCAGCTCTACAGAAATTGATATTTTTGAAGAACGTCATACGCACAGTTCCCAGGGGGGAACTTTTTGAAAATACCCCCTTCATTTTTGCTTAGTTTCTGACACAACACAAAGTTTTATGTTGCATCCAGCAAGCTGTGTAAAAATTAAAATTTACAGTCTCCACATAAATGAAAAAAAAAAAAAAAGTGTGGGTATCTGCATGTTGGAGTAAACTTGTTCACCTTTCAGTGAAATTTTGCAGTTTAAAACTTAAAATACTGAGTTCTGCACGCTCACAGAGCCTCTCAAAATAACAAGCTATTTTGATAATTTTCACAGTTTTAATGCCCCCCAAAATATTTTGTTGTATGAATATCTGAACATGCAGTATATCAAAGATAGAACAGACCTTCTGCTTTTAATTTCCCCCTGAATCCCCTCAGAACACATGATCCACAGACTCAACTTTACTGCGGTAAACGCTGCACAATGGTTTAGCTCTTTACAACGTCGGACACTATGCTAATTGTTCAAAATAGAGGTTTAAACCCTTTGCCGTCTACGGCCTCTGCTGGCATTTGAAACTGAGGGCTTAAATACAAAAATGGTAATGAGAAGCTAAACACTGCCCAGGCAGGACCAGTGGATAAGGGATGTTGGACGGGGGAGCATGAGTGAGTGGTTTATTCTAGGGTGTGTAGAATCATGGTTTCCACCTGGTATTAAGATGCGTTTTGGTCGATCGGATTACAAGTGCACTATGCTAAATACAGGTGTAGTCTACTTTCAACCAATTCCGTAGGTAGTTGAAATGCCTATTCGACCGGATTGCTTTCGTAGTGCTTGTGTTTGAACAGCTGCAAAAGACCGTCTACTGACTTAATGTTTAAACATTATGGGAAGCGCATGCTAGCCAAACATGATTTAAACTTTGTCAGCTAAACCCAAGTTTGGCACAGTGGTTAGCGTGGTACTGCGGCTATCAGCAGAAACGAAAGCTAATGCTCTCTGTACATTTTTTCGTTGTCTCAGGGCGTTCATATGTACATCGCGTGAGCTTATTTTGTCCATTGGATCGAAAGATCTGGGGGAAAAAAACACATTCACCTGCCCATAGACCCTCCCCTCGAAGAAATCAGAACAGAAGTGGTTGAAAGAGGACAAAAGAGATGGATTAAAGTACCAGGTGTGTACGGGAATGTGTCTGATCGACCTAAACAGATCTTAATACTAGGTGGAAACAGGGCCCATGACTGCTAGCTCTGTAACCACCAGATTTGGGAGCTCCTGGACCAGAGGACTTAGGTCAAGGGGTTCTGGAAGTGCGGTAGTGGACGCTGGAGTCCCCAAGCTTGTGACTCCAATACGCAGCATGAATAATACAGAAGTTCACACAACAAATATAACTCTCAAAATGGATTATTACAAACTGTTTGTGATGAATCAGATCATGAAGGTATGGCACGTATTTTGTGGATGTTTGCTAACATCGATTCTGAATGAGTTTGATAGCGTGCTGCAAGGCTAACGGGCTAAAGCTACACTCTGTTAGAGAGGCTCAATAAGAATGAAGATGCATTTATGAATTATACAGACTACAAGTGTTTTCAGGTTAAAAATTAAAATAATGACATGGCTCTGATCTCCGTGAATACAGTAAGAAAAAATTGTAACTTTAACTGCATTTAATAGTACATTAGCAACATGCCGATGAAACACATTCAGAAAGACATTATGCAAACATCACGAAATATATCATGGATCATTAACAGTTGGTATCGACCATTTTTGCTATTGTCCTAGCTTGCTTCTTGACAATACCAGCAGAACTTCTGATGAACTTCCACATTAATACTGCCTGGCCTTGAACATGGGCTGGCATATGCAAATTTTAGGGGGTATAAAAATATTAATGATCCCCACTGCAACATCACAGTTGGTGTTATGTTGGGATTCTCCCCTTTTTCAGTGGTCTTTTGCACGTACAAGATTTACATATGAAGGAGGAAACAATGGTGTTTGAGGCTGTCATTTCCATGTACACAACTCTTATTACTCAACTATGCCAAGGTAAATACAGTTTTCCATTCTATGGCAACTTTAATAAATGATGGTGCTTAATCCTGATTGAAATTGTTCACAAGTACCATAGCATAGTAGGGGACTCTATTTCCTAATATTTTAGGATGAATGGCAATTCAGGTCTATAATAACAACCCAGTTTTGTTGCATAAAGTTGGTTTTGATGTATTTATACTTTTGATGTCTGTTGCTTTGAAGCATTAAACTGTCATTAACATGTATTTGTCTTGTTTTGCTTTAGACCTGATGGGACTGAAAGAGGATCAAGAACTGAAAGAAATAGACGAGAAGGATCAATATAGGAGACATGATTTCATGGATGAAAAATCCAACAAACTGAAACACTTCATCACAATAAAAATCAGAAACCAAATCTAACAGTGACTTCGCTTTCACCTGCTCTCGTTGTGGAAAGCGTTTTACTCAAAAACCTAACCTTAAAATCCACATGAGAACACACTAAAGAGAAGCCTTACACATGCCAACAGTGTGGAATGAGTTTCAGTCAGAAAGCAAACCTTAATTCCCACATGAAAATTCACACTGGAGAGAAGCCGTTCACATGTGATCAGTGTGGAAAGAGTTTCAGACTTAAATCAACCCGTGATTCACACATGAAGATTCACACTGGAGAGAAGCCTTTCACATGTCAACAGTGTGGATTGAGTTTCACTAAAAAAGGAAACCTTAAACAACACATGAGAATTCACACTGGAGAGAAGCCGTTCACATGTCAACAGTGTGGAAAGAGTTTCAGACTTAAATCAACCCGTGATTCACACATGAAGATTCACACTGGAGAGAAGCCTTTCAGATGTGATCAGTGTGGAAAGAGTTTCAAACATGAAGTAACCCTTAGTTTCCACATGAACATTCACACTGGAGAGAAGCCATTGCATATGATCATTGTGGAAAGAGTTTCCTACATAAAGTAACCATTCATTTCCACACAAAGAGAAAACACTCAGGTGAGAACAGTTTTGTGTGTCATTAGTGTGGAAAGAGTTTCAGATGTGAAGCAACCCGTGATTCATACATGAAGTTAGAATTGCATTTCACACATAAATCCACAGAAATGCATTATTCACTACTGTAAAGTGACATGACTGGGGGATTTTTTTCCATGCACTGTGTGCAAACGTGATTAATAAACAACAATAATTAATTGGTGGTGTGTCATAGAGGGAAGGTATGTGCCATCTAGATGGTTGCAGCATGGGGACTACAAACCAAGATGGCCAACCCATCTGGGACTACACTTGCCAGGTTCCTTGGCGGTGGAAGCACAGCTGTTGCAAGTGAAGGAGAAAAGTTGAGAACAGAGAGACGTTCCCTGCGTTCCATTCGGAAGGGCTCATGCCTATGCCCTAATCCCTTGAAAGGGTTTACCCTCTGGAGTGAGAGCTTCGAAGGGATGAAGGGTGTAAGGGTCAAAAACTCTTCTTTTTTTTTTGGAACATACTTCTGCGTCATCTTATCGAGACACCTTCGTCTTTTTTCCCCTGGTTTACTCTTTGTATTAATACGCATTCATTTACTGTAGTAACATTATAAGCTACTGCCGGTCTTTTATGTTAAATATAATGTGTATTGTGTGTATGTATTTGAAACGTTTGAATGGACTAATAAAGGGAGCTGTAAAGTATTTTTGTTGAAGTACAATGTTGTTTTGAGCATAATAATGTACCAAATCTGACTCGTATAAATATTACAGTAGTATAGAAAAATACTATACATACATTTATAGGTAAATCGACTCTGTGCCTCCTGTACCTATTCTGTGATGTCAAACAACTTCCCTGTGCAAAGGATCATGGGGGCCGAAGTGTCCATCAATTGTACCCTTTGAAATCCTTCATTCCCAAGAGCCCTTTTAAGTGGCCAGTTTTGACCTTCATGTCTTCAAAATAGCGGCCATGATTGTTTTCACTCCAAAGTGCCCTTTGGAGGGCGATATATCCCGTTTGGAACACACCCTATGTGTGTCTGGATACAGAGAGAAGCTGAAATAGTATTTTTTATTTTCTGTGTACAGTTTGAAGTTTAAAGTTTAAGTTTATTAAAAAAAGAAACCAGTTGCTTGATCTCTGCCTGGACTTGATTTGTGAAACACACTTGGTGATACCCTCACCAAAGTGTGTTTCACAAATCAAGTCCAGGCAGAGATCAAGCAACTATACTCTCCCTAACTTAGACAGTTGTGCAGTTTCATCGTGTTGTGAGGAAATGTAAATCCAAGTTTTATTGTCAAACATTTAAAATTAATCATTTAACAGACACTTTTATCCAAAGCCACTTACAAATCAGGAGAGCAGTAGAACAAATTAAACTGACAAAAGGGCAACAATATGCAAGTGCTGTGACCAATCCCAAGTTAGTCCAGCACAGTACATGTAGCACTTTTTTTTAAATAGATATAGAAACATAGTGGACTCTAATGGTAGTCCTTCAGGGACAGCATATATTAGGAGAAAAACAGAAGATCTAATACTGGGCTCTGTTGCACTCCATACTTGTGTTTTAAGATGTTTGTTTATTTACACAAAATATTAGCATTTTGATAGATTCATGAGAGAGCTTTATTCACAGAGGAAAGCTTAATTCCCAGATGAGAATTCACCGTTTTCATGTGAACGCTGTGGAAAGAGTTTGAAACATAAAGAAACCCTTAATTCCCACATGCAGAGAGAACAGAGTAAGCCTCAACACTCAGAACCCTTTCACCTGCAAACAGTGTAGGAAGAGCTTCACATATAAGAAAACACGTATGAAACTGTGTGGGAAGAGTTGCTCAGACAAAGGAAATCTTACAGCTCACATGAAAACTCACACAGCAGAGAAGTCATTTGTGTGCCTAGAGTGTGGAAAATGTTTTACATGTGAAATAACCCTTACCTATCACATTAAGGCATCAGAGAGAACTGTTTTAATTGTCAGCAGTGTAGAATGAGTTTCCCAGACAAGAGACACCTTAACTGGCACTTAAAAATGAACTCCCAAGAGACGTTTTTCATGTGCCATGACTGTAGAAAGATTTTCCGATTTAAAGGAAACCTTAAGACTCACATGAGAGTTCACACCGGAGAGAAACCTTACACTTGCACTCACTGTGAAAAGAGTTTCAGTCAGAAAACACACCTCCAGCTCCAACTGCACTGTGTGACTCAAGCTTGTAACCTTCATGTTATCAGTCTGACTCTCTTACCAGTAGGTCACGACTGACCCAGGGTTCTTGGGGATTTGCATTCTCTTCATGGTTGGTGACATTAACATCTCCAGCTTCAATTATGTCACCATTGGCAAAGCACATGTCACAGCAGGTCACTATAGTGGGAACAAAGTTGGGGTTCACCTCCAGAGCTTTAAAAAAATTGACCTCCAGCGTGAGGTCATGCTCCAAAGCATGCCAAAATCCTGATTAACAACACGCCCTGTCCTGGAGTGATGCCTACTGTAATGAGCTTCAACAAGGGTAGCAACAGGCTCACAATAGGGGCTCATAATGCATATGGGGGATATCAGGCAGGGAAACCCCCATCTCCTAGGATGCACCAGTCCTCAGGTGGGTACAGTTGTTTGCAATAAATTGCGCTGTGTTTCAGGAACCTTGCATTATGCACAGAGCCAGGAAAGCCTATGCAGACTCCAAGAATTTTCCTCAGCTGTCAGACACAGCCTGAAACTTCAGTTTCCTGTTGAAGTAACAGGCAGCGTTGACTGATGGGGGCTTTATAAGAATATGTCAGCCGACAATGGCTCCGACTGCCACTCTGAAAACAGGAGAGCCTGCCAGCCTGGCAAATCTAGCATTCACATCTTGCTGTAGACTGATGGATGTCAAAGGCTGAAGCAACCACCCTGTAGGATGCAGCATGTGCCGGCCAGTAGATGAACAATAGCACATCCATTTCTTTTGAGCACCCCTGTTGAACCTCATATGAGGTGCAGTATGGATGCAGATCAGGGCGGAGTTCAGACTCCCTATCAAAATACAGCCTCAGGATCGTGACTGTGCCATTAATTTGAGAGTAGCATGTAGGGTTTCCACTCTACAAAATGATCAATAAACAATATAGTGTCATGCATTTTCCTGATGTATAATATTTAATTAAAATTGTGAAATATTTCTACTTACATCTGACTTAAAGACAACACAAAACTGAAACTTTATTTAGTGTCATTTAATTTCACTGATGTTAGTTTTTTCAACTGCTTACACACATTTTCAAAAGTTTGCCTCTTTTTTTTTTCAAAACTTTACACACAAATCCAAGAATTGCAAACACTAAATGCCTCACACATCTCTCTCTCTCATATTATATACAGTGGGGATCGTAAGTTTGGGAACCCCCTTCAGAATCTGTGAAAATGTGAACATTTTTAACAAAACAAGAGAGATCATACAAAATGCATGTTATTTTTTGTTTAGTTATTTTTTGATTAGTGTACTATCAGAGTAGTAATAAAGATGTTTGCCATCGTAATGATGACAGTAGCGCACACAAAGGTAGTAGCTGTTCTGTACTCAGGCATGCTTAGCGCTCACATTGCATGCGAACTGCGCTCTGGCCCACCTCTTCCAAGCGGGCCAGGACTGACTAAACGAACAGCACCAGGGCACTGAACAGAGCACTCACACTTGTCAAACGAACCGGGCTTTGAGGGTCAAACGTGCTCGGGCACGGTTCAGAGTGCCTAGTGTGAGTACACCCTAAGTTTTCTTAAACGTAACAAGATAACACAAATGCTGTGCGCTCAAGTGTAAACCACATCCTGTAAAGATGAAAGATGACGCATGTTGCATTGTGTGTGTGTGGGTGAACATGGGTTCTGGGAGCTATATTGTTGTGTGTAACAGTTAGGAAATAAATGTCTAGTTAAGTAGAAATCTGACAAAATGTACAATAAAAAAAATGTTTGAATTACTAAAGCCATTGAGGCAAACAGGAAATTCATCAATGCAAGTAAAAAAAGGGTGATGGACGCAAGTAACATAGCGTTTGACACATACAGGTAATATGTTAATGCAAGTAGAAGCCACATGTGTGTAAATGAAGAGATAATGTGCGTCAAAAGTGAATATAAAAACAGGGGCCCTTAGAGCTCTCTGATATTTGTAGAAGATCTGTTGAAGTGAGAAAGAGCTTACAAGCAAGCAGCAAGCGGAAGCCGGCGCCAGACCACAGCCCTCAGAAGATCAAAGGAGACACATGATTTGCTTAGAGAGAACATATACTGAATACAGAAGAGGGTAAGCTTTAAAATGTAATTATTTATCTGGCCCAAGGAAATTCCAGCCTACTGGCATAGAGTACTGTATTTAGCTTTTGCCTTTGCAAGAAATAATAAAGAGGACTGCCCTCAAACTCTGATAGTATGGGGGCGCTAGCGCGCGGTGAATGGAGTAGACGCACTTTTTGAGTCTCCTCAAGCTGCTTTTTGTTTGTGTTTAATATACCCATCAATATACCAGTTTACCATAAGTGTGATTACACTGTTCATTGTTAAATTGTTGGTGACTGCAGCAGTGTGGTTAAAGTTTTTATTTGTGCACATTTAAATGACTTCCAAGAAGCTCTCGAAGGCTGCGCAGCAGAGTAAAGATGGCGACGCCACGGGTGATTCCCTCCCTTCAGCAACCGCCAGCGCTATACTCGGTGCTATTGAGACACAAGGCAACGATCTGAAGAGGCTGATTGAGGATACTAAGTTGTCCATCAACAATCGCCTTGATGCACTGGATGCCGTGCTGGCGAATGTACAGTCTGAACAGTCGGGTGTTAAAAAAAGGGTCGAAGAGCTGGAACTAGCCGTGACGGGCTGTGATTCGCGCTTGGAAGATGTAGAGAGAATCTGTGAGGAATTGCGTTCTGACAACAAATTTCTCCGTGCTAAGGTGAATGATTTGGAAGGCCGCTCCCGCAGGCTTAATTTGAAATTTGTGGGGATAAAAGAAGGAGGGGAGCAGGGTCATCCTACTACGTTTATTACTGAGCTGATCGCCACGTTGTTTGTTCAAGACAAATTTCCTAAACCGGACAAAGTGGATCGCGCTCACAGGTCATTGCGACCGAAGCCTTCAGATGATGAGAGGCCGCGTCCGATCATTGCGAAGCTTCACCATGATCGCGATAAAGAACTGATTCTCCGTCTCAGCCGCGAGAACGCTCCGTTACATTACACGGGGAAACCAGTGCATATCTTTCCGGATTACACAGCGGAGGTGGCCTCGAGATGATGCGCATTCGGATCAGTGCTGAAAGTTCTGAAGGAAGCGGGGGTATCTTGCTCTCTTCTTTTTCCTGCAAGATTGCGAGTTAAGCACAAGGACTCCATCTCTATGTTTGACTCGCCAGATGAAGCATGAAAATTTGCAGACTCTCTTTCTGCCGAATGACTTTTCCTTAGCAATTCTAGATTACTAGGCTGCTGCAATGGTCTGGTCAGGTCAGACCTGCATAATTTTCCTTTATTTATTCATTTATTTATTTATTTTTTTTAACTTGACGAACTGTTTTGAATTTTGTTAGCAGTAGGAGCTTGATCGAGACTTGTTTTCTCCCCGCTGTTTAGTTTCTTTGTTTTCTCTCCCTGTGCTCCGCTACCTCCAGATGATGGGTAAGTTTTGCCGTTTCAGTTGGGGAAACGGTCGTGGGTGGGGTGTGTGTTGTGAAGGGTTGGCCAGACTATTTGTATTTCTGTGTTTATTGCCTGTTGTTATTATTACCAATGTTACGCTACTTTATTGACAATGGTTGACACATTTAGTTCGTTGGGAGGGACAAATGTACATTTGTATCTTGGAATGTTAGAGGTATGGGACACCAGATTAAAAGAGGCAAAGTATTTGCACATCTTAAATCCCTCTCTGCTGATATTATTTTCCTTCAAGAGACCCACATTAATCATAATGAACAGAGACGACTTAGATCTAATTGGATCTCACAAGTATATCAGTCCTCCTTTTCCTCAAAGGCTAGGGGTGTTGCTATTTTATTCCGCAAAGCCATCCCATTTCGTTTGTCAACTGTCATTGCTGACCCTGCCAGTAGATATATTTAGTATCTGGTCATATACATTCCTTTCCAATACTTGTTTAACATATATGGTCCAAATTTTGATGATCCCAATTTTTTCAGAAAGGTTTTTGATTTGCTTCCTGACCCCAGTTCTACAAACATAATAATTGGTGGCAATTTTAACTGTTATCTTGATGCCAATTTGGACCGTTCCTCCACACAGGTCCCTCATATTTTACACTCAGTTAGCACTTTAAATCATATATGTAAATCCTTGAACTTAGTTGATTGCAACACCCATCTGTTAGAGACTACTCATTCTTTTCACCTGTACACAAATCCTATACTAGAATTGATTATTTTCTTGTTGACTCTAAACTTATACAAAATGTTATACAGACCAAGTATAATAATATAATCATCTCTGACCATAGCCCGCTTACCATGGTGTTTAAACTTTCTCTATCTCAGTCTAAGTACTGTTGGCGTTTGAACCCTGGTTCATTACTACAAGAGCAATCTCATAAATACATTTCTTCTCACATTAAGCATTTTCTTGAATTCAACGATAAAGGCGATGTGTCCGATTCCATTCTATGGGAGACCTTTAAAGTAGTAATGCGAGGTAATATAATTGCCTATGAATCAAGCAGAAATAAAGAGAAACGCAAACGTCTTGCCTAAATTGAAGCCCTGCTTCCACCCATGGAGCAGGCTTATAGACTATCCAAATCTCAGTCTGATCTTAATAACATGTTAAAACTGAAATACGAATATAATAATATTTTGAGTGAGCAGGTCAGTAATATGCTTCTTAAAATAAAACGTAAACAGTTTGAGATGGGTGACAAAACCTGATAGGTTACTCTTCGGCAACTAAGAGGCATGCAGGCCAAAAGAGCTATTTTTCAAATTAAGTCAGGCTCTGGTGTGCTGTTAACAAAGCCAAAGGAAATAAATGCTTGTTTTCTTGAATTTTATAAGCATCTTTTTACCTCAAAATGTAACGTGCAAATGTAAAGCTCATGCAGATATAATTGGCCCTTTGTTACTTAGAATGATAAATAATTCTTTTAAAAATAAACTGCTCCCTAATTCTCTCTACGAGGCAAACATTTGTTTATTATTGAAAAAAGACAGGGATGACACCGATCCTTCCAGTTATAGACCATTAAGTTTGCTTAACTGTGACCAGAAGATTGTTGCAAGTGTTGGCCAGCCGTCTGAGCAAACATATGGCATCATAATTCATCTGATCAGACTGGATTTATTTTGGGTAATTCTCTTTTTCAAATGTTCGAAGTCTGTTAAATGTTATGTATAGTGTAGGCTCTCAGAGGTCTAAGGCTGCCATTATTTCACTTGATGCCGAGAAGGCCTTTGATCAGATCGAATGGCGATATCTATATCAGTGCTAGATAAGTTTGGCCTTGGTAAAAATTTTTGTGCATTCATTGAGATGCTTATGCAAACCCAAAATCCGCCAACTTACCATCTGGACAAATCGGTCTATGTTCCTCTTTATCGTGGGACAAGGCAGGGTTGTTGCCTTAGTCCCTTATTATTCAATCTGGCACTGGAGCCACTGCCATAAGCATTCGGCACCATTCTTCTATTAGTGCATTACAATTGGGTCTGTAGAGACCAGACTCTCTTTATATGCAGATGATTTACTTTTATTTTAAATGATGCTGTTGATTCTTTGCCCCCCTTAATGGATTTGATAAGTCATTTGGTTCTTTTTCCGGGTATTCAATTAACTGGGAAGAAAAGCATTTTTGTCCTCTTGGCAGTAATTTTTTAATAATTTTTAGAGTCCCTCCCTTTTAAAATTGTCGTGATTATTTTACTTATTTAGGATTGGCAATTCCAACAGATCCAAAAGACATATTTAAGCTTAATTTTGTGGCAATAAAGAGCCTTAAATCCACCATTGAAAAAGGGAGAAGAATCTTGCCATTATCATTGATTGGCCGTATTAATGCTATAAAAATGGTGGCCCTCCAAGGTTTTTATATTTGTTCAGAATTGCCTATTTATCTCACAAAATCTTTTTTTAAAAATATAGACTCTATAATTTTTTCTTTTATTTGGGGTTTTAAGGCACATCTCTATCTCTAAGGTACATTTAGAAAAATCTAAAGCATTGGGTGGATTGGCAATGCCAGTTTTTCAACATTATACTGGTCAGCGAACGTAAGTGCTTTGATGTATTGGAATTGTGGCTCACCCTGTTTGATCAGAGTGCAGTGGATCCCCTAGCTGGATTCACATGAATCTCCATCTGTAATTAAGAGCTCTCTTCCTGCTTTACTATTATCCAATTTGAGTGTTCCTTTAAAGAACCTACTAAAAATTTTGTAGTGCATAGCTCATTAAGGATATCAAAACAAATTAAGACATTTCTTGGTATCACACAGCCCTCTCTTTATTCTCCCATATGTGAGAATCATAATTTTATACCTTCTTTGACTGATAGAATCTTCCAAATTTGGAATAATAAAGGTCTTTCTACATTTAACGAGCTGTACAAAGATGGTCACTTTCCTCTTTTGATCACCTTAGTAGATTTCATCTTTCTCACTCTCATTTTTTCATACTTGCAGATTGGCATTATGTTCTATTAAAGATAGTAATCGTCTGCTATACTAGTTCTTTGTGCTTATTTCTATCCCTCCAATGTATGAGTTATATTTATTCTTTGTACTTATCTAGGCATTATGAATTTGTGTCTGGTCTTTTTTCTTTTTTTTCTTTTTTTTTGGGTGGGGGGGGGGGGGGGGGGGGGAGGGGTGGGTTTGTTGTCTGTTTGCTGTTCTAAAACTAATAAAATAAATTGAGAAACTTGATATTATTGTCTCATGTTAATTGTCGTAGAGCAGTGGTCTCAATCAATTCCTTGAGGGCCACAGCTCTGCACAGTTTTTTGCTCCAACCCTAATCAAACCACACCTGATCCAGCTAATCAAGGACTCAGGATACTAGAAACATTCCAAGCAGGTGAGTGAGTATTGTAGGAAAACATATTCTGGCTTATGTGAATGTAGGAGTCTGGGAACAGTAAGGCATGTTTTTCCTGGAATGTAGAAATAGGGTAGAAAGAAATATAGTATTTGTTAAACTAGCAGGACTGTGGAGTTTAGCCTTTTCTGTGTTATATTTGTTGGCAGCATAAACAAGCATCAAGATCACCAAGGAAATTCTAGAGAATTCAAAGATTTAGTTTAAATTTGACCTGTGGAGGACAGTAGTACGCTAGCAGTGTTACACTGCTGGAATCCTACAAGAAGAAGAAGAGTTTGAGCTGGTTGAAGAAGAGTTTGAGCTGGTAAACTGTGCAGAGCTGTGGCCCTCCAGGAATTCAGTTTGAGACCACTGTTGTAGAGTGAGCATCCAAAAAAAAGTAGAATCCGAAAAAGATAGATTTTTATAAAGATATCCCAACGGACTTTACAAAGTCAGTCAAGGTTGCCAACCAGTCGCAACAGAGTGGGCCGTGGGAGTGCATTAGCAGGCATAGCTGTCCTCTGAGGGCGAAGAGCCAGCTGTGGTGCACTGAACGGAAGGCTTATGCTGCGTTTCAGGCGGGTTTTTGAGCCCGTAAGTCACGACTTCAAACCACCGCTCATGACTTTGTAGCGTTCCAGGCAAGTCACGCCAAACTGCCTGAGTGTAAACAAACCAGAATGGCTGACCGTACAGGGCTTAAGGTAATTTACAATCATTTCTATCACTAAAGGTGCTTACTCCTTGCTTATTTGAGGGAAATGGAGGAAGAAAAACGGCCCATAAGGCAAGAGAAGCTGTTATACCTTTTACTTTACGTTATTTTACCGTGCACTTGCATAAACACCGCATCCGTAGGGGCTGCCATTGTTGTTTCGCGGGCTGTGTGACGTCAGAGCGAGGAAATGGGAGTACATCGATCTAGTACGAGTTCACGGGTGGGAAGCCACAGGTTTGACTGCCGTTCCAGTGCACTTTCACGGGTAGAAGGTTGGAAAAACACAGGTTACGGGTTGCCTGGAACACGGCATAACCCACCCCATCCAGGAAGGCTTGGTTGATGTCTGAACCGCAGACCTAGGAGGTACGGTAGTGATCAGAAGTAGACCCTGAGATAATATAATCTAAGAAGATAATATTATATGCCTACCTAACTCTTCCTGAATCTATAAAGATAAACCTTGAGTAATATGAATAGAGGAAGTGGTTTGTGACCAAGATAGCGTTATGTGGTCGCGGTAGAAACCACCCAGGGGGTGACGCGGCACACTAGTGAGCAGCAGACCAAAAACAGCACAAGCAGAAATATCTCCTTTAATCTAAAGGTGTATATAATTATGATACAATATAATGAACACAACAGAGTACCAATATGAGGTCAATATGAACTAGTAGCTAATCTAATTTTGGCAAGGCTATAAACAAATGTACTGCAGTGTGTATAAAACAGAAAACTGTACGACTAGTGTGCACTAAATGATCCCAATTATAAAACATACGCATGACATTATAGCCTTGCACATTTTCAACATTTCACACTTCTAGTACAACATGACAGAACTGAACAAATTAGCATTTTAATACTTTATCAACAAGGGAAGAATAGATGTCATGTCCTCTATTATAGCCTTTTTATCAGAGCTAATGTGGATTGCACACTTTTTCAGAAGAAGACAGCAGGGTCTCATCCGCAGGATCAAACTTCAGGCTTTTGAAGGTTTCTGGGTCCTGAAATGTGGAGCTCTGCGATTGGAGCCGTCGTCTTCCACACCATTGATCCTGAAGGCTTCTGTCATTTTGTTATTTTGATGTTTGGCTGGGAGCAGCACATATTTCACATGAGAAGAATATTCAGAAGAAGAAATTTTCTCTGCATTTGTGTGATTGTAAACGGGACTTTTGTTTTGGTCTAATGGTGTGACGTCATAAGGCTGCGTCGCGCTCCTGCGTCTGTTGTGATTCGGCTGAAGAAAGGTTTGTGTTTAAAGCGTTTCTGGTGTTTAAACCTATAGAAACAGTTTACGTTATGTGAGTAACAGAATGTAAACACATGAGTAACATTAAAGACGAGTCTCATTTCGCTTCCTATATCGTGAAAAGTTTATCATAAACACGAATTCAGTCATGGCGAGTAGTGAGCTTTGAATAAATGAGCTTTTGATGCGAATGCAACAAACACAAACATGTATATCACTGGTTCTTGAGATAAGGAACAAAACGTCCTACACACACAAGCTCTCTTTATGTTAAAAATTAATACATTTATCAAAATAAATTAAATAAATAAAAAATAAATTTAAAAGCTACATCTAAAGAAAACCTGGATACTCAGGACATAAATTTTTAAATGATTGTGTTAACTTAGTGTTATTTAATACTTGCTCTACGGAAAACATAATTTTTGTTCCTGCTCATTGTGGATCTCACAGTCGGACACATAGCCCTGGAAGTTTCATATTTTATATATATTATTAAAACAATGTTGAAGTCTCTGCAGTCACAGATTTAACACTAACTCCTTCATCCTGGTGTGATAGTTTCTGTACATCGTTGTGGGAAAAATCTGGGCATTTTTGATGTTTATTAAGGCTGCTACAACTGAGAAAGAAAACAAAATTTGGAAAGAAACATCCTTTTTTCAATTTATGTGTTAAAATATTAAAACATTAATATGATATCATGTCTGATTTACCTAAGAACATTGATTATATAAGTTTAATATTAAAAAGAAAGTTAGAGAATTAAGGAGTTTTGGATCTGGAATTTCACTCAGCTCCTTTACTGAACACCAATATTACATAAATGACTGTCGTTGGATGGTTTTTCAGAAAAAAACTGTTCCCTTACTATTGAACTAGATCTGATTGAGACACACGCAGAGATTTGATTTGGATTCATTTTTCTTTCTGTTAATTATTCTCATTTTAAACATGACAGTGTCCAAACACACAGAAACTGCTGGTGAAGCGACGAGATCCACATGACTATTATCAAGATGGGTTTTAGAGAGAGGACAGTGAAGACCTGAGGATTGAAGAAGTGTTCAGTTGAAACCAGAAGAAACTGGGAACAGACAAAGATGGAGTTTATTAAAGAGGAGAGTGAAGACGTGAAGATTGAAGAAACATTCAGAGTGAAACATGAAGAAACTGAGGAACAAACAGGTTGGTTTCATTCTCAAAGCTGAACTCACTCAATTTGATCCTCATTGTCATGTATGAGATGACAGAGAGGCATGACCCTTTCCCAAGTGTGGGTATCTGCAGGTTGGAGTAAACTTGTTCACCTTTCAGTGAAATTTTGCAGTTTTTAACTTAAAATAATGAGTTCTGCACGCTCAGATCCTCTCAATATAACAAGCAATTTGATCATTTTCACAAAATGTAATGCCCCCCAGAATATTTTGTTGAATGCAGTATATCAAAGAAAGAACAGACCTTCTGCTTTTAATGTCACTCTGAATCCCTTCACAATACATGATCCACTAACTCAGCTTTACTGCGGTAAATGCTGGAGGTGTATAAAAAAAATAGTGATTTCTAATTTTTACGAACTAATATTGATTCTTAAATCCCAAGAACCTCCCATCCAATAAATCGCAATAATATTTGTGCTTTGTTACTTTTCATATGAAGCAAAGTCTCAGATTTCAAATAAGGTCCATCTTATTATGAGATTCAAAAAATAAATACCGCTTTGGCTTCATTTAATGTGACGTGACAGATCGCTGTAGCTCCTCAGTTAAAAGGCACTTTAAACAGCAGTTGCTGAAACAACGGCAACGTCAATCTGATGTTCTTTTGTGCACGAATTTAACTGCTACATGTTGACATCTAATGTAACACCTGGTACGGAAGAATAGCTGGTTTGCTGTAGTCGATAATACGTGACAGATTAAACCAGTAAATGTTATGTTTTATGGTTATGTGGCATTTTAATTGTATCTGTATGTCATTTAATGACAAAAGCAACTATTCTCTTGCTTTATTTAAATGTGATTTATTGTTTACTATGTCAAATGATTAAATGATCCATTGAGTCATCCTCTTTGTTGTTGCTCAGTGATTTTTGTGTTCTTTAGCTACAGCAGCTGTTGCTTAAAGTCCCTTAAGAGAAGCGCATGTGATCATCCTCTCCTCTGCTTTAATACCAGTGACAGCGCAAAATAAACATGAACATCTGAAGGTATGTTAAAATATACAGTACAACTTACTGAAATCCGTATCACGTCTCGTGTAATCGCTCAATCAATGTTTCAACCTCGGAAAGACGTCAATAAAACAGCTTCAATGTCACGTGACGTCACATTTACCTCAGAAAAACATATTCAGTGACCATAAACTCATTAGTCAGCTAGAAAAGTGAACTCTAGAAAGCAGCATTCTGATAAATATATCTAAGCACCGTTACATATTCATTATAATGTTCTTCAATATTTAATGCATGTTTGAATAAATCCGTTATGACAGCCGCGATTTAAATGTTTATATTTAAAAAAAAAAACGAATTGAAGTCGAAATACGATTATGTAATTCTAAACTTTATTTATTATAAGAAACTGAGTGTAATTTAAGTGTTTATATATAAGTTAATTTTAACCTTAAATATTATAGTAAAGGTGTACCAACTGACTCTCCTGTGTAGTTTACAGCAGGGGTTCTTAACCTTTTTGATGTCGGGGCCCAAATTTTACAGTACAAAGTGGCCCAGGGCCCATTCAAATATTTGCACTGTATTGGTTTATTGATCTCACCCTGGTTTGATTTGTATTCAATAACTAATGAAATCCACTTTGCAGTTAACAGTTTATTATTCATGTGTATGTAAACCTGCACATATAACAAGATGCCAAACACACAACAATTCATGGAACAAATCAAGTCTGCATCAAGAACAAATTTAAAGGCTCAAAGTCAGGCATATTACACCACAATCAGTTAAATTTGACAAATAAAATGTATACTAAAAAATAAAAACTAAAATGTGTTGCTAAAATAAATAAATTCAAAATAATATTTTTCAAATTAAAAAAGTTGTAAATGAAAATTGAAATAAAG
>JAOTNS010000011.1:42500-127168 GCA_028476615.1 Culter alburnus
TGCTGTATGTCTGTGGCCATGTCCGCGATATGGTGACTAACAGTGTCGTTTGAGAGTGGGATGGGTAGTAGCTTTTTTGCAGCAGCCTCTCCGATCATCTCACGGCACATATCTACAGCGGCAGGTAAAACCAACTCCTCCGCTATCGTGAATGCTTTCTTAGTCTGTGCCACTCGTCTGGCTACGAGGTAGCTGGCTTTCAAAGCACATTTAGAATTTCCAGTCAGTGCCACAACAGACCTTTTCTGCATCTGAAGCCCATTTTCTTTTCTCTTGAAAAATTCCACCGACTTTCCCACAAGCGATAGATGTTTGGTTTCTAGATGCTGCTTTAGTTTTGAAGGCTTCAGTGCTTCGTTGGACAGCATTAGCCCACACTTCACACACTGGGCTCTCGGCTCTGCCTCGTCACCTCCATTCACAAATCCGTACTTAATGAAGTCAGGATTGTATTTGCGGCAAAATCTTGACTTTTGGGGCGGGTTGGCGCAACTTTGGTCTCCACTTTTCCGCTTTAAAAATTTCTCCATAACTTTTGCTACAGGCTACGGTTGACTGAGTGTCTTCTGCTTATTAGCGTTTGTTTAACAACTAACTGAGGCATTACTGCTACTAGTGGTGGGATGGTGTATTAATGATAACAGTGGTCTTTCTGGTGTCTTCAATTGATAACTTGTTTGGTTCCGCGGCCCACAGGTAAAAAACGTAAAGTTTTTTGCGGCCCTCCAGGTGGCACTCGCGGCCCAAGTGTTAAGAATAGGTGGTTTACAGCAGGGCTATTCAATTACAAATTCAGTTGGGCCAGATTTTCAAACCAAGAAGGTTAGCTGGGCCAGTCATTTCAGCGGTGAAGCAGCTCGTAACGACAAATTTTAAAACCAGCACAAATTTATTGAAAAACATAAGGTTTATTCATTGTTTCTCTTTTAACTTTGATCAGTTTGCACAGCTCCGGTTGTAAGATGCAATCAGGGTTTGACATTAACTTTTTTGCTCACCAGCCACTGTGGCTAGTGGTTTTCCAAAGTTACTAGCCACTCAGCATTTTCACTGGCCAAATTTTGATGTTGGTAAATTACATTTTATATGATTAAAGTTGACTTTATTATGCTTAAATTACTTTATTTTGAGTAATTTTACTTGATTTAGAAGATTTAAAACCCTTTCAAACTTAAATGCAGATCGACACCCCAAATCAGGACTACATTTATATCAGCTGGTATTACAGGTGGGCAAGGGGTGGACAATATGAGCATGGGCTAATATGAGATAAGTTATTTGTGTTAGGCTATATAAAAGAACAAAAAAGCAAATTACAAAAACAGTAGTAAATTCAAAATAATCTTTTTTCAGATACAGTAGGTTTAACATATAGCCTACATTTATTTAACATTTTCTGTTTGATTAACATGAATGGCAGACAGGTATTTAATTTGGCTGCTGAATGCATGGACGTAACTGACGCATATCCAGTTATTACCCACCTGTTTACGTCCACTTAAGCCATAACTGACTGTATTCACGTGAGATACTCCATACGATGGATATTTAGACATCTGTGTGCACGTGTATTTGACTATTCAGGCGCGAGGAGAACTGATTGCGCACGCGAGAGAGCACTTTTGTTGTGTGTCGTTCAGCGCAATTCCGCCTATCCCTCCTTCACTGGATTTCATTGGCAATTTTATGTTTCACTGTTAAAAAAGTCATATTGATAGTAATCTAGGCCAGTGGTTCTCAAACCTGTCCTGGGGACCCCTCACCACTGCACATTTTGCATGTTTCCCTCATCTAACACACCTGATTCAACTCATCAACTAATTAGTAGAAACTGCAAGAGTTGAATTGGGTGTGTCTTATGAAGGAGACATAGGGTGTTTTCACACCTATGGATCGCTTGTTTTGTTCCGAAACAGGGACTAAATTTGTTACAATGTTGCTTTTTTTTCTTGGTTCGGTTCGCTTTCACATGGGAACATTTCAAAGCGTACCAAAATGCGTTAAGGCAAGTCACATGCGAGTAAAACTATCCTCTTATTGGTCAGAATTTTCTCTGCGTCATCCATCAAAATAATGATTGACAAGTTCGCTCCATGAGTTTATTGTGGTTTTATTTGTAACTGTTGAGACACACGCAAACACTGTATAAATGGAGCCGTCTTTCCCGCTGTTAAATTATACTACATATATTAATGCTGCGGCAAATTCAAACGCGCGCTCTCTCTCTTTCTCTCTCGGTCTGTCTCTGGTTTCCCAGCGCTGTCTAGTAGTAGGCGAACTGTTGTCAGTGTGTCGAGAGAGACTATATACATTTTATAATGAAGCAGAGCGGGGAAAAGGCTTCGTTGGGACAGCATTCTCGCACGGAGAAGTGTAAACACACAACAGAGGCGCTCGTTGGTTTTCAGCTATGGTAAATAATGTTATAACATCTCAAAATTATATTTAAACCAAAGACAGTTATATATCTGATTTTTGGGTGGGTTTCCAACATAAACAATGATTAATTCTGCTTGATAAAATAAGGCAGCCACATAACTTCTGTTTTTTTTTTTTTTTGTTCCTTTTACTTGAAGTTCTTTAAATTATAATGCAACCAACATATTTGACTACAAACACAACAGTGCTAATATCACTCCCACCTCACTTGTTCATCTAAGACCAAACATTAACACATCTTGATCAAACTATGTATCAAGTCTTTGTTCGTGTAAACACTCTATGTGTAAGAGTCAAAGAAACCAGTCTTATCTGTGCTAAACATTGAAGGAGTTCAGAGAAGCCACCCAATGAAGTAAATGTTGTCCTCTGCTACCATATGTGGCTGCCTTATTTTATCAAGCAGAATTAATCATTGTTTATGTTGGAAACCCACCCAAAAATCAGATATATAACTGTCTTTGGTTTAAATATAATTTTGAGATGTTATATAATGGCGCCCGAACAGGGACACATTTACGTATGAGAGAGTTTTTTTCTGCTGATAAAATATGGCAAGCCAAAGATCTAGTGACGGGGATGAGCAGGAACCCAAACTGGACTTTTCTTCTGATGCATTCCTTAGTAGAAGAGAGCCTGTTAGAGAACTAATTGATACATTTAGCACTCTTTATGTAGATTCAGAAAAGAAAATGAAGGGGTTATGGCTGAGAATGAAATTGGGCAGCAGATTAATGAACATTCACCACCTGAACCTGAGAAAGGAAAAGAAGAGACAACCACCCAAGAGCAAGTTCAAATATCAGGTGCAACAATAATAGAACAGTTGATTGAATGAGTCTCTAAGTTGGAGACTCGGATTGAAGAGTGTGTTCAACAGATACAAGAAAGTGTGACCTTTTCAGAGTGTAAAGCTGTTGAAGAAAGAGTCACCTATCACCTGGAGCGAGAATGTGAGAGAGTACAGAAAAAAATGGAGCTTGAACTTCAAGATTTGGGTAAATCTATGGTGGATTGTTTGAAGAGGCGAGATGCTCAAATTGATCACAAGTTATAAACTTTTACACCTGTTGTGTCTACTCCCAAACTTCCAAAATCAAATCTCTCTACTCCGGTTTCCAGAGCTGCAGGTGGCAACCAGACTTACCATGTGCCAAGCAGTCAAATGTCTTGCTTAGAAGGTGTGTCAATGATGTCCTTCCATCCACCAGTGAAAATAGAGTTTCCAAGTTTTAGCAACAGTGAAGAGGAAGATCCTGTTATTTTCATAGAAAGATGTGAAGAATATGTTGCCATTCGGCCCCTCAATGATGGTGAAATTCTTGCTTCTTTGACATCTGTGTTAAAGGGTACTGCAAAAGATTGGTGGCTGGCAGAAAAGAAGAACGTTCAGACATGGCAGCAGTTCAAAGAGATATTTTTGCGTTCATTCTTAAGTGAGGACTATGAAGAAGAAGCTGCTAGAAGATTATTGGAAAGAAAGCAGGGTACTAAAGAGAGTATTAGAGATTTCGCTTATCATTATAGAGCCTTATGTCTTAGAAGAAACAAGGACATATCAGAGAGAGAAATTGTACATGCTATCTTACGAAATTGCAACCCACGATTAGCGAGTTTACTCAGAGGAACTGTGAAAGGGGTAGATGATTTAGTAAGATTTGGCACTCAAATTGAAAAGGATTTTGAAGAATCTAGAAGATACTGGAGCCAAGTTAATTCAGAAACACAACAACGGAGAGCGAATGTTTCTAGAGAAGTGGTACCTAGGTCTTCACCAGCTAACACGAGAACCATGCAGTCTACGAAGAGTGTTCTTCAACCTGAAATGATCAGCCTCCCTATCATTTTACGTGGCAGATACTTCCAAGCCATGATTGATACTGGCAGTACCTTATCGCTCATACAAGAATCTTGTTGGAAGCAATTACAATGTCAAGAACCATATAAATCGAGTAATGGTCAATCCTTCTTGCTAGCCAACGGTCAGAGACAAGATGCCATTGGCAAGCTGGAATGGGAATGTGAGCTGCAAGGGAGGAAAATAGGTATTACATTGTATGTAATGCGGGATACTGACTTAACAGTACCCATTATTCTTGGTATGGATTTTCTACTATCTTCAGAGATCGTCCTTGATTTCAGAAGATCTCAGTATCAACTGCCAGCATTTGAAGATGACGAGAAGATAGTAACCTTTCCTTTGTTATCACATGAATCCTGTACAACTGTACATTTCTACCTGGCTTTGTCTACTCCAGTGTCTTCAGAGGAAACTCTACAGTCGGTCCATGACATTGTTCAGAAAGCTGATATAAATCATCATGGAAAAGAGGTGCTGAGGGAGCTGATGTTGAAATGGCCCACAGTCTGCACCAGTGAAATAGGGCAGTCAAGTGTAGTTAAACATCGAATAATCACCAATGATGAAGTTCCTGTGAGGAAAAAACCCTATAAGGTGTCAAGAGAAAAACAACAATTCATAGATGCAGAAATTCAAGGGTTACTGGATAAGAAGATCATCCGTCCCTCAATTTCTCCATATGCAGCACCAGTAGTGGTGGTACCTAAAAAAGATGGAGAATCGAGGCTGTGTGTAGATTATAGAGGCATAAATGCAAAAACTCACCTTGATGCTTATCCTATACCACAAATACAGGATATTCTAGAATCACTTCATGGAACAACGGTGTTTAGCACTCTTGACCTCAAGACTGGTTATGGCAAATGGAGATGGAACCAGAAAGCATACCGAAGACAGCTTTTGTTACTTCTGCAGGGCTATTTGAATTTCTTCGTCTACCCTTTGGCCTTAAAAATGCTGCAGCTTCGTTCCAAAGAATGATGGAGCATGTTCTCAGGGATTTAAGAGGAAAATGTTGTCTGATATATATAGATGATGTGGTGATATTCTCAGAAAATGAAGAAAAGCATCTAAAGCATCTCAATCAGGTGTTCAGCCGTCTTTCCAGGGCTGGTCTTACTCTTAACTTGAGAAAATGTTAAGGGATTTCTGGAGTTACTCTTAACTCCAGAAATCCCTTACATTCTTGGGACATGTCATATCTGAAGAAGGAGTGAAGACAGATCCAGCAAAAGTGTCTGCAGTAAGTGACTTTCCGGTACCTCAATCTCTTAAGGATCTACAACGTTTTATCGGTTTGGCAGGATGGTATCACCCGATTTATACCCAAGTTTTCAGAAAAGGCTGCTGCACTTCATGCTCTGAAACAAAAGAATGCAACTTGGGTTTGGACAGATGAATGCCAGACAGCATTTGACACCATTAAGCGAGACCTGACAAATGCTCCAGTGCTAATTCCACCCGACCTGTCAAAGGCATTCAGAGTACAAACAGATGCGAGTGAAGTTGGTTTAGGAGCAGTATTGACTCAAGAGTTGGAGGGAGAAGAACATGTGGTGGCATACGCATCTCGTTTGTTGCGAGGACCTGAAAATGCATATTCGGTTTCGGAAAAGGAATGTCTTGCAGTGATCTGGGCGGTGGAGAAATGGAGAACATATTTAGAAGGTCGACCTTTTGAGGTGATTACGGACCATTCTGCATTAACTTGGGTATTCCAACACCCCAAACTGTCTTCAAGATTGACACGATGGGACCATTCGTTTGCAAGGTTTTCTTCAGTTTACTGTTAAGTATAGAAAGGGACAGTCCAATGTTGTCCCGGATGTGCTATCAAGAAGCATGGAACCAGTGGCAACTTCAGGAAGATTGACAGTTCTTAAAGCTATGAAGTCCCCAGTTAAGCCAGCAATGTTACCAGTCACCCTGTCTGAACTAGCCACTGCACAGAGTGAGGATTCAGAAGTGCAAGAACTGAGTGAGAAGGCA
The DNA here is from genome assembly GCA_028476615.1 of Culter alburnus. Lineage (NCBI taxonomy): Eukaryota > Metazoa > Chordata > Actinopteri > Cypriniformes > Xenocyprididae > Culter > Culter alburnus. Next base: position 48,790 of record JAOTNS010000011.1, read on the forward strand.
GATGCACAGGTGGATGCGGATAACACACGTGTAAGATATGTGTGTGAAAATGGGTTGTTATTTCGCAGTGTTCCTAGTAGTCCGTCTGGAGAGAAATTGCAACTAGTCATCCCAACATCACTCAGAAAGGAGTTTTTGCAGTACGCACATGATAATCCACTAAGTGGTCATCTTAGAAGAATGAAGACATTGCTCCGGCTAATGGAAGTTGCCTATTGGCCTAGTATGCGTGCAGATGTATGGAAGTACTGCAAGTTTTGTCATATATGTCAGAAGTACAAACCTAACTTGTCAAAGCTGTCTGGCCATTTGCAATCAATACCTGTGGTTGAGCCAGGATACATGCTTGGTGTAGATTTAATGGGACCTTTTCTGAAGAGTGGTAAGCAGAATGAACACCTACTAGTAGTGGTTGATTATTGCTCCAAGTGGGTGGAGTTATTTCCTTTACGAACGGCTAAGGCACCCCAAATAGCACGCATCTTAGTGGAAGAAAATATTCACTAGATGGGGAACTCCCGCTTATCTTGTATCCGATCGTGGGGCACAGTTTACATCACATCTTATTAATGTAATGTGTAAGCAATGGGGAGTTGTGCAGAAATTAACAACTGCGTATCACCCACAGACAAACCTCACAGAGAGGGTTAATCGTACCCTCAAAACAATGATGGCTTCATATGTGGGAGAGCACCACAGACAATGGGATATGTGGTTAGCCGAATTTAGGTTTGCAATTAACATGGCATGGCACGAGAGTACGGGGTATACACCTGCTGAAGTTGCTTTGGGACGCAAACTTAAGGGTCCATTAGAAAGAGCCATTAATCGACCGCCTGATCCAAGTAGCCCTACCTATGAAGTGATAGATAGACAACAAAGTCTGATCCAAGTGGTAAGGGAGAACGTAGAACGAGCTCAGACCAGGCAAAAATGCTATTATAACAAAAGAAGGAAACATACTCGGTTTCAAGTAGGAGACCTAGTTTGGGTTCGAGCTCATCCTTTATCCAAAGCAGACGATGGGTTTATGTCTAAACTGTCTGCCAAATGGAAGGGGCCAGCTAAAGTTGAAAAATGTCTGGGTCCAGTAAATTATACTGTTTCATTTCTTGGGGAGCCTGGAAAGGTTGATACTTTATCATGTTGAGAATTTGAAAGTCTGTCATGGATACTTCGAGACTTCTTGTGATGGAGGGGGTATGTAACAGTCTTCAGCCTGTTACGAGTTAAGTGTAGCTGTAGTGATAATCCTCCCAGGTAGGGGGCAGTCTTAACTTTGATTAAGCATGGATAAATGAGTAGAAGAAGAGGTGATTGATACATTTGGTTTGTGTCAATGTGCATGGTAGCAGTGTTTGAGCTGTTCTACTACATTTGAAGAAGGCCCTTGTTGAGAAACATTTTTGTTTCATTCTCAATTGTGAGTATGGGGATTTTTTTTGTACCTTCATTTATTTATGAAAGAGGTAGTTTGATTAATTATTCAGGTTTCTCAACAAGGGCCTTCTTCAAATGTAGTAGAACAGCTCAAACACTGCTACCATGCACATTGACACAAACCAAATGTATCAATCACCTCTTCTTCTACTCATTTATCCATGCTTAATCAAAGTTAAGACTGCCCCCTACCTGGGAGGATTATCACTACAGCTACACTTAACTCGTAACAGGCTGAAGACTGTTACAATGTGCTCACTCACAGAATCAGACACTACCGCTTTTTATATCACATTTCCCGTTATGAATTATGATGTCATTTGGTTCGTTGGTCCATTAACTGGGTCGGATTGCTTTCACATCTCAAGCGAACCGCTCCAGAGTTCGTTTGAAAGCGTACCGAGACCACCTCTTCAAGCAGGTCTCGGTACGCTTGTTTGGTCCGCTTTTGGTGCACACCCGAGTGCGATTGCTGATTTCACACCTGCCCAAACGAACCGCACCAAAGGGGGAAACGAACTCTGGTACAATTCAACCGAACTAAATGAGGCAGGTGTGAAAGCACCCATACAAAATGTGCAGTGGTTAGGGGTCCCCAGGACAGGTTTGAGAACCACTGATCTAGGCTACTACCGGCACGCTCTGCATTGTTTGTGTGTTGCTAGACTATGTGGTATGAATTTACGTATGACTGCACGTTTTTGGCGGGACCACAGGCTGGGCCACTTGGAGGTTGCTTCGGGCCGCCAATTGAATAGCCCTGTCCTACACCTTCCCTATTCAACTTATGGAAATAGTGGAAATTACCTGACGCCAGCATAGTGAGGGGGAATCATTTTTCCTAATATTGTAGAGCTGAATGGCAAATTCAGGACTGGTCTATAATAACAACCCAGTTTTGTTGCATAAAGTTGGTTTTGATGTATTTATACTTTTGATTTCTGATGCTTTGAGGCATTAAACTGTCATTAACATGTATTTGTCTTGTTTTTGCTTTAGATCTGAAGGGACTGAAAGAGGATCAAGAACAAAAAGAAACAGAAGAGAAGGATCAATCTAGGAGACATGATTCATTGGATCTAGAAAAATCCACACAAACTGAAACAAAAAATCAGAAAACCGAATCTAACCGTGACTTGGCCTGCTCACATTGTGGAAAGAGTTTCACCCAAAAACATGAACTCGAAATCCACATGAGAATTCACACTGGAGAGAACCGTTTCACATGCCAACAGTGTGGGATGAGTTTCGCTGCAAAAGCAAGCCTTAATTACCACATGATGATTCACACTGGAGAGAGCCTTACACATGTCAACAGTGTGGAAAAAGCTGCATTTCAAAAGGAAATCTTCAATCCCACATGAGAGTTCACAGTGACGAGAAGCCGTTCACATGTGATCAGTGTGGAAAGGGTTTCCGAAGTAAAGTAACCTTTAATTCCCACATGATGATTCACACTGGAGAGAAGCCATTCCATGTGATCAGTGTGGATTGTGTTCACTACGAAAGCAACCCTTAATTCCACATGATGATTCACACTGGAGAAAAGCCATTCACATGTGATCACTGTGAAATGAATTTCCGAAGTAAAGTAAACCTTAATTCCCACACAAAGAGAAAACATTCAGGTGAGTAATGTTTTATATGTCATAACCTTATAATCATTAATGAAAACGAATGAAAAAACAAAAACTAGGTGGGAAAAAACATTGTCGTTAACTGAAATAAAAATAAAAACTGCCTTAAAAAATGGGTTGAATACATGCGGTTCATGTATGTTTTCTTTAGTCTCTTGGCTCTTCAGGTTTTTTACTGGCACACATCACTTAATTTTGCACTTACTGCAGATTGTTGAGACTGTTTACATATTTCTGCCCATATGTACATTTTATGTACAGGTTTATTTTTTAATGAATATTTTTTTCTAAAATTGTATGATGTTTTTGTTGAGTTATAATTACACAATACTTTTTCTGACCTTTTTGAATCTTGCCCCTGACAAATAACCCAAATTACAAAAAAAAAAAAAAAGACTAAAACTAACACTAAAACTAATAAAAACTAAACTAAAACTAAGCATTTTCAAAAAATTAAAACTAAACTAGTAAACCCACTTAAGAACTAATTAAAACTAAACTGAATTGGAAAACAAAAAGTCAGAACTAAATCAAAAAATTAAAGCTGCAAGCAGCATTTACCGGGGGTTCAAGCATTGGCCTTTAAGCACATATGCATAAAAAGATATTTTAAAGTTTAAAAGATATTTAAGTTTTATTTAGCAAGCATGTAACCGCCTAAATCATAGAAGGAACTGACCATTTTCAGCCAAAACAGGCAATTTACCATTGAAAATATATGGATTTTAAAGCTTTAACAGTTATAGCGCCACCTATGTTCAGATCTCCATAAAAATTGGCATGCTTCTTTAGAGTCATGTACTGCATGTGCTCACTTAATTTCCTGAAGATCTGAGTTTTTGTTTAGGTTTTATAGGCTTTTGGGTAAATTTAGCCACACCCATTTTCTAATTGATGCAGTTATAGTGACCCAAAGGGTAAAGTTCAACTTTTTTTAAATAATTATTGATCTAGAGAGTTAATAGAATTGTCCTACACTGGTTTTGTTTTGATCAGGTGAAAAAGTTCACAAAAATAGGTTTTTCACATATTTGCAAATAATTAATGAATGATTTGATTGACAGCAATGGTTCTTGAGGCAAAGTTGTTCAGCATAAGGAGATCTATCACATGATATGCAAATTGTGTGGTTTTATGAAACATCATGTGATTACTGAGGCGTAAAACTCGTTAGCGCCCACTTGTGACCGATTTCTTTCAAAATTCTTTCAGACCTTTAGGACCATGAGTCAAACAAGCCTATCGAGTTTCGTTCCAATTGGCCTCCGTTAACCTTGTCTAATAGATGCTCAAAATTCATTGGCCGATGGCGGCCATGTTTTTTGAGATACGTCAATGTCCTCATAGACTATCATGCCCCCTTGGACCAAGACACTGCATGCCAAATTTCAAGTCAATCGGACCAACAGTTGCTTAGTTACAGCCGTTTTCATGTTGTTGTTTTTTTTCAAATTATAGCGCCACCTAGTGTCCAATCGACGGGAATTTTTTTATCGTGACCAAAGACTGAGCCCATACAAATGTTTACCGAGTTTGGTGCAAATATCTCATTTCGTTCTCGAGTTATAGCCATTGTGGGATTACAAATTTAATAATCTGTTTAAGATCTGTTGATCCTACATACTGACATCACCTCACATGAATTACTAAGGTGAAGTATATTGTATTTAGCATGTTAAGGTAAAGATAATGACATTCTAAGGAGATCAAAGCAGGCAGCAGGGGTCTGTGACATAAACCTTTTGCTCTTCCTTACCATTTGGCATGACAAGCTCAAGATACAGCTGTGCTTTTGTCTCTATGATAATGTAAGGTATGGGCGATACTGTCAGACTGATTGGGTTAGCACCTATGCATTGAATACTTTGATCTTACTACTGGAAGTCAACTACTGTGTGAATGTTTACATAGTCTTAGTTCTCGTGACCAGCTACTGTTTATACTATTTGGGGTACTATTATCTACCCAGTCGGGGGTAATTTCCTGTATTGTCTTTAGATGCTTTTGTTTTAGTGGTCACTTCTAAGGCTGTGTGTAAGGGCAACACCTTTAAGGACGGCCCACTGAATGCCTATAAAAATCATGTATACACTGCCTTATCGATTTTGGATGACCACAGCGACGCACAGCGTGTTTCTCAATAAAGTGTAACTTCTGCTTCAGAGATCCCAAGTCTCCTGGTCTATGCTTCTGAGATTTCCAACCCATTTTAGTAAATGTACTTTAATTTACATTTTGTCACCCCTTAGTGACCGTGAATCAAAATTTCACCTTTTTTGATAACTTGTGATATTCAGACTCCAGAACATTTCTGGACTGGTTTGGTTCCGATCGGGTGAAACCTAGGACTAGATCGCGAAAGTAGGTTTTGGACAAATTCAAATGGCGGAAATTTGCATACAGTAATTAAATCTGTCTTGAATCAAGGATTACAATGATATAAGACACTTGGGATAGGGTTCTGAAATAGGGTTCTAGGGGACCTTTAAACATAGTATTAGCAGTAGATTTGACCTAAACAGTGCTAATGCTTATCAACAAATGACTACATGACTCTCAAGCTATCCAATAAAATGTTGTGATCCATTGTCAAAGAGCTAATAGTATTCATGCGCTCATGATCAGATGCCAAAAGCAGGTCACGTATCACTTTAATAAATGATTGTGCTTATATCCTGAATGGCAAATTCAGGACTGGTCTATAATAACCCCAGTTTGTTGCATAGAGTTGGTTTGATGTATTTATACTTTTGATTTCTGTTGCTTTGAGGCATTAAACTGTCATTAACATGTATTTGTCTTGTTTTTTGCTTTAGACCTGAAGGACTGAAAGAGGATCAAGAACAAAAAGAAACAGAAGAGAAGGATCAATCTAGGAGACATGATTCCAAACAGACTGAAACAAAAAATCAGAAAACCGAATCTAACAATCTGACCTGCTTACATTGTGGAAAGAGTTTCACCCAAAAACATGAACTCGAAATCCACATGAGAACTCACACTGGAGAGAAGCGTTACACATGCCAACAGTGTGGATTGGGTTTCACTGCAAAAGCAAGCCTTGATTACCACTTGATGATTCACACTGGAGAGAAGCCGTTCGCATGTGATCAGTGTGGAAAGAGTTTCCGAAGTAAAGTAATCCTTAATTCCCACACAAAGAGAAAACACTCAAGTGATATGCCATTAGTGGGAAAGAGTTTCAAACATAAAGCATCTCATGATTTACACATGAATTTTTTTTCATCATTAATGTACACACAGCACCCCATAATGACAGAAAAACACAGAATTGTTGACATTTTTGCAGATTTTTAAAGAAAAACTGAAATATCACATGCTCCTAAGTATTCAGACCCTTTGCTCAGTATTTAGTAGAAGCACCCTTTTGATCTAATACAGCCATGAGTCTTTTTGGGAAAGATGCAACAAGTTTTTCACACCTGGATTTGGGGATCCTCTGCCATTCCTCCTTGCAGATCCTCTCCAGTTCTGTCAGGTTTGGATGGTAAACGTTGGTGGACAGCCATTTTTAGGTCTCCAGAGATGCTCAATTGGGTTTAAGTCAGGGCTCTGGCTGGGCCATTCAAGAACAGTCACGGAGTTGTTGTGAAGCCACTCCTTCGTTATTTTAGCTGTGTGCTTAGGGTCATTGTCTTGTTGGAAGGTAAACCTTTGGCCCAGTCTGAGGTCCTGAGCACTCTGGAGAAGGTTTTCGTCCAGGACATCCCTGTACTTGACCGCATTCATCTTTCCCTTGATTGCAACCAGTCGTCCTGTCCCTGCAGCTGAAAAACACCCCCACAGCATGATGCTGCCACCACCATGCTTCACTGTTGGGACTGTATTGGACAGGTGATGAGCAGTGCCTGGTTTTCTCCACACATACCACTTAGAATTAAGGCCAAAAAGTTCTATCTTGGTCTCATCAGACCAGAGAATCTTATTTCTCACCATCTTCAAAAGCTACTGAAGGCTTTCATGTGTCTTGCACTGAGGAGAGGCTTCCATCATAAAGTCTTGACTCGTGAAGGGCTGCAGTGATGGTTGACTTTCTACAACTTAATCCCATCTCCCGACTGCATCTCTGGAGCTCAGCCACAGTGATCTTTGGGTTCTTCTTTACCTCTCTCATCAAGGCTCTTCTCCCCCGATAGCTCAGTTTGGCTGGATGGCCAGCTCTAGGAACGTCTTCCATTTAAGGATTATGGAGGCCACTGTGCTCTTAGGAACCTTAAGTGCAGCAGAAATTGTTTTGTAACCTGGCCAGATTGTGCCTTGCCACAATTCTGTCTCTGAGCTCTTCAGGCAGCTCCTTTGACCTCATGATTCTCATTTGCTCTGACATGCACTGTGAGCTGTAAGGTCTTATATAGACAGGTGTGTGGCTTTCCTAATCAAGTCCAATCAGTATAATCAAACACAGCTGGACTCAAATGAAGGTGTAGAACCATCTCAAGGATGATCAGAAGAAATGGACAGCACCTGAGTTAAATATATGAGTGTCACAGCAAAGGGTCTGAATACTTAGGACCATGTGATATTTCAGTTTTTCTTTTTTAATAAATCTGCAAAAATGTCAACAATTCTTTGTTTTTCTGTCAATATGGGGTGCTGTGTGTACATTAATGAGGGAAAAAATGAACTTAATGATTTTAGCAAATGGCTGCAATATAACAAAGAGTGAAAAATGTAAGGGGGTCTGAATACTTTCCGTACCCACTGTATTAGGAGAAAAGCAGAGGACCTAATACTGAGCTCTGTTGTGCTCCATACTTTTTAAGACATCTATTTGTATTAGTGGTGGGCCGTTATCGGCGTTAACGTGCTGCGTTAACGTGAGACTCTTATCGGGCGATAAAAAAAATATCGCCGTTAATCTATTCTCAAAGTTGGGTTGGGAGCTGGGTCTATACTACGCAAGCTATGATGACTTTCACCTTGATATTTTAGCGCGGATGTATATCTAGCCAAATTGACCCTTCGCAAAGACCCGAAAAATACTTCGCGGAGCAAAGAGGACACTGACAACACGTCGACAGACAAGACAGAGCAGGTTACTTATGATATTAAACAAAGCACAAAATTACAATCCAATCACACAGTTCGTTATTTACGTGCAGTTAGTGAAGGAAGGATAGGCGGAATTGCGCTGAATGACACACAACAGAAGCGCTCTCTCGTGTGCGCTCTCTGTCACGAGCGCGATCAGTTTTCCTCGCGCCTTATTAGTCAAATACACGTGCACGCAGATGTCTAAATGTCCATCGTGTGGAGTATCTCGTGTGAATACAGTCGGTTATGGCTTAAGTGGACGTAAACAGGTGAGTACTGAATATGAGTCATTTACGTCCATGCATTCAGCAGCCCAATTAAATAGGTCATTAATGTTAATCAAACAACAAAAGATGTTAAATGAATGTAGGCTATATGTTAAACCTACTGTATCTGAAAAAAGATTATTTTTAATTTACTATTGGTTTTGTAATTTGCTTCTTTGTTCTTTTATATAGCCTAACACAAATAACTTCTCATATTAGCCCATGCTCATATTCCCCACCTCTTGCCCACCTGTACATACCAGCTGATGTAGTCCTGATTTGGGTGGTCAATCATGTCAAACCCTGGTCGTGACAGATTGCTGTAGCCCCTCAGCTCAAGAGGCTCGTAAACCGATCATCTCTTACTACAAGTCCACAGCATCAAATAAACATGAATGAACATGAGAATCAATGTCGTTTTAAACACGGAAAGATGTCAATATACACAATTTTTTCAAGTTAACTCCACCGAGGTTAATCTTCTAACTCTTGACTGCTTTGTCGTACAAATAGCGGATTACTTTTAGTCATTATTTGGGTAGCACCATATTCTGAATGTCTTCGGCAGAATTCAAATGAGCCATTTTAATCTAGATTAATCTAGATTAATTCCAAGATTACAGTGACATTAATCTAGATTTAAAAAATTAATCTATGCCCACCACTAATTTGTATAAACTAAATATTAACATGTGGATAGATTTGACTTTAACCATGTTAATGCTTATCAACAATTCTTAAGCTATCCAAATAAATTGTGAACTATGTTGTCAAAAGAGCTAATAGCACTAGAAGAAAGATGCACTCATGATCATATACCAAAAGCAGGTAATTTATAGCTTTATTAAATCTTATATAAACTCAATTTATAAACTGTTTTTCTAATATTTTTGACCTGAATGGAAGATTCAGCATTGGTCTATGACTGCAGTTTTGTTGCACAATGTTGGTTTTGATGTTTTAATACTTTATTCTGGTTTTGATGCCTGTTGCTTTGAGCCATTAAACTGCTATTAATTTTTATTTTTTTCACTTTAGACTGGAAAGAAGAATCAAGACCGAAAGAAATAGGAGAGAAAATTAACACGAGAGAGAAGCCTTTCGCATGTCAACAGTGTGGAAAGCATTTCACTAAAAAAATATACCTTAAATCCCACATGAGAGTTCAAGAAGAGAAGCCGTTCACATGTGATCATTGTGGAAAGAGTTTCCAAATCAAAGTATCCCTTAATCTCCATAAAAAGACAAAACACTCAGGTGAGAACTGTTTTATGTGGCATCAGTGTAATTAACATTAACAATAACATTAAGTAGTGATTATATTCATTATTCATTTGTGTGTGTGTGTGTCAATAGGACTGAAAGAGGATGAAGAACTGAAAGAATAGAAGAGAAAGATCAATATAGAGACATGATTTCATGGATGTAGAAAATCCACACAAACTGAAACAAAAATCAGAAAACCAATCTAACAGTGACTTGGCCTGCTCTCATTGTGGAAAGAGTTTCACCCAAAACATAAACTTGAAATCCACATGAGAACTCACACTGGAGAGAACCGTTTCACATGCCAACAGTGTGAGATGATTTTCACTGCAAAAGCTAGCCTTAATTACCACATGATGATTCACACTGGAGAGAGGCCTTACACATGTCAACAGTGTGGAAAAAGTTGCATTTCAAAAGGAAATCTTCAATCCCACATGAGAGTTCACAGTGACGAGAAGCCGTTCTCATGTGATCAGTGTGGAAAGAGTTTTCCGAAGTAAAGTAACCCTTAATTACCACATGATGATTCACACTGGAGAGAAGCCATTCCCCATGTGATCAGTGTGGAAAGAGTTTCCGAACTAAAGTAACCCTTAATTCCCACACAAAGAGAAAACACTCAGGTGAGTTATGTTTTATACGTCATTAGTGTGGAAAGAGTTTCAAACATAAAGCAACTCATGATTTACACATGAACAGTCACACAGGTGAGAGTCCTTACACCTGCAAACAGTGTGGGATCCACAGAAATGCAATATTCACTACTGTAAAGTGATTTTTTTCCATGCACTGTGTGCAGATGTGATCAATAAACAATAATGAACTGGTGATGATTTTCATTATCTATCATCAGTTGGTTGATACAGCTGCAAAATCAACACTCTCTCCTAACTTAGACAGTTGTGCAGTTTCATCACATTGTGAGGAAATTTAAATCCATTGATTTTACATTTAATCATTTAACAGATGCTTTTATCCTAAGTGATTACAGATGAGGAGAGCAGTAGAAGAAATCAAACTAACAATAGGGCAACAATATATCTAAGTGCTATCACCAGTCTCCAGTTAGTTTAGGACAGTACATGTTGTGAGTTTATTTTAATAGAAATAGAAAACATAGTGAACTCTAATGATAATGCACCTCAGGGACAGCATATATTAGGAGAAAAGCAGAGGACCTAATATTGAACCCTGTTGCACTCCATACTTGTTTTGAGACGTCTATTTGTTTAAAAGTGCCTTAGATTGGAAAATTTTAATTTACCTGGGCATAGTTAAATAATGGCATACAGTGAGTCTCAAATGCCATTGTTTGTTCCTCCTTATGTAAATCCTGTTCATGCAAAAGACTACAGAAAAATGTTTAAGGCATTAGACAAGCCAGTATTAACATCTGGATCTGTGCACAGCTGAATCATCAGACTTTATGCAGGTAAGCAAGCAAGGACAATTGCGAAAAATGGCAGGTGAAGCGATAATAACTGTTCATGATACATGATATATTTAGTGATATTTGTAAATTATAAATTGTCATTAGTGTGGAAAGAATTGTAAATTTGTAAACTGGAGAAAAGCCATTCACGTGATCAAGCCGTTCAAGTATCCCTTAATCTCCATAAAAAGACAAAACACTCAGGTGAGAACTGTTTTATGTGGCATCATTGTAATTAACATTAACAATAAAATTAATTACTGATTATATTCATTATTAATTACTTGTTTTTTGTCAGTGTAATGAGTTAGTTGATTTTCTGGCATTATCAACCATCTATGCTAACTTGGACAGTTGTGCAGTTTCATCACTTTGTGAGGAAAGTTAAAGCTGAGTTTCAGTGGCAAAACATCCAATGATAATGTCCCTATATTAGGAAATAAAGGCATATATTAGGAAAAAAGCAGAGGACCTAATACTGAGCCCTGTTGCACTCCATACTTGTGTTTTAAGATGTTTAGTATGTTGTGATTCGTTATCAAAAGAGCTAATATCACTAAAAGAAAGATGCCCTCATGATAAGGTGCCAAAAGCAGGTCATTTATAACTTCATTAAATGATGGTTCTTAAATCCTGACTGAAATTGTTCACATGTACCATTGCATTAGTGAAGAGGACTACATTTCTCTCATATTTTGACCTGAATTGCAGATTCAGGATTGGTCTATAGCAATGCAGTTTTGTTACACAATATTGGTTTTGATGGCTGTTGCTTTGAGCCCTTAAAATGCCATTAACTTTTATCTTTTTTTTTTTTTTGTTTTAGACCTGATGGCTCTGAAAGGGGAGAATCAAGAACTAACAGACTGTTTATTAACTGATGTAGAGAAATCCGTTCAGACTGAAATGTCTTCACTAAATAAAGCACAGAAGACCAAATCTAAAAGTAACTTCACCTGCTCATTGTGGAAAGTTTCAATGAAAACATAACCTTAAATGCCACATGAAAGTTCACACCAGACATTTCACATGCCAACAGTGTGGAGAGAGATTCGTTCACAAAGGAAGCCTTAATTCCCACATGACAGTTCACACTGGAGAGAAGCCGTTCACATGTGAACAGTGTGGAAAGAGCTTCAAATTGAAAAAATCCCTTAATTGCCACATGCAGAGAGAACACCCAGGAGAGAACGGAGTAAACACTCGGAACCCTTTCACCTGCAAACACTGTGAGAAGATCTTCACATGTAAAGCACAACTTGATTCCCACATGAGAGTTCACACTGGAGAGAAGCCTTTCACGTGTGATCAGTGGGGACTAGCTTCTCGCTCAAAGCAACTCTTAAGACTCACATGACAATTCACACTGGGGAGAAGCCATTCAAATGTGATCAATGTGGAAAGAGTTTCAGACTTAAGCCAATTCTTGATTCGCACATGAAAAGTCATAGTGTTAAGAGTACTTACACCTGCAAACAGTGTGGGAGGAGCTTCTCATATAAGAAATCATTTGATGCCCACATGAGAGTTCACACTGGTGAGAGTCCTTATGTCTGCAAACAGTGTGGGAAGATTTGCTCAAGCAAAGGAAATCTTACGGCTCACATGAGAAGTCACACAGGAGAGAACCATTCATGTGTCTTGAGTGTGGAAAATGTTTTACATGTAAACCAACCCTTGCTTTCCACATGAAGCTTCACTCAGAAGAGAACTCTTTTAATTGTCAACAGTGTGGAATGACTTTCCCAGACAGGAGACGTCTTAGCTGGCATTTAAAAAGGCACTTAAAAATGAACACACGAAAGAAGTCTTTCAAGTGCCATGACTGTGGAAAGTGTTTCAGATTTAAAGGAAACCTCAAGACTCACATGAGAGTTCACACCGGAGAGAAACCTTACACCTGCACTCAATGTGGGAAGAGTTTCAGTCAGAAAGTAACACTTGACGGTCACATGAGAGTTCACACCGGAGAGAAACCTTTCACATGTCTTAAGTGTAAAAAGAGGTTCGCATATAAGTGTGACCTGAAACGTCATTTGCAAAAAGGTTGTGGAAAGATGCTGCCGTGCTCTGAGAGTGGAAAAAAGATTAGAAAAAGGAGCAATATCAAAAATGTTCAACAAATTCAATCTGAAGAAAGGCCATTTAGTTGTGATCAGTGTAATAAGAAATTCATTTTGCCATCACACTTACAGATACATCAGAAAGGTCATGCAGATGTGAAACCACATTTGTGTTCATTGTGTGGAAAGAGATTTAAATGGCTCTGCAATTTAAAATGGCACCAGAAAATTCGTATCTGTGTAAAAGTAAGGCTACGGTCAGGCCGCAGATGAATCTGGCCCAAATGTGATTGTCCACCTTAGTTACAATTTACATTCTTCACTTATTTTATAATTTTGATGTTTTTGTCTTATACATATCAAGGGTTAGGGTTAGCGTTAGAGCTTTTTTTCTTTTACATTTGTGAATATGAAATTCATCATTTTTTTGCAGATGATTACATTCACAGAAAGATATATTACACCCTTCTGTCTTTCTATGACAATGTTGCAATGTGAATGAAAGATCATAAATAAAAGGACATGAGTGAAATAATGAATGTTGAACTGTGTATTATTTGATTGATTAACATTGTTAGTGAATGCACACAAAAGTTTGTTGTCAAATGGAGTCACAAAACTTGTTAAATTAATTTAAATGTCATTATTATAAGTGTTAGTATTAAACCAGTTGATGTCAGCTGTTAAGTTAATTATCAAACTCAATTATGAAGGCATAACTTCTGCCCCTCCCCCATTGGACTACCCACATAGTGACCACCCATGACATTGACCACCTACATGGCATTGACCTTGAAAATTGAGATATTGGAATGATGGATGTTTTTTGAACTTTGACACAGCTTATTTGTGTTCCTCAGGTTTGTTTATGCAGTCAAATTTTGGTTTGCATCTGCAGAGAATGTGTGCAGACTTTCACATTTTGGTTCATGCCTACATAAATAGAACCCCAAGCATTTTGAAGAAACATAAAAGAGCTGTGAAACGGCTGGTTTATCCTCTTCTAAAACCCTGAGACAGAATGGATGAAGAGATGATGGAAGTCTGTTTTGGCTCTGAGAAATCAGCATTAAGTTGAGGTTATGGGGATGGCATCCTACATAATGAACATCACCATTTGTATGTATTTGTACCATTTGTGCAATTTTTTGTTCAAGTGGTGCGATCTGGGTCTGCTGAGTTCCCTTTTTTCAGTCATAAACAAAATGCTTAAGTGGTGTGACTTGCATGATGGACACAGCAAAATTGAAGTGCTGCTGTTCCACCCCAAAGATGCACGCAGAGCAGTAAATACACTCTGTCATCCCCGCCCATTCACTACAGCTATTATAAGCCACAGTAAATCAGACCCTCCCCACAGAGCATCTTTATAAGCCATGTTCAAGTCGAAGCTTCGGAGCAGAATTCTTCAGATAGTTCTTGCTGTCAAAGCAACCACTACTAACATCTCAGTCCCTCTGCACAATACTGATGAGCTTGAAAATGCAGAGGAGATTTTATTATCCAGTGAAACAAGGCAAATAATGGTTAGTGTTTCTATGTAGACATTTTAGTTATTCAATTTTTGGGGTATTTGACTTATGTTCTCTCTTCTTTGTGTATTCTGTATGGCAGATGAGATGCTTCAGCATAATTGGGGGAACCTCACTGGAAATAATGGTTCATCACAATGTGTATATTTGGTGAGTTGTTACGATCAATGATTTTATTTGTCTGTCTGCCATTATTTTGTGTACTCAGATATCTAACTTGGTCCATCCAATATTCTACCTTGCTGCATCAAATATCCCTTTCTAGGGGGGAGCTATTTGAGAACAGGATCGGACACTGGAGTGGGCTCATGGGCTTAAGAGGACTCTGGAGCAGGCTTGGGAACTTGGGTGGCCTCCTGGCTGAGCTCTGCGGCTGAAGCAGGCTTAGGGCTAGGCACTATCGTATGTGCAGCCCAGACCCACACAAAAGCTAGTGCCATAATTAGGCAGTGTTCAGAGGTTGGAGTCTTCACTGGGCTTTTTTCAAGGACTGGAGCCTTCTCTAGGCTGAACTTGGGAACTAGAGCAGTCTCTGGGCTGAACTCTGGAGTTGGAGCCATCTCTAGACTCCTGTCATGGGCTGAAGCTTTCTCTGGGCTTGGAAGGTTGGAGTAGATTCTGGGGCTGAGGTACGAAGAAGGGAAGCTGATTTCAGTACTGACTAGATAGACATAAACGCTGAATCTGCCACTTTTGCCTCCAGGTCAGTACTGACAGAAAATGTCTTCCGGGCTCAGGAAAACATGGGTGGACAGGAGGGGATGGAACCACTGGAGAGGTATGTGGAGGGTGCTGGCTGAGGGTGAGCTGGAGCACCTACACACTTCTGGATAGGGACTGAATAGTGATTTTGATTGTCCTCAGCTACATCAATAAAGAAATCCAAACCATTTAAATAGAGAACATAATTAATAAAGTTATAGGTCTGTAACCTATAACAATTGCCAGGAGAAGGGAATTGAAATAAATGATCATCATTCAAACCCATCTGGAAGCAGGCATTAATCATAGCATCACTCCAGCTTACCAGATGGGAACATACAGGAACTCCTCCACACAATGTTCCAAAGGCCATCCGTTCTGCTGGATGGTGAGGAGCTTGTCTTCCTCCCAGTTCATTGTTTTTGTTCCAGTCATCTGTAACAATGTATGCAAGTAATCTTAAGAAGACAGAATCAGGTTTCCAAAAACTCAAATGTTTATATTCTAACTCAAAAAGCAAGCAAACAGGCAGTGCAAACACATCTTAACATATCAATGACTGGACAAAGAGTGAAGGCAAGGGTACAGCTTAAATAGGAAACAGAAACAAGATAACAGATTAAACACAGCTGAACAGAACTAAGGAAGGTTCCTCCTATGTGAAAGCCCATAATAACAGACTAGAAAATCCAAAAGAGTATATCACTTTAGTATATACACTATATTGGCAAAAATATTGGGACACCCCTCCAAATCATTGAATTCAGTTGTTCTAATCAATTCCAAGGCCACAAGTGTATAAAATCAAGCACCTAGGCATGCAGACTGCTTCTATTAACATTTATGAAAGAATGGGTCAATCTCAGGAGCTCAGTGAATTCAAGTGTGGTACCGTGATAGTCCATTTCTGAAATTTCCTCACAACTAAATATTCCACGGTCAACTGTTAGTGGTATCATAACAAAGTGGAAGCAATTGGGAACAACAGTATCTCAGCCATGAAGTGGTAGGCCACGTAAAATCACAGAGCGGGGTCAGCGCATGCTGAGGCACACAGTGAGCAGAAGTCGCCAACTTTCTGTAGAGTCAATAGCTACAGACCTCCAAACGTCGTGTAGCCTTCAAATTAGCTCAAGAACAGTGCGTAGAGAGCTTCATGGAATGGGTTTCCATGGCCGAGCAGCTGCATCCAAGCTGAAAGATTGTGTATTTTCATTATCTTTAGTTAGATGCATTTACATTGTGACTGTGCCTCAGATGCAATCAATTCTGTCTGTGTTTGTAAAGGTATGAACCAAATGGCCCATACAGACGTATCACCCACAGAAACTGATGAGTGTGAATGACAAAGAAACAGCATGGCTCAGAGTAGATTGCAGGGTAGATCGATCTCCTGTTGGAGGTCCTAACAGTGTTCTATTGTGTTTAGCCCTTTTGTCTGTGGGACAGAACTTTGGGTTAAGATATTTTGAAGGCTGAGATGCTGACTTCAATGCTGAAGAACTGTGCTACACTACTACCAGCAAAATCTAACAATTTGACTAGCCAGCCAGGAGAGACTGACAAGAAGAGAACTCACCAACTGCAACAAGAAGTGAACAGAAGAGTCTTGGAGATTCTACAGTTTTTATGTTGAAAATCAACAAATTGTGTCTGTGGATACAATTTATTTGAATCAACTGGATCCTGTCTAAAATATCCTAATTTGGTGAGTGAATCTTATCAGATCTCTTAAAGAACTTACTTCAAAAGGAATAATAAGCAGTCCAGTAAAAATTTGTAGTGTAGTCACATACAGTGTAGCGCTATTGAGAATTTTAGGCATGGGCCTTTCTGGTGGGTCTGTAGGAACCTTTTAAATGTTTAGTTAATTCTCCTGAGACTGTAAAAGCTATAGAAATAAGGTTTATAGCTTAGCCCTGTTCTCTTGTGTCTGTAAGAATCATTTAAGAAAAAGGTTTAGTCTGTAGGAGCCATAGATATGTAGTACAAGGCTTGGGCCTTTCTCATGAGTATGTAGGAACCCTTTAAATGTTTTAGTCTATTCTCCTTAGACTGTAGGAGCTATATATTTAAGGTTTATAGCTTGGCCCTGTTCTCTTGAGTCTGTAGGAATCATTTAAGGAAGAGGTTTTGTCTTTTCTCATGAGACTGTAGGAACCACCGATATATAGTACACGGTTTGTTCATTTCTCTGGAGTCTGTAGGAATTGTTTAAGAAACAATTTGGTCCATTCATTAAGAGATTGTAGAAGCAGAGGCTTGGCCCTTTCTCTTTGTGTCTGTAGAAAATTAATTGTAAAAAATATATATCCGTTTCCGTATTCTTCATAACACTAACGCTGAATGTTCCACGCCTTCCCTATTCTACTTGCGGAAAAAACTAAACTGGCGCCACGTTCGTTCCATAAGTAGAATAGGGAAGGCGTAGAACATTCAGCGTAAGCGTTATGAAGAATGCGGAAGCGGGAAACTACGTTCAAGGCGATGTTTTGTTTATAAAGCATAAACGGTTGTATTTTTTTCGTAAATGACCGATCGTTTCGCTAGATAAGACCCTTATTCCTTGTCTGGTATCGTTTAAAGCCCTTTGAAGCTGCACAAAATCCTGGAATGTTTTCCTCAAAAACCTTCATTTCTTTTCGACTGACGAAAGAAAGACATGAACATCTTGGATGACATGGGGGTGAGTAAATTATCAGGAAAAGTGTATTTAAAGTGGACTAATCCTTTAATACGATCATTTGTAGATTTGTAATGGGCAAGGAAAGGGACAGCCTTCATTGATGGAACAACAAGCATAATTTCAGCAAAGACAAAGAATCAGGAATAACAGCAACAGGCATTTTAAAAGAAATAAGGGCAGACTCAGCTGAACTTATCTAATGCACAGACAAACATTCAACCCGTGTATACCTGGTCTTTTTTCTTCTTCTTTTTCACATCCAGCCAAATAGAGCTCTGGTAGTCATATGACCTATTGTGTTTATGCCACCATGCTGGCAGGCAGGGACAGCATCAGAGTTCACTGCACACTTTAATTAAAAAAACATAAGACATGTACATAGCAAAATATATTAGATTAAACATAACCGATCCCTATAATGCCTCCGGAATGCTTTTAATGTATATCGATAAAGGAACAGGTAGCTTACCTGACCTGCATTATCCTGATATCTACAACTACCACATCAACTTTCCCTCATCCCACTCTGGAGACTCTTTAAAAGCCTACAAAAACCTGGAGGGGTACAAATGGACACAATTTAATTTTGTGATGAAAACAACATCAAAAGTTGTGTCCCGATTCAGGTCTACGCAACAAAACCATCCCAAAAGTAGTGTAATCACAGCACAAGTTTAAAAGTATCCCAATCCCAGACGTGGCAACAAAGAGCCAAGCGTCGTTATGGCTAGCGGCTGTGTTACAGACAGCTGAAAGTTGACGTTTGTGTGTGCATTTTAAAGTTTTATTACTTTATTGGGTTTTGACATGCTTCACTGCCGGCGACGACAGAACACTGGACCAAATAATGTATGGTTAAACTATGTAATGTTAGTTTTATAAGATTAGTCTGAAGTCTTTTGCTTTTGACTATGGGTGAATCTTCAGTTTTCACTGATGATTGTCAGTGTCAGATTGATGTGAGAAAAGGCTATAAATGATGCGCTACAAGCAGCATCCTCACATGATAAAGCCAAGTAGCTGGGACTCCTTTTTTCTGTTTACAGGCGTGACGTAATGACGCAAAGATAAACTGCTGCATGCTCGAATTTCCCACTGAAATCCACCAGGTCACTCTTATTATAAAACATTATTACAAGCTTACCGTTGTGAATTGAGATAAGATGAGATGGTTTTGAACACTGACTGGATATGTACTTGCTCAAAAATTGATTTTGGATCATTTTTAACAAAAAAATTGCTACTGAACTATGGGTCCTAAATGGTTTAGCTCCTGTGTTTTTAAAGAATTTTATAACACCCTACAATCTTTCACGCTCTTTTAGATCACTAAACTCTGGGCTTCTGGTTGTACCTAGGATATCTAAGACTACTGAAGGTGGGAGAGCGTTTTCACATTTGGCTCCTAAACACCATCACCTCTCATAACAGATCACTCTAAATTGTATTATGGATGTTTTTTGTGAAGCTGCTTTGAAACTATATGTATTGTGAAAAGTGCTATACAAATAACTGAATTAAATAAATGTAACTGTTTGTACTCTTGTGCTCTGTAAGTATTCCATGCACCCTGAGGTATTGTATTTCATAATCAATAAAAGTATACACTGAGTGATATCTATGGACTTTGATTATCAGGTGAACAGCTAAGCTATAGTTCTTTTTATAGTTTGTATTTTACTCATTTGTCATGTATTCAAATGTAATCAAATTAGGAGGGAGTGGGTGATTTTATGGATTTAGCTTTATTTAACAGATTTTGTTGTCATTCATTATATAAATTTTTATTGAAGCAAAAAAAAAATCATTGATTTTTTGATGTTTTTTGTGTGATGGTTATACTTTAGGCTTTATCCCCTTTTGGTATCCGTTTTATTATTACACCATGTGTTTAGAAAAATCATTCAGTTTTTTTTGTTGTGTTGTTGTTTTTTTGTATGTGTTATATGTTAATTTTTGAAGAGGCCCATTTGTTGTTTGATGATGGTGAGGTAGTAACTGATTGTGACTGATTGATGGTTCTTTGCTGTAACTGGTCGTGAGTTGATTTTATATATTTTGTACTTTGAATATTTTGTCTAGATCAGCATGATGGAGGTCATGGGACTGAAATGTTGTGACTAATAAAGACTTTTTGATACTTAAGCATTGATAGTGTGTGAGATTTTCTTTTTGTTTTTGATATTTTCACTATAATACATTAAGATCTCCCATTACATATGGCAGTGCTAAGCAGATTTAAAGTCCCCTGAAGTCAATTATTTTATCCCTTAACTCATCTTTGATAACCAAAATTATATATTTTAAAAAAAATTCAAGTGAAAAAAATTCTTCATGCCTTAAAATAGCTTAAATGTAACTTTACAACCTTGCCTCATTTAATATACATGGATCAATGAATATGCAATTTAGCCCCGCCTCCACTCACTCACGCAAGCTCGGAGAGTCCAGTGTTGCTATAGTGATGAGCAATTTGTTGTTTGCTTTGTGGCTAACGTTGCATGAAATAAATGCACATCCTTGAATGAGTGCGGATTTCCAGCATATTTACTTGAACTCATCAGGTAGGAATTTATAGCGAACTGAATATCAAGTATTTGCAATCTTTAAACCCTTTAAGAAGGATTTTTCCATTAGTCAGTGCTGAAGTCATGCCTGAGGAAAGGCACTTTTACAGACATCCTGACAGTGCAGTGTTTATAGAAATCAGATCAGAAGCTACTGTACACATCTCTGTAATTCATTACATTTGGTCCATATCAGAAATTGCAAATAAGTTCTATAGAAACTATGCCTATAGAACCAATATCTATAGAAATATATAGGTGTACCAAATGATTCATTGATTAATCATTAAGTTCAGTTGGATTAAATAATAGACAAATGTATTAAACTGAACGAAAAGAGATGCAAATCAAAAATCTTCTTCAGAACACAAATTAAGATATTTTTTGATGAAATCCAATGGCTCAGTGAGGCCTGCTTCTCCAGCAAGTTAATTTACACATTCAAATGTCCAGAAAGCTACTAAAGACATATTTAAAACAGTTCCTGTGACTACAGTGGTTCAACCTTAATGTTATGAAGCGACAAGAATACTTTTTGTGGACCAAAAAACAAAATAACGACTTTATTCAACAATATCTAGTGATGGGCAATTTCAAAACACTGCTTCATGAAGCTTCGAAGCTTTACGAATGTTTTGTTTCGAATCAGAGGTTCGGAGCGTTAAAGTCACGTGATTTCAGCAAACAAGGCTTTGTTTCAAAATTTCAATGGTTCACGTGACTTTGGCAGTTTGGTTCCCGCTCTGAACCACTGATTAAATAGCTTTCTGGGCAATGTAAATGTTAATTGTCTTTCAGGCCTCACTGAACCATCAGATTTCATCAAAAATATCTTAATTTGTGTTCTGAAGATGAATGAAGGTCTTACAGGTGTGAAATGACATGAGGGTGAGTAAGTGAACTAACCCTTTAATATGTCAGCCATACATTACATTTTATCCAAAATATACTGTATGTTCATGCAAACCAAATACAAACCGAAACACAAGTGGAGCTTTAAGTTACTTGTGTGCTGTTATATTTGATTTTGTCCTTGCTTTTTATTTGTTCATTCATACAGGGCAACTGCACTTATAATAGAGCTGAGCCAACTTCTCAGGGACCAAACAGGAGTACAATGTTGGACTGACTGGACCGAATGCTGGACTGACGGGGCCGGCTGCTGAATCTGGTACCAATTTTCCCCCAGCACCAACAATTGTACCTTCAACTGTCCGGCTCTCATTCCCCTTCCTGTGTTGGTTTTCAGCTAACCGCCCAGACAACGTCACAGCATCTTTGAGCAGACTCTTTCAACCATACAGTAAATGCAATCCAATACAAACTCTATGCAATTATCAGTCATATTTGATGATAGTGGTCCTGACAGAACGTTTTTTTGACATTGTGTTATTTTATGTCAGGAGAGGGAGTTGTTTGCCGGGCTCTGCGTTGGCTCAGAGGCAGAGTAGGTTGGTATTCAGTAGGAGAGGTCATGATGCTGTGTTTTCAGTATTTTATGTGTTTCAATTTATCATCTTCATGGTAAATTATTGTGTTTGTGGAGGTTGCACAAACTCCAGTCTGTCAGGACATCGAGTCCACAGGTTTCCTAATAAGAAAAAGTGCAATCTTTTGCGTTTTGTGCAGGTGAAGAGATTCTGATTCCAGAAGGTGGGTTTCTTGTAATAAACATATACCTGATATAGATCAACCGTGAGGACCACTTTCCATCCATTCTGGTGAAACTGTTTCATAATGGGGATTAATATTCTCTTCTGAATCATCCATGGAAATCAATCAAGTTCGAATGTAGTTCCTTGCAGTTCTTCACCCTTGCTCTTGACCAGTTCTTTCTGTTTTTAATGTTCAAAATTTGCAATGATGGGACGTGACCGTTTTGTATCAGCATTTGTTTTATCGTTGTTAGAGCTGAGGCAGTGGATGCAGTGAATAGTTATTGACAGTTTCTTTTGGGAGTTTAAGAGTAGAAATCATGACCAGGCTATCTTGAATACTATGGCATTGAAAGTCTTGATTGGATTCCTTCAGCAGTTATTTTGGTATAAAGCTTTGTTTATAGGTAATGTGTTATTAATTTTGGATTATTCATAATAGCAGCCATGTGATTCAGCAATGTTGTGGCAATTATTTACATGATATTAAAAGCATTTAGTGCATAAAAGATTACCCTCTACTGTATTACTTAGACACACACACAGAGATGAAGAATCAGCGTATGAATCTTTTATGAAAAGTCAAAAAATATTCAGATTAACAGATCAACTCTGAACATAAAACTAGCTGCTAAAAAGTCACAACAAAGGAAATAGTAAGATCAAAGAACATTAGTCAAACAATTGAGCTGCATAATTTATTAACAAATAGTACATCTGTTCTCAAACTAAGCTCATGCTCCACTTGTCACCATATTGGCAAACCCCCCCAAAACCCCAACATAACATAGATTCTTCTAAATTACCATAGCTAAACATAAACATGATTAAATATCTCACTTAACATTAATCTTGCACAAAAACACTTGATTGAAATAATATGTTTAATTTAAGTTTACCCTACTCAAACCAATGAATTAGTTTGAGCATAACAGCGCATTGACATTATGAAAACTGGACATGTTAACATTCCCATAACCAAAACAGACCGTTTGGAAAACTTTCTTAGAACAAAAACTTGTTAGGTGGGTACATACAATAAACCTGAAACTTCTGATTTATGTACAACAAAATTATGCCCTCCGATTGAATAATTATACTGAAGATATAAACATGAGTGGGCATATTATTTAGCCACTTTAATCCTGCTGTATGTATTACTGTGTGATCTTTCCACAACCACTGTGACAATTACAACAGACATGCATAAAATGGTTAGCAAAGTGTCCTAATCTTTCTTAAAATATTTTTTATAGATAAATATTCCTGCAGCTACAGATCCAACTACAACTACACCTCCTCCTGCAACTAATAGTGCTGGTGCTAAAACTATCTCTGCTGTTAACAGTAAGACACTTCCTGTTACTGCAGCTGCTGTTCCTGCTGGTCCAAGGATTGCTGCAATAGCAATTAGTTTACGAAAATATTTTTTGAGAATTGTTTTGAACATCTCACTTGTGCAGTAACTCCATCCATTTTCCTCTGCCATCTTCTCAATCTTCTCCATCAGTTCTGTGACCTGAGAGCGGTTCTCCATGTCTTCATTGTTGAATGAGTGAAATCTGCCTCCAAATCTCTCAGTAAATGCCTGTAGATCTGGTGTGTGTCTGATATACTCTTCTAATGATCTACCGCTCAGAAGATCAGCGTGAGTGAACAGAATGATGGTGTGGCGAGCAGCATCTTCTCCAACGTTCTTCTGAAACCAATTCTCTGTGAATCTCTCATCCAGTCTGATGACCAGTAGAAACACATGAGGACCAGGAGCAGACATCTTGATGCACCTAAATATTTCACCCATCATCTTTCCTGGTGCATCAATCAGTCCTGGAGTGTCGATTATCTTCATGCTCTTTCCATCCACATGTGCATCTTTTTCCACACAGGTTTTAGTATCAGAATCTGCTGAATTTCTCTCTAAATGCTCTCGGCCCATAATGGTTTTTACTGCACTGGTCTTTCCTGATTTACTTTTACCCAGAAGCACAATCCTGGGTTTCCCTGACCCTGTCAATCAGAATGTGAATTAAAACAAAACAATCACAATTTACACATTAAAAATATAATGAATTAAATTACAATAAAGACTAGACTCAACAGGTGATATCAATACAAAATGAAAGAAACAGACACAGAGACTGAAACTCTGCTCAATATATCATGAACTGAAAACACAGAAACACACACTTACAGAACTTCTTCCTCTGAGCTTCCCGAAACACCTCACAGGTATAGTGCCGTCCTTCATTCACCTCCACCATCTTCTCAATCTTCCCCATCAGTTCAGTGACCTGAGAGCGGTTCTCCATGTCATTAATGTTAAACGAGTGAAATCCACCACGGCAGATAGAAACAAGAGCATTCAGATCATTACTATTGATAAACTCTTCTAATGATCTACCCCTCAGAAGATCAGCATGAGTGAACAAAACGATGGTGTGACGAGCAGCAGCTTCTCCAAAGTTTTCCTCAATCCATTTCACTGCTTTCTGTGAATCTTTGTATTTCTCATCCAGTCTGATGACCAACAGAAACACATGAGGAACAGGAGCAGACATCTTGATGCACTTCACTATTTCTAGTGCATCAATCGGTCCTAGAGTGTCGATTATCTTCATGGTCTTTCCATCCACATGTGCTTTTTGTACTTCACTGGAATTTGTAGCAGAATATGGTGAATTTCTTCGCTCATCTCTGGCCAGAAAGGTTTTTCTTGTACTTGTCTTTCCTGATTTACTTTCACCCAGCAGTATAATCCTAGGTATTGCAGACCCTGTCAATAAGAATTTCAAATAAAATTTGAGTGATTACAAGCCAGAAGTTAAAGGTGCTAAAGAGGATGTTTTGTTTTATACATTTTTGCAATATTACTCGAAACTGTCTTTACTAACTGATAAAAGACTATTTTTGGGTGCACTGAAAGGAATATTATTAATATACATCATCTGTGCACGAGGTAGGGCCTTACAAACATCAGCCAATCGTTCCTTGTGAGAGACGAGCGCAGTAACCCAGTAACTTTCCACACTCCACAGGCACCGCATGCAATGTTTTTGTCAGGAGACAGGAGTAACAACTGCAGATTATGAGTTACCTGCAGTGAGTCCGACATAATGAATCACTAAGTGTGTGCGCGGCTTTAAGTCGCGCACACACTTGACGATTGTAAGGCCGATTATGAATGTAAATTGATACTTATGACTGATCGCGTTCAGTCTGCGATTACGGTCGGTGTTCAAATTCCATGTGAAAGTATATAAATCTGCTTCAGGAGCAGGAAACTATCGCTGTATGTTGAGCACTGTCTTAGAATGTTTTAGCTAGTCGTTAAATGTGTGCCCGGCTTAATAACACAGTGAATGCCGGTGCTAAACAAACACTCATGTTCCAATACTCGTGCACGAGTTTTGGGAGGCGTTCACTTGAAATGAGCTGTGAAGGAGGGGGATTGTTCTTAAGCATGTGCTCATTTCAAAAACTCAGTCGACTAAAAGAACCTCTTTAGCACCTTTAAATGCAGAACTGATCAAGAGACAATGGGCCTGAAATGAGATCATCTGACAACAGGGTTTACAATTGATTAATGAAACATTCAAATACTGCCAGTATACTGGAATACTGTCCCATCGTATGAATGATCGTAAGTTGATAAATGTGGCGGCTCAAAACAATCATTACACCCCTAAAAATTCTGTCAGGATACACAGACCAGAGAGATGGTAAGTAAGGTTAAAGTCAAGCTTTATTGAAAACAGCAGAATGGTTATTGTGATGAATGAACAGGTAAGTATAGAAGAAACTGCTGGAGGATAATTATGCTGTTCTCATGTCCAGTTTTGTAATTTAGTAGTGACATATTTAAGCACAGCATGTGCTGTTTAGCCCCTTTTTTGTGAGGTGTTTGAGAGTGCACACAGCCTATTATAAATAAAAAAATAAAATGTAATTATAATAAGGCTATAATAAATAAATTAAAAAAATATAATTATCCTTTAATAAGTTGAAATTGTGCAAACTGACTTTTAACAAATGCACAGACTATCGATTAACATCCTCTGATAGGCCTAGTTAATGTAGGACTGTCTTAAACAAGTTTTCATAAAACAAGTTTTCATAAAACAAGTTTTCATAAAAAAAATCTCTATGGAGAAAATTAAATACTATGAAAATAGTGTAAATTATCATTTTTTCCCCATTTGGCTAAGTCTAGTTAGTTTTGTATCAAATAAAATGTGATTTTCGGTGATCGAGATCTGGCATCAGCTCATTTTTCCTCTTGGGCGAGCGGTCCTCTCACAGCTTAAACTGCCCAGTAAACTCGCATAGACCAGCAAACCAATGAGAATGCGGGACAGTGATGACGCTCCATAACAAAAGTGCAAAGGCTGCCATAGATCATCTTACCCGGAAGTCTCCGTAACTGGCAGATTTAAAGAAAATTACCGTCGTTTGACAAATAAATAAATTACGAACAGTTACATACACATTTCCAATCATGTAGGCTTTATGGTACACCTCAAACAAGGGATTTAAAAGTAATTTATAATGTTAATATTAGTTGCCGAGTCCACGAATGGCTTGGGTATGCAGAGCATTCACAGCTTACATGGACCGCAAGCCACTAATACATGTGTGTATACAAGACTATCAAGTAATCTTCAACTTGTTGGATTCATGTTGTAATCTGGGTATTTATTGTCAAGAATCTTTCAATGATGATGCATTTTAAAGCTTGTGTGAACATTTGCATACTAAGGGAAATGTAAGCTGTGTGCCCTGTAATGTTGTTTATGCTATTGCTATGTATACTGTGCTGTTTATCATTGAAATTGGATGTATTAGAAGTTGCTTATGCTCATCTATGCTTCTATTGTTGTTTTTTGCAGTTTTACACCACTTCCATTAAATTGCACTTGGGTTCAGTTCTGTCTCAAGTCTTTTTTGGAGGAGTGTTAAGCTTGCTGCATAGCTATGTCTGCCTACACATAGTGAGGACAGTAAAATAATAAACATGTGTTCCACACACACATATTTCTCAGGCACTTTTCTTACAGGATGAACACACAGTACTTGGAGTAGGACAAGTAGAACTGAAGACTGGAGAGAAGGAGCTGGAGAAGGGAGATTGAAGATGTGGAGAATGGAGACTTGGGTGAGGAAAGGAACAGCATGTAAGGTGTCGTCAGGTAATACAAGGGGGAGATATGAGGTAAGTTTCTAATTTCTAAGACGAGACTAGACAAGGGCTGCGTCCGAAAAATGGAAAATGCTGCCTTCGGAGGGCACATTTCAAGGAAGCCATTAAGGCACGTCCAAATCCAATGTTAGCTTCACTTCCAGAGATACCTTCATCTGATGAAAATAGATCTAAATCTGATGAGGCGTAGGACATACAGCGTAAGCGTTTTGAAGAATCCAGAAAGCGGAAGTATGTTCAAGCCGATCATTTGTGTTTATAAAGCATATAAAGTTATATTTTTTTCGAAAATGGCCGATGGTTTCTCTAGATAAGACTCTTATTCCTCGTCTGGTATCGTTTAAAGCTCTTTGAAGCTGCACTGAAACTGTAATTTTGACCTTCAACCGTTTGGGCTCCATTGAAGTCCACTATAAGGAGAACAATCCTGGAATGTTTTCATCAAAAACCTTCATTTCTTTTCGACTAAAGAAAGAAATGAACATCTTGGATGACATGGGGGTGAGTAAATTATCAGGAAATTTTATTTGAAAGTGAACTAATCCTTTAATGTAGATAAAGATGGTAAGCAGGCTTTGACTAAGCGAGTTGGTAAAGGGTCAAGCCAGCAGGTACACTGAGGCCTGTTAATTTAACACTGGGGATTTTTGCTCTGCCATTTATTTATATATTGGTGGTATTTTGTTTTAAAGACACAAAAGACACAAACACTTACAGAACTGGTCTCTGTATATCTTCCTCTGAGCATCCTGGTACATCTCATTGGTGTAGTAGTCTGTATTACTGTCTGGTGCTTTATTGTTTCTCACCATCTCCTCAATCTTCTCCATCAGTTCAGTGACCTGAGAACGGTTCTTCATGTCTTCATTGTTGAATGAGTGAAATCTGCCTCCACAGTCATTAACAAGAGCCTTGAGATCATTACATCTGTTGATATTCTCTTCCAATGATATACTCAGAAGATCAGCATGAGTGAACAGAATGATGGTGTAACGTGCAGCAGCTTCTCCAAAGTTTTCCTGAATCCATCTCACTGTGTTTCTCTCTTCTTCTGTGAATCTCACACCCAATCTGACCACCAGCAGAAACACATGAGGACCAGGAACAGACATCTTGACACAGTTTACTATTTCAGTCTTCATTTTCTCTTCTGACATTGTTGTATCAAACAGGCCTGGAGTGTCGATTACTGAGATTTTCTTTCCATCAGTCTGTACTTCTCCTCTCTGACAGGTTTTAGTAACTGACACTGATGAATAATCAGCCTCAAAACACTTTTTACCTATGATGGTGTTTCCTGTGGAACTCTTTCCTGATCCAGTTCTACCCAGAAGAACAATCCTGCGTTCAGATGAAGTTGATCCTGGGAAATGGATTATAATATTTGGGATTAAATATGGTATTTAAAATATTATTATTATTATTATTATTAATAATAATGCATGTACTAATTAAGATTAAGTTATTATAGAAAATGTGAATATAAATGTTGGTTTTAATATAATGATTGTCCATTTAAATACATACTTATAGTATTGTTTTGAGTCTGTTGCTGAATCCTCTCTTGAACCTCTGAGTCATCATGAAGGTAAGACTGATTCAGAAATCCGGTAAATATATGTCTCCTCACAGCTGTGACATGGACGTTACAAAAATTGTATATTGAATGAAATAATATACATACTGAATGAAATAATATAATAATATTGAATGAAATATTTCTATTCTGATTCCAATAATATCACAAATCTCACATGCTGATCATATCAGAAATAATGTTTCAATACATGCATTTTTGTTGTTTGTGCTAAAACAAAAGCTGCATTTACACTGCAAGTCTTAATGCACAGATCCGATCTTTTGACCATATCCGATTTTTTGGCCAGTATGTTTAAATTCACTTTAGATGTGACTGTGTTTACATTATCTGTGTTTACATTAATTCCCATGCACATGGTAGACCCTCAGGTTTTGAATGGCTGTGCTATTAAAATTATTTATATATTTCATGCCGGGAGGTCATGATCATCTGCCAGAATGGATAATTAACAGCTGTCGGTGTCATGGATGTTTTGCAGTGCGAATTCTGACTGAACGGATATAGACCGGAAAATAAAGGTAATTTGCGTTTGTTGTTATATCTACAGTCGTTAGATTAGATTAGCTTCATTTTTTAATTCTGAAGTGAAATAAAGTAGCAGGTAAGATTACACTTATTTGAATGAATTTAAATATGAATGATAACAAGAGCGAGTGAGGGAGAGAGAGTAACCAACCCAATGAAGCTTTTGGTTTAAAGGGGACCTATTATGCCCTATTATTTTACATAAGATGTAAAATAAGTCTCTGATTAGTCTCCCCAGAGTGTGTAAGGGAGATTGGGGAAAGATGAGCCATTTTTTACTTATGTGGTCCTCAAGATAAGGGAAAATGAGGCAGAAGTACAATGAAATTATTTAAAGTAATTGTTTCCTATAATTTTAAATGATCAGAATAGGTCTATGATAAAGGGTTCTAAAAAATATGGCTTCTTATAAAAAAGTGTTCCTCTGGCTTAATTTACCCCAGGTTAGGGGTAAGTTGAGCCGAGTCAGTAGGTGGGTGTAAACTGACCATCTAACTGAATCTGAATCAAACCCATGTGAAATTTTAAAGATAATGTACCTATGGGCCTGTTTACACCTGGTCACTTCATGTGTTTTCTCTGATCAGATGGATATCTGATCGTGAAAGGACCAGGTCTAAATGCCCTCGGAAATGCATTTGAAACGAGTATTAATCTGGTTGTTCAAACCACTTCAGGAGGTGGTCTGGGCTGCATTCCAGTCAAAACTGAACAGGTCTAAATGCATCTGGTTGTTGAAACCACTTTAATTTTAATTTAAAATTAAATTTGTAAATTTAACTCCTCCCAAAAATACTGAAAGAATAAATGTGTTATAGGCTAAATAAAATGTTATAGCCAGATATGACAGCACCACTGCAGTACGCATCACCGCAGATGAGCAGCTGATATCTCTTCAGCAAGACAACGCGCAAATTGCCACAAATCAAACTGAAAGTAAGTCTCAGGGGCTCAAAACACAATCATCTTCATTAAAAGTAATGAGACTAAATGATGTTACCACGCTCTCTCCTATTGCGGTCTTTGATTTTTAAATTAGCTGACGATCAATAAAATGCAGCTCATAATTGTTGCTTATTAACTAACATAATCACATTTCCTTTTACAAATATTCTTTGTTAAAATATTTTACTTTTTTTTTTAAAGCTAAATTAAACATAAAACCAACCAAATGAAGTTGAAATTTCAGTATTTTTAATTGTTTGCATTTCTTAAACAATATGTTGAACACAATAGTTGTAACCTTCCCATAAAAAAGACTAAACAAAGTTTGTTGTATAAAATTAAATTAAAACTAAATAAGAATGAATAAATGTCACTGAAACTAATAAACATTTTAGTCTTGACACGGTAATTTTTCTGCAATGTCGACCATGTTAGGCCATTAGAGACTACAGGTGGAAAGATATATATGATTAAACATCCTCTGGTTCGTATCAGAGAAGGATTTGGTGTACTTGTACACTGTTCCTATCAAATAAACTCAAAAATAAAGATAAACTAAACGAGTTGCATATTATTACATTGAAATGACACCAGTTTATACTTCAGATTTAACTTAGACTCAGTGGCTCAGTTTACCCCACAGCATTTGGCTCACTTTGCCCCATAGCTGCCATTTTAGGAAAAGCTAGCTAGCTAGCTTACCAATTCAGGCTAATATTTAGCTAAATGACTTGCATGGTTTTATACGTTTCTAAATCACCAATATGCATCATAAATAGTTTTAGACCTGGACAAATTTGCTTTGATGAAACAACCATTATATCTGTTATGCTAAAATTTTACTTTGACAAGCCAAAAATGGTAAATAACCACTCTTCCCATGTGCTTCTCCTTTTCACAGTCTGGCAGAAATGATGGATGGTTATAAAATATGATCAATATGACAATAAAATGGTACAGCTGCCAAGATACAGGGGGTGTGTCAACTTACCCGCTGGCTCATCTTACCCCACTCTCCACTATGTGAAGTTTTAGCTCAAAATACCTCACAGATCATTTTTATAGCATGTTAAAATTGCCACTTTTAGTGGTTGAGCAAAAATGCACCATTTCAGTGTGGTCCCTTTAAAATGCAAATGAGCTGCTGAGGGCCTAAGAGGGCGGAGCTTCAAGAGCTCGTTCTCCCCTGTCAGGATTCAGTCAGGACGCACTATAATGTCAGAAACTGTGAATATATGCTGCATGGAGATAAAACAGTTATAGTTTTGTTAAATCGAGTGCAGCGTTAGTTCAGTCAGGCCACGTAGGCATAGAGCTGCGACCAGCTGATGTGGTCAGCTGTCAAATCGCTCCAATCACTACCATTCTCCTATTAGACACGGGACCAAGCGGCAACCTCCCCCAGTCTCTCGTGAAGCCAATACGGAAGTGACTTAAACTGCGATTCATCGACTGGCCGCTAGGGACAGGCTCCAAAAGAGAGCAGAATCTCATAGAGTCCCATGTTAAATTGGCCAAGTTTATAGCAGAAAAAAATATGTTTACAAGTTGGTTCAAATTGTGGTTTTGGTCTATACTGCTAATTTTGCCCTTCGTGACAACTCTGAGGGGGGTGAATTTTTTTCTAACTCATTCTTTTAAATTATATTAAGCCTTAAAGTTCTGCATAATTAAGGGCGTGGTCACTTGAGTGACAGGTAGATGCCGCTGCTGTCTGTGAGCCGTCATGTTACCTCAGCTAATTCCAGCCGCTGAATTTGGCATCTCAGCCGTATTTGTGCTCGATTATTTTATACAATTATAAAATATGGCTTGCTGCATAATATTCGAGACTGATGTGTGTCTGTGTTGATGTGCATGCATGCGGAAGAAACAGAACACACGTTGTTGGATCGTGGCATTGGCTAAAAGTTTTGTTTGTGAGATTTACTACAATGACAATACCAGGAGGATATACAACTCTGACAGCACTGCTTGGATATTATAACTAAAACTGCTGCACTATTTTGAAAAAAATATACTTTGGACACGGCTCATTTGTTTGTTAGATACGATCGTATACAGTTTTACAACATAAACGCTGCTCAGATTGCATCCTTTCTTGAAGAACGATGACAGAGAGCAGATCATTCAGAAGAAATGTTAATATATCAATATTTCATGGACAAAAAGTACTGTTTTTTGTTTTGCAATGGACATTTATATTTTACCCAAGTGCCACAGATTGGATTCATCTTGCGATCTCTATTTCATTATAAAGGTATGAAGTCCCATTTTGATTTTCCATGTTGTTATTTGCACACCCAACACTACTGGTGTTGGAGCATCTATATCTTAAAAAAAAAAACACCGTAGATTGACAGTAAACCTTTAGAACTTTCTGATGATAAAACTTATCTTCATTAATAATTTAGATAGTATCTAGATAGATAGCTCCTTTGCTTGCTAACATGGTCACGTCGAGCTAGGCGGGCGTGGTTTCAGCAACCAGTCATATCAGCTCAAACCACCTCCCGCCTCTTTGCCCATTTTCAGTTATCCGGGAGTGACGTGCGGTGACGCGCACCTATGATGGCTGCGGTCTCATTTACGCGTCAAAACTGCTGTTCAGAACTCTATGGGTGACGTCACGGACACTACGTCCATATTTTTTTACAGTCTATGCATGGGACATATATACGTGGCATTGCTGCTCGGTAAGTATGCTCAAACTGCTCGCAACCCTCCCTCCCCATTATAAGCATGAGCATATTACTGTGCACCTTCTGGTTGTCGTCTTCTTTTGTTTCAGATCACTAAGGCTTTCAAGTCCCAGCTGGCATGGACCTACATTATAGACGTTCCACTGCCATATCTACACGATTACCATTGTTCGCTTTTAAAGACATTATTAAAGTGTCTTAATTGCCTATGAATTTCCAAGCTGATGGTTCCGGGGGGTTAATGTTAAAGCTCTTGTATGTTCAATTAATTTCGGAGCAAGAACCCCCATAAGGAACCATACCGCCAAAGATAATTGTGTTCAATAAACTCAAGTAACTTGCCAAAGTGGTCCTGTCTGAAATTACGGTTATAACTTATATTGTCTTCTTGTTTTTATCCACTATATTAGTACAAGCCTGTTTCCCGATTAGATTTATAACGTTTATTGTGCTTCACACAAAAGATGAAGCGTCTGTTTTCACTCTAGAAAATCACTGTAAGAGCTTAATAAAACACTGCAAGTGTGAATTAAAATATTATCCATAAAACTCTCTCTTATCCTTGTATTATCACCAACATAGCGAAGTACACAGAAACACTCGTTACAACTAACAGCAAACAAATATATAAAGACCTTCATTACTGCCGTATCCAGTACCACTCTGGAGATTGTAAGCTGGATCACCAACAGTACTGATCTATCCTTGAGTAACACATTTTTAGCACATTTTCTGTTTTGTATTGTCCCTTTGTATTGACATGAACATTCGTTCACTAAGCAGTCCGGTGTGAAATGATTTGCACAGACATAAACGAATTTCGGTAGAGTTGTGGGATCATTTTTTTCGAAAACAAAATGAATCCACCTCGTTTTCAACAGCTTGGATTTAGGGAGTAAATGGAGAGAGTTATGTGGATTAATCCATCAAGCTACAGAACGACCTAAAACACCTGGGAGGCATTCTCGTCAGTGCAGCAATGGCGGACTGTGTAAACTCACTCTGAACTCGCTCAGGGCGGGTCTATGTTCAAACGACAGTGTCTGTCAACACTGTGGGCGGGGCCTGTGGCTTTTGTGACGTCACACTGCCAGGGATCTGGAAACGGCTTGTTCTGAGACACAGTTTATGATTTATGGGGATTAAAAAAAAAAGGAGCGGGTGGATTTTTATCACTATAGGGTGGTTGTGCACACACACTGCCAACACACATTTATGAACAAACACTAGGGATGGGCATTTTTCCAAAATAATGTAATCAAATATTTGGGCTCGTAAAAAACAAATATTTGAATATTCATTTATTTAAATGACGTTAACAAGAAGGACATTATTTTTTAAAATTCATCAAGATTTTTTTTACCATTTCTGAACAAGCTTAAAATTAGGCAATACACAACAAGCTTACATTATATCTTAAGCTTTTCTTTCTTTTAGTTCAAAGCATTAAACAATATGTGCAAACAAAAAAATATAAAGAACAAAAGCATTTAATCTCAAGCAGCGCAAAAAACACTAATAAAGCAGACAGCGCCAGTTATCGTACAAAACGAACATAATACACTTGAGTCAGTATATGGTTATCATTTTCATATTGTTTCACATGTTCATGCTGAGAAAAACAATAATATTCACATGCTCGGGTGAGAAAACGAGCCACAACAGACATTGCAGAAACAAGATAACAATAATACATAACGGTATGCTAGGCTAAGTTTCTAACAGCAGCACTTTGTGATTTCTGTTAGTAAATATATCTCCCCTCGACGAAACTTAAAGGAAGCATATGTCTCAAAATAATTTTGCTATCAGATCGGCTTCTCGGCTCACTCGGGGTTACAGCTGCGCTTACCTGTCGTGAATGCAGTGATGGACAGCTGTCTTTCCTCATTTGACGGGTGTTTTGATTTCATGTGCTTTCTCATTATGGTGTTGATATTATGATAACTTGGTTTCATTAATTCATTTGATCAAAAGTAATTCCATTTTATAAGATCATTTTCATCCAAGTAATTATGTGACGATCAAATTAAATAAACTTGTTAAATACGCTCCGCAGCACCACCCGGTGCATTTAGTTATAACTGCGAGCTTTAGTGCTTAGGATTTATCATGGATTCACTGCATTTACGACCAGCAAAGCAACATAGTAAAATTCGAATAGTATTTTTATTTTCCGAATATTAATTACAGATTGAATATTCAACTATTTGTGCACACCCCTACCAAACATCATGCAGAAATGAATTCTGCATGATAGTTCCCCTTTAATAAAAATTTAAACACACACATACACACACACACAGGGGACTCTTTTAAATGAACCGGGCAGAGGTTGAAATTCAGCAGCTGAATGTGTGTGTCTGTGTGCGTGTGCATGCAAATTATTTCTAGGAAAAAATACATGGACATATTAAGTTACTGTTAAACCTTGCTGTAAAAAAATGACCAAATTCTGACACTAACTAATTATTTTCCATTAAAAGAGTAATTCTGTAGAAAACTGGAAAATGATGCTTTCTGGGTTATATTTGTCGTTTTCAAGAAAAGTAGCCTACAGGAATATACTGTGAGTTAACATCGCTCAAAGTCGACACTCATTGGCTGTGTTCCAAATCACACCCTATTCCCTCATTCACTATTCCCTACATTAGTTCACTAATATAGTGCACTTGGACAGAGTGAATTCAGACACTGATAAACACCTGGTAAGCAGAATTACTGAAGGAAAGAGGAACAACAAGACCAGAAAGAAGAGACGAGCAGAAACACAAGAACTACAACTGACTTCAGCCTCACTGAGTGTCAAACCAGTTCACAAACCAGTTTGACATTATTTCTTTCAATGTACAGAAGTTCCCCACACAGCAAAAGAACTCCGCAAAAGAACTTCCGGAATGTATCGCGGACCCGCCGTGGCTCCGCGCTGCATCCACTCCGCATCCGCGCTTAAAACCTTACCTCCGCGGCAGGTCCGTTTGGGACCCGCAAACTGATACAACCGTTACAGTAAAGGCGCGTGCGCGTCCGCAGATCCGACACATGGGTCCGCTCAGGATCTGCTGATTGACAGTAGAATTTACGGCGCCACCCGGAGGCGGAGCTGATCCGCCTAGGAGTCTCCTGCTGTGTGGGTCTTGCTGAGAATTAACAGATTTGGATGTTGATGTTTTACTGAAAATAATGAAGTTCATCATTGTGATGAGTGTTTGCTTTAGTTGGGCTCTTAAGTCTTTAACATTAGTTTTCTCTGGCTGCTGTAACAGTGTTTATAAACAAATAAAACTATTTGAGCTCCTGCATCACACACAGACATCAACAATTAGAATATGAATCTCAACTTTGGTGACATTCAAAAGTTTAATGTCACAATGCAATGCTGGGTGCCAGCATAGTACAAAACTCACAGCATGCATTGCAGCATGAATAAATTATGCAGCTTAATGGTAATTTTTTATAGCCTCCATTGTTGAGATTCAAATGCTGATTTTTGATATAAATGTGTCTAAATGCTGTAGCTTTTTTCAGTGCATGGTGTTAAAAAAAATGTCATTATAACTGATTGTTGTTGGAATTCTTGCTGTAGTTTCACAGTAGCAATAATGTGAAATTTTAGTCTGTTAATAATGTAACAAGTGATTAAACAGTGAATCAAGAGACTATGTGATGGTTATATATCTTCATCAATACATAACTATCAGCACTCAATGATCTCTTTTTTCTTTCTCCACATTTGTTTCTGCCATAACAAATACGGCATGCAAAACCAGTTAAAGCAGCCAGAGAAAAAACAAAACAAAACAAAACAAAACTGATGTTTAAAATGTAGGGGTCAAGAGCTCAACTAAAGCAAACACTGATC
Source organism: Culter alburnus (assembly GCA_028476615.1). NCBI lineage: Eukaryota > Metazoa > Chordata > Actinopteri > Cypriniformes > Xenocyprididae > Culter > Culter alburnus. Next base: position 85,925 of record JAOTNS010000011.1, read on the forward strand.
TCATTAATGGTGACAGCAACCCAAACATTTGCAATTAAACATCAACATCTAAACTTCTGTTAATTCTCAATAAGATCTTCAGAAGAAATAAAGTCAAACTGATTAGTAATAAGTGTAATAATGTGTAATGGATGGAAAACAGATGTAGTTCTCGTGTTTCTACTCATCTCTGAAGGTGCCACCAAAGTCACTGGGACCTTCAGTTAACTGCAAAAAAGGGTTTTTGAAATGAGCGCATGCGTAAGAACAGCCCCTCTCCTTCACAGCTCATTTCAAGGGAACGCCTTCTAAAACTCGTGCATGAGTATTGGAACATGAGTGTTTACCACCGGCATTCGCTGTGTCGTGTTAGTGGATTCATTATGTCGGACTCACCGCAGGTAACTCATAATCTGCAGTTGTTACTCCTGTCTCCTGACAAAACATTGCATGCGGCGCCTGTGGAGTGTGGAAAGTTACTGGAGCGATGATCGCGTAAACGATTGGCTGATGTTTTAAGGCCCTACCTCGTGCACAGATGATGTATATTAATATTATTCCTTTCAGTGCACCTAATAAATAGTCTTTTATCACTTAGTAAAGACAGTTTCAAGTAATATTGCAAAAATGTATAAAACAAAACATCCTCTGTAGCACCTTTAACAACAAAACTTTGTGCTTTTGTAAAATAAAGAAAACAGTGTGCGCTGTCTGCCGTCTCAATCTCTGTCAAGTTTTTTTTTTTCTGAAACACATTTCAAAAATGAACAAACATATAATCACAGGGCAAATATATTTCATAATATAAAGTTGATAACATCTGACAAAGACTGCATACTTAATCTTGGTGATGATTATGCTGTTATCAATAACAAATCAACATTACCTGGATGCAGTCTCTTTTGGTTTTTTCCTTGCCATAAACAAAGGTGTTTGATAAACACAGTTACAGTAGCCATGGAAAGTATTATGATAAAAAGTCAAGGGTCAAGAGCCCAACTACGATATTGAGATATTAAGATATATCAAACACTGATCACCATGATGGAATAGTGATTCCTAAATAATAAAACATCAACATCTAAACCTCTGTTAATTCTCAGTAAGAACTTCTGTGGAAGTCTGACAGAAATAAACTCAGTCTGGTTAGTAATAGGTGAAGCTGGTAATGCTGTTTGTGGAGTTGTTTAATCCTCCTCTGCTGAGATCTTGGGAGATTTAATGTCTTCTTTTATTTCAGTTGATTTCATCTAAGCCTGTGGCTGGAAGTCAGTTGTATGTTTGGAGAAAATTCTTATAACAGAAATCTGTTATCTGGGTGTGCACTCATACTGTGAGCTCACCATGTGACACCACTGTGATATCACTGTGAAAGTGTTGAGAAACAGGAAGTAGAATTCAACATTTTGAATTCGCAATGAGCTCACCTATGTGACCCTGCCTGTGCAAACCCAGCTAATTTTTTTGTTACATAAAATCATCCCACATAATGTAAAGAACATTCTGTGAAAATTAGGGCTGTTGATTTAGCGCATTAATTAGATAAATTAAAGTAACAAGCTAAAATTAACACATTTAACACACTTCCCTGCCCCCAGGCCTACGTAGGTCATCTGACATTTCATAAAGTTGATGAAGGTTGTTAAATAATTGCCTAATATAGTATTCAGACTAGTGCTGCAAGGATATTGCACAGCACCAAGATAACACTTTCTCATCTGAGCTGTCAGCGGTCTGTCATCGGTTGTCAATGTTAAATATTTGAGATCAAATCAAACTAGGCGGGCTTTATGTTCAGGGAAGCTGCTGAGCGCGACACTTCAGTTAGCCATCATAAAGTGCGAGATAAGATGTAAGTAGCTAAGCTACACATTTCTTGATAACTGTTGCTTGAAATGTTAAACGACCAACAAAAGTAATCAGGGATGCAAACTAATAAACTTCAGTCTATTGATTTTGCCGTTTTGAGTAGTAGTTATAATTTATGTGATTAATGTGATAATTAGTAGTAGCATAACTGTCAATGTGAGGGGCCAAGAAACAGTAACGAAGCCATTTCCATCATATATTAGGCATAAGATTAAAAATAAAATGCATTGGCCCAGTTTCACAGACAAGGCCTAATTCTGGCTTAGGCTAAGCCCTATTTCAATTAGGGTATTTAAAGGAACACTCCACTTTTTTGAAAATAGGCTCATTTTCCAACTTCCCTAGAGTTAAACAGTTGAGTTTTACCGTTTTCGAATCCATTCAGGCCATCTCCGGGTCTGGCGGTACCATATTTAGCATAGCTTAGCATAGTTCATTGAATCTGATTAGACCGTTAGCATCTCGCTCAAAAATGACCAAAGAGTTTCAATATTTTTCCTATTTAAAACTTGAATCCCAAGAGTCTTACAGCACATAATTCCATATTTATTTCTGACCTTGTTTTATTTTGTCTTCTTGTCATTCAGCAACATTCACTTTATTAAAGCATGCTTTCAAAACATTTATATGTAATTATTAATTGATCATAAATGTATGGAAATATGTTTTCTTTATGTATGGGACTGTACAATTATACACATTGTACACACAATGAAAATAACTGAGGACACAGAAGTGAAATGAATGAATAGATCTTACCAGGTGATTCATCAACTTCTGGTGAAAAGAGAGTTTCTGTGAAGATACAAACAAAATGTTTTTGTTGATATTTTAAAATACATATATTTACTAATTATATCTAAATGATTGCCATGTTAGATATTTGTAAATCTACTTACCCGTGTCACTCATTGTCTCACTGTTTGGTATTACTTCTGTAGAAGCTAAATAAATAAATCACTTATGTGTTATTTTGAAGCCTACAGGGTTTGTACACAACTCAGTAACATAAGTCAAGGGTCATCTGAGTCATTTGCAGTTGAAGTGAAACCTTTATGCCCTTTTTTATCTGGTAAATCTAGTGCACGTCACATTAGCATCTTACAGACATGACACAAGATGACGATCTTAGTTCCTTGTGCTCTTCTGGGGTGTTTTTTATTTGTCTTTGTGGCTCAAATTCATGATGGTTTGTTTCACTGCAGAATTCTAAAGCATCAGAGCAACAAATCAAGAATTGACAAACCATTTCCAGATTTTCCAACAACACAGGTCAATTCAGTTCAGTTCCAGCAAACTGAACTTTTTCTAAAAATGAATTCACTCAACTTTCTGAGTTATCTTTTTTTGACAAATGGAAAGTTGTTTGAACTTAAAGTTTAGTTGGATTAACTTTATGAAAGTAAAGTGAACTTACTTTTTAAGTTTCCAGTACAAACCATAGACTGTACAAACATTCCCTGTAAAATGTTTTTTTGTTCACTCAACTTTTTGAGGTACTAATTTCCACTGACTTATTTAAAGGTGCCATCGAATCAATAATTGAATTTACCTTGGCATAGTCAAATAACAAGAGTTCAGTACATGGAAATGACATACAGTAGTCTCAAACTCCATTGTTCCTCCTTCTTATATAAATCTCATTTGTTTAAAAGACCTCCGAAGAACAGGCGAATCTCAACATAACACAGTGTTACGTAACAGTCGGGGTGAACGCCCCAATATTTGCATATGCCAGCCCATGTTCAAGGCATTACACACGGGCAGCCAGTATTAACGTCTGGATCTGTGCACAGCTGAATCATCAGACTAGGTATCAAGCAAAGACAACAGCGAAAAATGGCAGATGGAGCAATAATAACTGACATGATCCATGATAACATGATATTTTTAGTGGTGTTTGTAAATTGTCTTTCTAAATGTTTAGTTAGCATGTTGCTAATGTACTGTTAAATGTGGTTAAAGTTACCATCGTTTCTTACTGTATTCACAGAGACAAGAGCCGTCGCTATTTTCATTATTAAACACTTGCAGTCTGTATAATTCATAAACACAACTTCATTCTTATAAAATCTCTCCAACAGTGTGTAATGTTAGCTTTAGCCACGGAGCACCATCAAACTCATTCAGAATCAAATATAAACATCCAAATAAATACTAACACTTCACTCACAGTGCTTGATCAAATAGGGCTGCATTTCCATTAAGCATACGATAAGGCTCACAATGCGTTTGGGAAATGGAACCCTGAACAATGCTCATCAGATGACTGAGAAACAAGCAGGAGTTATTTCTCAATATTTCAAAATGTTGGCATCAATAATTTTTTAATGAAATTAATCATTTTATTCTGCAAGGATGCATAAAATTAATCAGAAGTGACAGTAAATGCTTTTACATTGTTATAAAAAACAAACAAACAAACAAAAAAACGTTTAACTTTGTTAATCAAATCTAAATAAAATGTATGGTTTCCACAAAATTATGAAGCAGCACAACCATTTTCAACATTGATTTTTATCAGAAATGTTTTTTGAGCATCAAATCAGCATACTAGAATAATTTCTGAAGGACACTGAATACTGCAGTAAAGATGCTGAAAATTCAACTTTTAACACAGGAATAAAATACATTTTAAAATATATTAAAGTAGAAAACAACATTTTAAATTGCAATAATACAGGGGTACCCAACCACTTCTACCGCATTTATTAATCTTTGTTAATTTCAACATTTACTGATACATTATTAAAATCTTGTTAACATTAGTTAATGCACTGTGAACTAATATATTTCCATTAACTAACGTTAATGAAGATTGTATTGCTCACGGTTATTTCATGTTAGTTAATGTTAGTTTAAAGTTTAACAAATGAATCTTATTGTAAAGTGTTACCCTGTTTTTACTGTGTTTTCGATCAAATAAATGCAGCCTTGGTGAGCAGAAGAGAATTCTTTCAAAAACATTAAAAATCTTACTGACCCCAAACTTTTCAACAGTATAGTGTACATTTAACATTTATTATAATAAGGCTAGTTTGTGCAGCTAAATTTATTTATATTGAAAGTTAAAAGTTCCAATGGATTGTGCCAAGTTCTGTAATTGTTGTTGTTAATTAATCTGTCAGAAAAAAATGTGCAAAATTATTACCTTTTGGGGTACAATAGCTTGTCACTGGTAGCCCTTTACAAAAATTAACAATGGCTTTGCTACAGTAGCTAGCTAATCATACACACGACTAATTGCAGGAGAGCAAAAATCACAAAATCTTTTAGTGGTTATGAAAATGTATTCAGATTTAGCATATTAATGATGCATTCACTTCATAAATCATGACACACTGCTTTCCCCTAAAACAGGGGTAGGCAAGTTCGGTCCTAGAGAGCCGCTGTCCTGCAGAGTTTAGCTCCTTAGTAACCTTAGTAATCCTGAAGAACTTGATTAGCTTGTTCAGATGTGTTTGATTAAGGTTGGAGCTAAACTCAGCAGGACAGCGGCTCTCTAGGACCGAAATTGCCTACCCCTGCAAGGAAAGTAAATGTAAGTTCAAGTGCATGCTTTTAAAAGTAAAAAGTAGCAGTATTGTTATCGGCAATACTGGCCCTTTATTTACTTGGTATCGATATCGCCCACCCCTATTTGTTACAAAACGAACATGAAGTGAATATTATCTCTTAATAGCAAACAGTCAAATGGAAAACACTGTTGCATTAGTTATTGATCAAATTGAATATCAATAAATAATCAGATCAGGTATTGTTATTAAATATTGTACATAAATCCTATCAAATCCATATGAAAATAGCTCGTATTACATACGAAAATGACACTAAAACAAATGTAGACCCGCTCTAAACCATATATGGTTCGTCTTCTACTGCAGGGCAGCAGCTGGATATAACTTATTTGCATGTGCGCAAGAATCAACAATCGCTGACTCTTTAAATTGGTTTCTCATGTGATCATAAATGAAAAAATAATATTACTTTATTATATTAATTTTAAAACTACTAATGTGATCATCAAATGTACAATAATGCTCTTGAGCATTAACGTGTCCTGTTGGAGAAATGTTTTCAAACTCAAAATGACTCATTATTTTATGTACACTACCTAGAAATATTCATATATAAATACATGATTTTAATGGTAGCTATTATATAAAACAATGAAATCAGGAAATCAAAAGTATTGCTAATTTATTTAAACATTAATCATCAACGTTTCCTCCTTATTGGCTAGTTGGTTTTGGTTATTCGAAATGTTTCAAAGCCCATGTAAAGAAGAGCATAAATGTAAATAACAGCTCATTTGTATATGTCTACATATTTACATGAAGAATAAGCTTTGAACTTACCACTAAATATGTGGCTGTTTAAACTCCCAATGTTAACAGGTTTGAAGCCTCGGAATGGTGTCTCTTCTTTTTCTTTCTCTTTTTGTTTTCTTTTTTTCCTGGTTAAGGTGTGTCTTGTTTGCTAACACAAGTACCTTGTCTCCACTAATATGAAAAACAAACCCACTCCCTCTTGTGGTGCAAAGCATCATCAACAGGACGGTAGCCACAATAACTGTCCAGGTCAGTGGTTCCCAACCACGTTCTTTTTGTCTTTGTGGAGTCCAAGTAAATGACAATGACACAAATTCAATCCTTTATATGAGACTAAATGTTGACTCAATTTACTATCGTCCTTCCCTACACTATACACCAGAGATGGGCAAACTCAGTCCTGGAGGGCCACTGCATAGTTTAGCTCCAACCCTGATAAACTCACCTACCTGTAGTTTTCTTGTAATCCTGAAGGCACTGATTACCTGGCAATTTTCATCGCCATAGTAACTTATACTCCACTGCTTTTATTAATCCATTACACACACGCATGTTTAGTTTAACAGTTGTTATTAAGCATTTAGTTTAATATATATATATATATATATATAGATCATATGTAATATAAATAAGGTGTAAATATACTACATTTAAATATGACATGTGACCTTGTATGTTTGAGTCTCTATCGCTATATATTATCAACTATATAAACTTACAATCTTCACAACTTTCACTTGCACTGATAGAGAAAGATCATTTCTTTTATTTGTCCTCTTTCACAGACAAGTATTTCCATTAGTGTAAATGAATTTAAATTCTTCATTTTCAGCAAAGGAGTTTTGAATCACGCTGGCTCTCTCGCGAGAAGTGAATCACAGTTTCTCTCTGTTGCAAGGCATGTGATTGGCTGTTCACCACTGATGTCACGCATTCATGTGCACGCAGTCCAAAACTCAGGATCAAAGCCTGAGTTGACAAAGAAAGTTGATGATCAGCATCATGGTACCAACAAAGCCGGATTGGATGGTTTGGTTTTGTCAACTTGAAACTAATCCTATTACCCTGAGTTTGTTCAACTACCATCATGGTACAGGCCCCTGATCTTGAGAAATGTAATTGATTTGATTTGTAGGTGATATATGTTTCAGTGCCTGAAATCAGATCAATAATTGTTTGCAGTAGAAGTGAATTTAAATGCGAATAAAGTTCTCAACCGAAACATGGCTGAAACATTTGAAATAAAATAACTATGTATTTGGTTGAATTAATAAAATGAGCCACATTAGGTTACATGAACTTTGGTATTAAACTATTGAACTGTAAGTTTATTTTTTAGGGTCCAGAATAATGCCTTATTAAGCATTAATTAATGATGAACGTGATCACAATTAAGCATTACTTAAGAAATAAACACTATAGTAATTAATGATTAACTTTACATTTTAAGGGTCCTGAATTATGCATTAGTTAAGCATGGACACAATAGTAATTATTGATTTAATTAACATATAGTAGGGCATATTAGCAATTACAAATTATTAAACATTTGAAAGATACACATTTATGCTATAAATAAATAAAAATAACCTAGTGATTAATGATTAACTGATTGTACAGTAAACGCCTTTTAGTCATTATCTATAACTTAAGCCATATATTATTTTTGTGTAGTGATGTAATTATATTTCTGTGCCATTCTATTAAGTTAACCGAACAATAAACTAGTAATTATGTTTAATTACTGATGGTTTTCAGTTATACAACTGCATCTCACTTAAATGCTGCGTTCATTCAATTTAATATCCTTAAGCACGTAACAGGGACCTTCCGTGACTTGATAAATAAATATTAAAATATTGTCAAATTAAAAGAGTAAGGGTTTCAACTAGCGTTATAGTACTCAAGACCGGTCTTAAGACCATTTTTTGAAGGTCTCGGTCTTGTCTTGGTCTCAGACCGGTCAAGACCACAACTGCAGGGATATTGCTAAATTGCCTTTGGATTGTCTGATTTATTTATTAACATCATTCATTTGATTGTATGTAAAACTTTCTGCTTCAAATGCAATCAATAACTTATTTCTAATTTCATTTATTTTGTTACTCTTGTGGTGGGTCAGAAATCAACAAGGCATTGTGTCAAAAATGTCACCAAAATTAATACAAATTAATACACCCCCCATAGTCTTGGTCTTCTCTTGGTCACGACTTGGTCTCGGTTTAGGTGGTCTTGACTATAACACTAGTTCCTACATAGTTTGGAAAAGTATGGACATTGATTTAAGTAATTCCCAGGTCTGGAAATGTATGGGAAAAAGAAAACGGGAAAAATATTTGTATTTCCACACTATTTCTTCTATTCAGTTTTCTAAAATATAAAATTAAAAATTTAATTTATCTTACAACCAGAGTTATTTCATGGCAAACGTTTAGTGATCATAATTGTTGAACATGATTGAATGAAAGGAGCACATTTTCATTAGGCAAAAGTGTTATTATTTACCTCTTCACTAAATGGTTATTCGGCAGAATTTTTCGTTATTCGGAAAGCCACGGATAATGGCTTCAAATCGAACAAGGCTTCATACACACCACTAGTCTTTACTACCTTTCTGGGCCTTGAATATGGAAATAACATTGCAGTTTATCAAAAATATTTTCATTTCTGTTTCAAAAATTAACTAAAGTCTCACAGGTTTGGAATGAGTAATTAATGACATAATTTTCATTTTGGGGTGAACTAACCCTTTAAGCTTGTGGATCAGGAGCATGCAGCAATGGTCCACAGCTCCTGTACTGATCCCAGCAGCATGCTCCATCCGACCACAAGACTGTACATTTCAAAGTATGTCAAACACCTGGCCAAACTCCAGTTCTTCATTAAACAAATCTAGAGAAACTCTTTGAAAGACAGCAACTCTGGTACTTCTTGACAGAGGGTAGTGAAACAACCAGTGTGCCAGGGGTAACAAAGACAAGGGTGGAGGAGAGAGGACAGCAAAAACACCAAAGGCCTTAAACTTGACACATCAGTTGCTTGTGCAGATTTTGTAAAATGGAACTGAAGCAGGGTCCAAACTGTCTTCACATACACACAGGCTTTCCTGGAGTAGCAGGGAAATATATGTTTATTGTCCTTCTAAAATATTTTTCTGTTTACCAACCTCAGGGCATGCAGAAAGAGATGACATGGAAAGAGTTTAGAGAGTCTACATTTTACGAGATGGGTGGCAGAAAAACAGAAATGAATGATATTTCCAGATCTTTTGCCCCTAAGTAATATTTAACATTGGTATTTATGTTTTGATTTTATTATTCAGTATGAGATTGCAATATGTATATACTGTCAGAGTTCAGTCTATACATTTCTTTCTATATTATTTTGTGTTGATATTTACTATTTTTAAAAAGTGATTAAAGCATTTAATAAAAACAACTGAAAATCTCTTTAAGTTCTGTGTGTTCCTGTTCATTTTACAGTTTCTATGGTTTTGGAAACATTTAATTGATCACATAACTTAATTGTGACTTAAACTAAAACTTAATTCAATACCTGAATATTACTGAGTTAAGTTTAAATGTCTCTTATTTACATTGCAAAATAAATAAATAAATATATAAATAAAAATTAATAATAAAAATCATGTGCAATAATATTTTTTTAATAACTTTAATGCTCAATTTTCTTTTCTTTTTTTAAAGATTTTAATTAATAGTAAAATTCTATCATATTGAATTGAATAATCCTTATATATTATTCAATAAAAATGTTATTCAATAAAAATGAGGGATTATTGAATTTAATTTCATGGGACTTTTACTATTAATTAAATACATGCAGCTGTACTGCATTGTTGAATTGTATAATTTTGTTTAAAGCACGTTCAAGTTCAAACCGGTGCGCAACGTTTTGCTACGTTTTCCGGGTTGAACGCCATGTTTCCTGGAAACAGTGTGCAATGGGTTTGAGATACGTTTTCTCTTGTTTGGTCGGTGTGTCAGAAATGTCAGCCCAATCAGCGGCAAGATGTATATAAACCACGCGGTATTAAAGAGATAGCTCGCACAATGGGTATTAATGTAACATAAAAATGCTATACTTATATATTTTGCTATTGTATTGTGAAGTGACACTTTAATAAATTTTTCTATTCTCCTCTGATTATATAATGGTAAATATTACAATATCAAAGCACAACAACAGTGATCAGCAATAATGATAAGCCTAATACTCACAATAAAAATAATATAGATCAACACAGTCTTAAAGGTAAGAAGTGGATTATCCTTGACCTGAAATATTTGTCTTTTCATGCTGAAATGCAAGTCAAATGTTGTATCATAATAATTAGAAGTTTCCACAAATCCCTTCACTGGATTGGGATGTTCTCTTTTATCCTGAACGGCAAGAGCAGTGACTGTAACATCGAGTGTATTTTGCAGTATTAAACACGTATTTATACCGATTTAATCAGGCTCCAAAAATTATTCAAAAAGAACACAAAGAATGGCCTTCTCAGCTGCCATAGTTTCATCTCTTGCGTCATCAGAACAGGGTGTTCAACGCACCACCGTTTCCATTTAAAAAACGTTTTGCAACGTTTTGTCGGGGCTGAACGCAGCCCAGCAGTTGAAATGCTTCAGTTTGATTGGTTGGCACTTCATTACAGTTATTCGCGACTGTTTGGTATTTGTTCTGTGAGAATTAATTTAAGTTTGTTAATAAAAAATATATATTTATAATATTTCTATGATTCCAAAGAACACTAGGTCTGCAACAACTATTTGATAAAAAAAAATAAAATCAATAAAAAACGATAATGAAAATCATTGACAGCGATTGTCATTAATTATCAAATAAATATCCATATATGGACAGTTCCTGAGGAAGGAGAACACACCACGTGCTTTCGGGCATAATCAAGATGGCTGGTATTGAGTCTCTGTGTCCAGCTTCTTCCTGACCGACCGTCTTCAGGTCTGACCACACCAGGAAGGTGGCACGAAAATTGACCATTGTCATCTGGCACCATGTCAAGCTAGAGAATTGTATGATTGCCTCCTGGGTGATGGTTCAGTCTGAGAGAGATAAGTCCCTTGAACCCATGTACAAGGGGTTAGCAAATAGGTACAATGATGCAGGGGTGGAGAAGGACAATTACCACTGAGTAGGACAGGTGAGAAATATCTGCACCTACTTCCAATATGACCCATAAACATATATGACATTCCTGACTCTCAAAAAGTAATTGTCAGCCAGTGGAAGTATTCCCATCAGCAGAGGATCTACCGTCCCCCAAGTATTTCCAGCTTCATCCCTTTTTCGTTTGGAAGCCTGAAAATGGCACCTTGATGGCTAGACTGAGAACTAACTATACTCTGCCATGCATTAAGAAGTGTAGACAGTCACAGGTCACGTCTGCAGGAGTTGGTAGACCACATGTGGAATAGACAGTGCAGTATCAGGCCAGCTTCAGATCCCTCAAGCAGTGTATGATGCCCTTACTGATGGGCATTGCTTAGTCTCTGGGCAAAATGACAAGGAGACATGTATAATAGTTTCCCTGGAGAGGCCAATCCAGAGTTATAATATCAATAATATTATAAGATACAATTAATTATTCATATTTCATATTTGCTCTAATCTTTTATATCATAAAGATATCTGTATAATTTCTGTTTTACCATTTTATAGATAAATGCCAACCCAACTAAAGCATTTTATTGTGATTATAAAAAGAACACAAAGTAATGAAAGGAAATGTGTAGAAAAATTACAATTTTAGTAACAATGTAGCATTAAAAAAGATAATTTGAGCCGCTAATCTTACTCCTACCTCTAAACTTACCCATAACTATTTCTACCCAAGCCTACCCATAACCAAATATGTACAAAATATAACAGACAGACAAGTGGAATCACAATAATTTATTGCAAAAATGTGAAAAATGGTACCAAACGTATTTAATAGATTTGTATGAGGTACAGAGCAGAATTAAGTTATTAATCAATAAAATCTTATTTCTGACCACGCCATGAAGGTGCGCGTTTCTCATTTAAACGTACACGACACGTCACAATCTGTGATGAAGCAGGCGAGAGCCATTGAGCACTTGATATCACTGCCGTAAAACGTGTCTTAACGCTTCTTGAGGTGAACATTTTTTTAATTCATAACGAGTGCGGGATTTGATGTTTATGGTCGCTGTTTGACAATGAAGATGAAGATCTCTGGACAAAGGGCTGAATTTGGATCAGTTCCTCACAATCGTACTTATTCTAAAGTTTTGGATGACAGCGAACACATAAAATGGATGACTTTTGTGAATTTATGTTTCATTATTTTATGGTTCTATTGTCAGTCACAGCATAGGACTATACGGAGAAAACGCCTCACAAAATAAATATTACATGAAAATTAATGGTTAAACGATTACAGAAATGTTACTCATTTTTTTAAAAACTCAGGTTTTAAAGGTACAATTTGTGATATTTTTTTCCGCTAGAGGTCGCTAGAAGCCTATTCAAAACAAAGGCGTAGTTTGATGACACCAAGTTTTAGAGCAGAAACTTGGGACATGTGGTCTCCATCTAAACGGACGGTGCAAAAGAATAGGGATTGGAGTCTGGAAGAACTCATGTTCGTGGATGCGATTATTAACGTTACTGTAGTATGAAGCAGAGCAGGACCGAGTGTTGCGGGAGCTGAACGAGGCCGCTGGAGCGATTGATCAACACACGCCTCACGAGCAGCGGGACTTTTATTATGACACAGTCGCCGGCACCGCTTCCGCTTTTCTGGTCATGAGTTTACGGGAGCTGTCCTTGTCGACAGAACCAGCGGCAGATGGTAAACAGTAATTATGTTCCATAAATAAGTAACACAATCCACCATAAAACGTGCAAGAAGTAAATAAGGAACTGCTTGAAGCAAGCTAGTGGTTTGCTGGACGCTAGACACTACTTCCGCATTTGTCCACGGCACTGTTGTCATGTGGTTTCTACGTCAGTAAAGGCGGTAACAAAGGGTAACTGACGTCATTGACAGGCGACTGCACTGCCCCGTGTCACTGTTTAGAATGGGAATTTTCTCGTGATTTACAAGTAGTTGAAAACATTAGAGATATTGTTTGTAATCAGCTGGGCAAAATATAAACACTAGCCTAGTGGTTTTTGGATATTTTACTGCAAAAATTGTACATATTGTACGTTTAAAGTGTAGTCTTGTTTAACATTATGTTTGCAGCAGAAGTCACAAAGTCTAATTTCATAATTAGAAGAGTAAACTGCATTTAGTAAATGCAACTGAAAACGTCATTCATATGAAACTGAATACCCTAGAATCAAAACATTAATGCCATGATTTTTGTATTCATAATTTCTACACATTTTGTAAGTCTGTAAAGTATGAAAACATAAGTAAATGTACATTTGGTAGAACCACACTACACGTAAAAATACACACATATTCTTGTGATCTTGTGATTGTCCAATTTTGTTAATTTGGTAGCCGTTGACTTGCATTAAATTAATCAGCAAGGACCAAGTTTTCAACTAAAATCTTGTTTACTGTTATAGTGAAGAAGAAGAAGAAGAAAGTCACCTACATCTTGGATGACCTGAGAGTGAGAAAATAAACAGAAGATTTAAAAAAATAAATAAATAAATAAAGTCCTGTTTTTAAAAAAAAAAAAAAAAAAGATTTGTGTCGTGATAAGTTGGAAAATAGCAATAAATTAATTTTAATAGGGAGCAAAGTTAGTAACAAAGATAAATCTATATCCTCACCTGATATAGGATCTGTGCTTTGAGTGCTTTTAGTCACAGGCAGGGGTTCCAGAGCCACAGCGTTCGGTGGGATTGGCAGCAAGTCTGCTGTATATGGGCCATTCTACAGAATTGGTTCAAAGTCAGAGTTGGAAATGTCTTGGAAAAAAATGTATCTTTTTCCACAAATTTTGTATGTATGCAAATTGTATAATAGCCAAGGTTACTTGTGTGTAATGTGTAATTCTCATATTGCATTTAAATTGTATTTAAATTTAAACAATTACAAATTTTAACAATATTTCAAGGGCAATTTGAGATTTGTTGTATTTTGAATCCAATATTTCTTTGTAAAAGGCATAAAGTTAATCTTAATGAGATAACTGTTAATCGTAATTCAAAGTTAAGGATTCATTAGTATGAATATGCATTGAGCCAAAAACTATAATAACATCATAGTTGATAATTCAATATACTTTTTTTTTTTGTTGACAAAAACATCCCATGTTTCGGGCTTGACTGCACATTTTTGGACCACATCATATTACAGAATTTTAACTTGCATAATAAAACATACTAAAATACTAATGATGTGCATAACTGTACTAAAATTTAGTTTATTTTCCCCAAATAAATGATTGTGTTCCCTTTTGTCACTACCAAAGCAATGATGTCACTAATGAAACGTGGTGAAGTTTCGGTAGTGACAATTTTAAATGCTTTTAAGCCTGGCTCAAATATGCTAATTAGCACATGGTTAGCAAACAGCTCTGAACAGTTGTACACAGAAAAAAAACATTTTATTGAATAACCCACAAAAAACAATGATGTCGTTTTGGTTGTGACTGTTTTGGTAGTGACAATTTAGATACTTTTGGTCTCACTGGACGTCAGCCCCATCTGGGTCAGACATCACTTCACCTGTGCTGGACCGTCTGTTGTTCTCTGGCCCTCCACCCCCTTCAGCTTTCTCTGCCTTCGGTCGCTCTAGCTTGCCCTCTGGCCTCCGGGTCCCCACTTTGATCTCGTCACGGCTCCATCGCGGCTGCCTAGATCTTCACCATCTCTCTACCACCACTTCGGCTCTTCAGCTGCGAGGTGGGCCCCATGCCGTCCTTGCCATCTGTCATCCCCATGGCGGTTTCCATCAGTACTCCTCCATGGCTCCTCCCTCTAGCTACGTTGCAGTGGGGCATATCCCTGGCTGTGGCCTGGATTAAAATCCAGCATCCCCTGCTCAAGATCATCCCATGGCTTCCTCCACCTCCATCACCACCTTGGACTTTTTTTTGCTCCTCCTCCTCCCTGCATCCCTTTGCCATCTCCTCATCCTCAACCTTCATCTTTGTGCACTTCATACAAAATTTGTGACAACTCATTTTGGAATCTAAGCAGGTAAGCAGGCCTTTGGTATTGTATGAACTCTAATTCCAAAATGTCATGACAAATAGGGGATCAGTATTCTCAACTTTCATTCTCAGATGTTGCTGATTTGTGTTTTTTCTGAAAAGGGTTTATTAGTGTTTCAAAGTTCTTTGTAAAGCCATATACTTTTATGACCATTGTTCACCTTCCATAAATGGTATATTACACATATAGGGCTTGAAAGTTCTGAGAACACTTGTGTAATCGCTTTTGTCAAGATACTTTTGAACAGATCTAGAGTAAAAGGCATGTGACGCTTAATCTCAGGTTTTGACCCTACAATATCTGATTTAACCAACACTTGGTGTACTTCATGTGCTTTAGAGAGAGGGAGAAAAATAGGGTGACTTTTTTATGTTATTAGATTTACGTCGCGTCCCAAATTATTATGCAATTGACATATCAGTAAGATTTCAGTAGAATAAACATTCAGATTTTAGTTTTTCTAAGAAAATGTTTGTTTGTTTATTTATCCATGTCTTTTTAGATAACTTATATCAATCTCAGACAAAATAATTTCCCAGATCTATGGAAACCCTACTTAGAGGTTGTTCCACATTATTAAGCAAGTCACAGTTCTCATGCAATATGGGGAGGAAGAAAGATCTCTGAAGATGAAAAACATGAAATGGTGCAATGTTGTGCAAAAGGCATGAAAACAACTAATATTGTGTGAAAACTGAATGGAGATTATCGAATTATCATCAAGATTTGTGAGTGATTTAGAGCACAGCAGAACTCGGTCAGATAAAGGCTTATTAATTAAAGTTCCTATCAAAAAAAATTTTATTAAAAGGGCAGCTATAAAAAAGCCAGTGTTGAGCAGCAAACAGGTATTTGAAGCTGCTGGTGTCTCTGGAGTCTCAAGAAGCTCTCCATGCAGACTGGCAGTTGTGCTTAAAGATGCATTTCAGCCATCACTAACCAAACCTCACAAAGAGAAACATTTACAGTGGGTGTAGAAATACATGAAGACTCATTTTTAAATTTTAAATTTATAGTTTTATTCACTGACTAATGCCGTACTACAATGGATGGTCTAAATAGATGGATTTCTGGATGGTTGGTGAATGGCCGACATGTTCCAACAAGACTGCGACGTCAGAAGGGAGCTGGTTATAATATTGGGAAGTGAGATAGAGGGTATTAAAATGACTTTTGCAAGATATGTGGAGTTCATAACTGGCCATTTTCAGCTATGGTATAAAAAGGAGGATAGTGCCTTCTTAAATGCAATGCACTATCCCATGCTGCAAAAAAACACCACAGCAGTAAAACTGTTTGAAAATGTATTTCTACACCCACTGTTAATGTTTCTCTTTGTGAGGTTTGGTTTGAACTGCATCTTTACGCACAACTGTCAGCCTGCATGGAGAGCTTCTTGAGACTCCAGAGACACCAGCAGCCTCAAATACCTGTTTGCTGCTCAACACTGGCTTTTTTATAGCTGCCCTTTTAATACAATTAATATTTTTGACAGGAACTTTCATTAATAAGCCTTTATCTAACCGAATTCTGCTGTGCTCTAAATCACTCACAAATCTTGTGATAATTTGATAATCTCATTCAGTTTCACACAATATTAGTTGTTTTCATGCCTTTTGCACAACATTGCACCATTTCATGCTTTTCATCTTCAGAAAGATCTTTCTTCCTCCCCATATTGCATGAGAACTGTGACTTGCTTAATAATGTGGAACAACCTCTAAGTAGGGTTTCCATAGATCTGGCAAATTATTCTGTCTGAGATTGATACCAGTTATCTAAAAAGACATGGATAAATAAACAAATAAACATTTTCTTAGAAAAACTAAAATCTGAATGTTTTTTGTACTGAAATCTTACTGATATGTCACTTGCATAATAATTTTGAACGCGGTGAAGGTTGTACAAATTTATACAAACAAAAAATAATAATAATCATGTTCAGTTTTAGATTCAAATATTTTGTTTAGTATCTATACACGCAAAGTGCTTAGATGTGCATAATGTATTCTGCAGTAAAATGACAAAAGTAGTTTTAGTTTCTCTTTCCACAGATTATATTGCTGTCGCAATCAATGCTTTTCTGCAAGGAAACAATACACTTTATCAGTCTATGGCAAAACAAATGTGATGATATACCTTATTGCTTTCTTGTGAAATCCAAAAGATAAGAAAGATAAGCACTATTTCTTAAAATGAACCATTGTAAGTGAGAAAAAAGGTTAAGGACCCCAGTCAGTTGTGCCAAATTGAATAAAAAAAAGAATGAGGCTGTGAGGGACAGAATTACAGTCTTTACAATGGCACACACTGTATAGAGCTCTTAGACCACACGTAATATTCCCAGCTCACAACTTTCAAACCGACTTTATGTAGTTTTTTCTTTTCTTTGGAAAAAAAATGTTTATTCAGCTGTACAATTTATTCAACACACAGTACTTATCCCTCTGCCTGTATACCTAATCCCTCACAGCCTCATTTTCATTACTGTTAGAAATGCTACACTGACTAATGTCTATTGATGCTTACCTGGATGCAATCCAGCATAATAAAACACACCAAATTCCCATTACCATAATGCTTTAGAATTTTTTATTTATTTATTTTATTTATTTAATTTGTAAATCTCTATTATTCTCAATAGTAGAGTAAAAAATTACAGCATTTATTTCATTATTTGGCTGGCTGCAACCCAATCACGTTTAGAAATTTGACTGCACTGCTGAAATCTCCTGTTGAATATCAAATGAGAGCAAACAGATCATGGGAAGAGAGAAGAAAAGAGAGGAGAGCAGAGAAAGAAGGAGGTAAAAACAAACAAAGAGGAGAACAGATAGACATATGTTAAAGCTTTATAATAATATACTTGCATCTCACAAAAACCTGTCAAGAATATATTCATGGTCATATTCCAATAAAATGTAAGGAACTAATTAGTTTTAAATTAACACTACTCCTGAGGTATCCAATCCTGTTCCAGTGGCCTGTTGCACAAAGCCGGTTTCAGTTTCTACCCAGGTAAGTTCAAGATTAGTTTGATTAGTCTGGTTTTTCGGGCTCATGAAGGTGGATTGGTTGTTAGGGGGTTTCACTGCTTTGGTAACTTACGCTGCACGGCTAACCTGCTCTGGAGCAGGTTTCATTCTGAGTTTGAGATTACAAACCCAAACTGGACCAATCAGCTGTGAGTAAAGTAACATGTATCTGATGGAATAAAGCCACTCCCCCTGTATCTCTCACTCCAAATTGAATCAGTTTATAGTGAAAACATTTTAGATACAAAATTGCTCAACATTTGCTTTTAATTATTCATTATATTTATATTAAATAAATTAAAATAATGAATAATAATTAATGACATTCATATAATTAGGCCTATTACATTAATTGACAATATTAAACTTTGCTTTTAAATTATAATAAATATAATATATTAATATATAAAGCTTTTAAACAGATTAAGCTTACATGTATTCTTTTGAGCTCTTTGTGAAACTATATAAATTATTCAATCTATTGGTTTGATTCACATGCATTGATATAGTCAGATATTTTCTTTCAGCTGCCTTCTCAAACTTTCACTGCAGCAGTGTTTATTCCTGCTTTGTAAATGCATTTAATTTAATATTTTTCATAACAATTTCTTAATCTTCGGAAGAGGCAAGAATTGCATGGCTCTTTCAAACTGACGTTCTCCTTGTTCTGTGTGATTGGCTGTTTGCTGCACGTGTCACACTTTCAGGTGCACATGCTTTGCAAACTCTGGATTAAACCTGAGTTGACAGAGAAAGTTTATACCGAGCATTGTGCAACAGTTGATCCTGATCTAAACCAGGTTGGATTTATCTGGATTTGTCAAGTTTGTTCAACTAGCTTCATGCAACAGGCCACTGGAGACCTACCTTCCTTCAAAGTTCAGCTCCAACCCTGATCAAAAACAACAACTAAGGCTACGTCTGCATTAATCCAGATACTTATGAAAACTCTCCATCCACACTAGCATTTTCCAAAAGAATCTCATCCCCACTGAAACGTTGGAAAACACTAAATTCACCTTACTGCTGGTAATGCTGTTTGTGGAGTGGTTTATTCCTCCTCTGTTTAGATCTTGAGAGATTTCATGTCTTCTTTTATCTTCAGTTGATTTCATCTCAGACTGTGGCTGGAAGTCAGTTGTAGTTCTTTTGTTTCTCTTTTTTCTGTTCTTGTTGTTTCTCTTTCCTTCAGTGATTCTGCTTGTTAACAGCAGGTGTTCATCACTAATGCTCAATCTATATACATCTCAGGCAGGGTTGCCATGTTTTCACAACAAAACCCGCCCAATTGCTACTTAAAAGTAAATTTGCATTACAAGAGCTAAATATCATGTTATTTGGGGTCGCTTCAACCCGTGGAAATGAAAAACCACGGCAACAGTGTTAAAGTAGCACAATTTGCAACACTGATCTCAGGTTAAAGACATTCAAGACATTTCCCTTTATTTAAGGTCTTTTTTTCTTTTTTTTTTACAGTAACAGACATAATCAGTTAAATAACTGGAAAAACATTGTAAATGTGTGCATTTCTATGGAATTTCACATCTTTAATAAACATGGGAAACTGTTAAATTATATTTATATATATATATATATATATATATATAGGCTTGAATTCCAGGTAGCATTGGTTGGGCATTGTGACCCCTCCTACCTCCTCCTCCTGTTCTACCTTTCACTCCTTTCATAACCTTTCTACCTTTCATAACAGTATCAGTATTTTCACTTATAACATATGACTTTTCTTGCTCTTTCTCAGAAGAGTGAACTGAAACCTGCAGAGCAGAGCACCAAATAACAACTGAAGAGGGCAAGCTTTCTTGGTAAAACAATTGTATTTTATCTTTCACAACTGGCTACATTTGTACCTCTATGTACTTTAGCATTATATCTGCATTTGTTTTTTTGTTTGTTTTGTTTTTTAGTCTTTTCTTTTATTTTTAGATTTTCTTTTATTGGTAACAAGTGGATCCATGTAAGTCTCTCTGGAAAAAAGAATATGCTAAATGCCTTCAGTGTAAACTCATGAGCTGTTTATAATATATTATGATGTGATGTATGAAGATTCTCTATTATCAAGGTCTCAAGATCTTCTAGTTACATCCAGTGGACAAACATAACTCTAAACATTAATAACTACTAGACATAATAGTGTTAAACATTATGAGGACTACAGAATTTTTTAAATAATAATATATCCTTTAAATATGACTTTGTACAGGTCAATTTCAAATTCAATAACTGCTCTCAAGAATGTCCCACACAGCACCAGCAGGAGCTGGAACGAATGGATCTGTCCCTTTAAATGTACAGCGGGTGCTGGGAGATTCTGTACGACTCGAGGGGTTTCTGAAAAGCCAATCAAAAGCAATTGGGGTGAGACATTTTTCAAAAACCCTAATGATTTTAAATGTGCATCTAAACAATGCATACAGAATTTGAATAACACCAACATAAGACTTTATGTTAAAAATGATATGTAAGGATCATAATTTATACATTTTATGCAGCTGATAGTTGTAATTCACTATGCAATTTCTAAAAACACTCCCAAAAATATTTTATATTCCTGATATGTTCCCTTTGCAATAAAAAGACTTCTTGTTGTTCTTGTTCTCCACAGACTGTCCATTTAATGACAGGTTTGCTGACTTTACTGTTTGGCATTGTTTTATCATCGCATGGATCATCATTTGCTATCTATAGTGGTGTGGTTTACTGGGGATCTCTCATCGTAAGTATATTTACACAGTTGTATAATTGTGTTGTGTCATATGTAAGCTAAATATTTTAATGGAAGCCTCTTTTTTTGCCTTTAAGTACATCATTGCTGGCTCTCTGTGCATTGCTGCAGAAAACAACCTTAATTCAACATCAAGTGTGTGTTTGGTAGGTGGATGATACTACTTTTGATCATGTTTTATATTCATTGTCTGCTTTAAGGAAACTTGTAAAAGAGTTCATTACCTGTCTTTAGATAAGAGGCTCATATGGAATGAATATTGCCAGTGCTGTGACTGCAGCGATTGCCATAGTTTTCCTTTCAGTGGATCTGGTTAGAGGATCATATAACGACAAATGTAATGTATGTCACTTACTTTACTCATTTTTTTTTTTTTTTTTAATGAACATCACTGTGAAGTCACTCCACAAGCTACAATTAAATTTTCAACTGTTTCCAGATGATCTGTCCAGTCTTTCTCCACTATTTCAGAATAAGTTGTTTTAATGGGCTCCTACATCTTTGTCTGCTGTAAATATAATCATTGGTTTCTGCAAAGATTGCAAAAAACAAAACATATTTGCTGTTAAAAATGCATTAATTTTAAATTGACTTAGTATATGGTGCATGCTAGAAAACTGTGCAGCCAGTGTAATTATTATTTTTATTTAGTTGTTTTTGTTTGGGATCTTCTTTTTTCAGACACTTTTCAAGGGTATCTCTGGTGTATTGTTGATATTCGCCATTCTGGAGTTTATTCTCTCTATTTGTCTGTCAGCAATCACCTGCAAAGCCAATGGCTGCTGTACCCCTCAGGTGAGTCGTGTGGTAATAAATAGTATAAATGATTAGTGGTATAGAGAAAAAAAAATTCTAGAAAATGCCATATAGTTTCCACACCAGGGGCCTCGTTGCATATAGAAACTGTTCCACAATTTGATCTTTAATCATTTCTCAAATGTGTGATTCAGAGAACAAATGAACGCACAAAAAAACATGCGTATGCCTCTCTTCCAGATATGAAATTTATAAATCACAAAAATTGTGTGTAGCTGAATGGTTTAAGAGCTCCGCCTAATGAATGCACGCTATATAAATGAAGCCCCGGGACATTTCTTTTCCTGTCACCTATTACATTTAGGGGCTGTTCACATGACACTGTTTTCAACTAAAAACAGAAAACTTTGCATGCATTTTGGCCGTTCATTTACATGAAAATGCAAACTTTTTAAAAACGGGTTTCAAAGTGGAAATTTTTAAAAACTATACTGTTGTCATCTCCGTGTAAACTGCAAGAATGCCAAATCCGGCCCGCCAGTGATTTCCATACGGCCCCCAGAATAATACTGAATTCAGGAATAGCCTTGTAAGAGGAAAAAGTTTAGGGCTGGTCTGAATACCATTTTTTGAGCTTTGGTAGTAATAAACATCGATTCTTCGGAGAGAGGGGCTGAACATATTTTTCTCTCTAATAAAGGCAGGAATCTGTGTCTGTATGTCCGTTTGCATTTTTATTATTTCGAGAACCGTTCATCCAATCGACTTCACAAGGGAGTGCAGTGTCGCATTTGGTGCAATATAGATGGACACGCGAGACGCGACACATTCAGAATTAATAAACTTTTAGTAAACTACAGAACAGCGCGAGCGGGAAGTGGCGCACCTCACGCAGGCAGGGCTTATGCTTCGAGAACGGACACTGCACTAGTGATATAAAACGCACACACACAGGTCTGTTAAATTAAGCAATACTTTTAAGGTAGTCTAATATTTTTCTGACTAACAAATTGGCACAGTAAGGGTAGATTTAAATAAAGAAAAACGAAAATTTAAATAAAAAAAAAACTAATTTTAAATAAATAAAAAAGAAATTTAAATAAAGAAAAAACGAAATTTAAATAAAGAAAAAACGAAATTTAAATCAAGAAAAACGAAATTAAGTTAAATTAAAAACGAGATTAATTTAAATTGATAATAACGGGTAAAAATGCTAATACATTTTGTTTCTATTATTCTATTTTCCACAATGTCAAAGCAACAAAACACAAGCTCAGACATGCACTTCGGTCCATACAAACTCCGCTGTTCTGCGCTCTAGCCAGAGAACACTCCCGTTACTGGAACACGCGTCGGTTCTATTTCTAGCATGAGAACCGTTTCGCGGGGGATCCCAGGTGTGAAAAAAAAACAAACAAACAAAAAACCGAATATTCGAATGTCAAATTTTCAAATCGAATACCAACCCACCGAACGAATATTCGAATATTCGGGTCCGTTCCATATTTATTTATTTTTAAATCTAACGGGAAAAAAATCCTTCTGAAAAGTAGCTTGTGCCATAGTCTGCCTTCAGTCAAGAATGACGATAAACGCGTTGCTCTCATTGAACATCTTTTATTGTTTCACGTGCTCATTTTTTCACACGTCAAAATTTTCCTTGCCTGGGATTTGCGCACAATTGTGTGACAGTGATGGACAGCTTGACAGCCTCACAAATATGAAGCCTAAAATATCGCTATCGCCCCCTGGTGGCTTGCTGCAGTACAGGTAATATGTAAAAAAAAACATAAATTTGGAATTAGAATTAGTATATCAAATAATAACATATTAGGATACAATTCAAATTTTATTTTATATTACGAGTATCTGGCCAATGTTCTTCCGCAAGACGTGTGCAGTTCTGTTTATTAAACGCTACAGGGGCCAAAAATCGCGGACTGCATCTTTAATGAAAATAGTTCCAAACATCACAGCTGATCTGCTGCGCATCTCAGAGTAGACACAGCGGTGTTTCGTTTACGAATGAATCTGCATTTTCAAACAAATCTAGTGAGTCAATGATTCAATGACACATTCATAAACCCTTTTGTTTAACGTTAGTTTATTTTTATTTTTTATTTTTTGGGTTTATCGCACCATATTGTGTCTATGTATTTGAAACATTTGAATGGACTGATAAAGAAAGCTGTTAAGTATTTTTTGTTGAAGTACAATGTCGTTTTGACCATAATAATGTACCAAATCTAACTTGTATAAATATTACAGTATAGAAAAATACGATACATACATTTATAGGTAAAATCGAACTACTAACCTCCTGTACCTATTCTGTGATGTCAAACAACTTCCCTGTGGATCATGGGGGTCGGAAGTGTCTATCAGTTGTACCCTTCGAAATGGCCAGATTTGAGCACTTCGGTTTGGAACGACCCTTCAATATGGCGGCTATAATTGTTTTCAGTCCGAAGTGCCCTTTGGAAGGCGATATATCCCGTTTGGAACGCACCGAAAGACAGTCGCTTGTTATGTTCCTGAGCGAACAGCCGTTTGAACTCAATGAATTATTCAGTGACAAAGACAGTGACTTGCCGCCCCCTACTGGTGGTTTTAGTTTAATTTGTTAAGGATTATTTTAGTTATTTAAATAATTTAATATTTATATATTCAAAACTTTGTAATTAAAACATTAATCTCAAAACATTATCATGAATTTTAATGCATTCATGCCACTTCTGAGCCTCATTAAACAGTCTGTAAATATACCTAAATTCCACCTTTTTGTTCTTCTGTGCCACCTCTGCGGATTTCATTGATACTGATTTAATTTTGATTGGTAGCTTATTCTTCCTGGTTGTGCCTTATCATTCGCTAACACTTTACAATGAGGTTCATTTGTTAACTACATTAGTTAACATGAACTAACAATGAACTGCACTTCTACATCATTTATTAATCTCAGATAATGTTAATTCCAACATTTACTAATACTTTATTATTATTTAACATTAGTTAATGCACTGTGAACTAACATGGACAATTAACAACTGTAGTATTATTATCTAACATTAACAAAGATTAATAAATACTGTAACAAATGTGTTGCTAGTTCATGTCAGTTAATACATTAACTAATGTTACCAAATGAACCTTATTATAAAGTGTTCCCTATTATTCAAACTCAATTAAAAAATAAAAATGTATGAATTAGAGCCCTGCAGCACATAGTCTTTCTTGTCTGACATGTGTAATACAGCGTTTTTAGTCATTTTCGCGTATCCGTGTGAATTGGGATAGTTTTGATAACATTGTCATTTGTACAAAGAAAAAACTTTTCCATTTTTAGTACCCTTAAAGTTTCAGTAGTGATAATACTGGATCTGTCAGCATGTGTTATGCATCTGTGACATATATTTTTGATGTAGTGTATAGTGTCTTGTTTCATAAGCGAGGAAGCTTGCCCTGACCCCATTTGTTTGTTTGTTTGTCAGATATTTGTCATCAGCAACTCCTCCATGCCTCAGCAGTCTGCAGAAATCCCCTCACAGCGCAGTGACAAAAAGGTGAATGAAGAGAGCAGAGTCGTGGTGTAGACTTTGCACCGGGATGTTTGTGTGGGACATGCGGCCTCTCCCAATGATTTCCTGTCCCTTTACTATACTGTCCTTCCAATAAAAATTTACAATTTAAAACTATACCAAAGTGTGACTACATAATGTTATGAATTGCTGCCTAATCATGAGTAACTGAATGGTTTGTTTTGAAGAACCCCATGAGTAAAGAGTAAACCAAATTGTGTCAATGAGATTTATGGTTTAAACAAAGACAAAATGTTTTTCTTAAAAGGTGATAAAATGGACGGAAATACATCACTTGATCTTATTTATTAGGCATGGGAAGAATAATGTGTTTCTGTGATATATAACAGTGGAGTGCGGTCCATATAAGCTGCGAATGCTTTACATACCCAAGCCATTCATGGGCACGCTAATTAATATTAACACGATAAATTACTATAAATTCCTTTGTTTGAGGTGTACCATAAAGCTCACATGATAATGTACACATCACACATGCATAGCATTAACACGACACATCGCAATCTGTGATGAAGCAGGCGAGAGCTAATGAGCGCTTGATATCACTGCTGTAAAACGTGTCTTAAAGCTGCAGTCCGTAACTTTTGGCCCTCAAGCGGTTAATAAACAGAACTGCACGCGTCTTGCGGAAGAACATTGTAGCCGGAGCTACTTTTCCTGGTGTATGTCTATGGCGAGTCATGTGCTACTCCACACCGGTCTGAAATAGTCCGAATATAAACACTTATTATAGGTGTACTGTAATGATTCAGGGTAAGACAAAAACACGGTTTGGAAAATGGATTCATGTTGTACATTCTCATTATATAATTTTTGTAAATTTTGAACATAAAAAAGTCATGGACCACAGCTTTAACTCTTCTTGAGGTGAAAATTTTTAATTCATAACTAGAACGGGATTTGACGTTTACGGTCGCTTTTGATGATGAAGATGAAGATCGCTGGACAAAAGGCTGAATTTGGATCAGTTCCTCACAATCGTACTTATTCTAAAGATTTGGATGACAGCGGATGAAATAAAATTGATGACTTTTGTGAATTTATGTTGCATTATTTTACGGTTCTATTGTCAGTCACAGCATAGGACTGAGAAACGCCTTTTCTGACCAATGTCAAAGAAAATAAGTATTACATGAAAGTTAATGGTTAAAGTTTAGTCCACTTTCAAATAAAATTTTCTGATAATTTACTCACCCCCATGTCATCCAAGATGTTCATGTCTTTCTTTCTTCAGTCGAAAAGAAATGAAGGTTTTTGATGAAAACATTCCAGGATTATTCTCCATATAGTGGACTTCAGTGGGCCCCAAACAGTTGAAGGTCTAAATTACAGTTTCAGTGCAGCTTCAAAGGGCTTTGGGTAAATTATCAGGAAAATGTTATTTAAAAGTGAACTAATCCTTTAACTACAAATATACTAAAATTACAAGTACACCACTGGCTATAAGTAGAAAACTGTTTTCAGAACCAGTGTTAATTTTGACAGCAAATTTTGATTTAGTTTTAGTCATAGACTTTTGACTAAAATGCCATTTAGTTTTAGTCATATTTTAGTCATTGGAAATTGGTTTAGTTTTAGTCTAGTTTTAGTCGACTAAATATCATAAGATTTTAGTCGACTAAATCTACAGTAGAATTAGTCGACTAAAATCTAATTTAGTTAAATTGTAAGCATTAAGCATTTCCAATAAAAATGCTTCCACAGATCCAATACACTGATATAGGTACATCTGATATTCCCCAAACTGTTTATGTTCACCCAACTGTACTTTGCTCACCAAAGCGGACGGTTTTTGACCGTTCAAGTGCAAAAGCATGTGAAAGAGCAAAATTCAGTACTTTTCAGGGATTGACACACTTATCATTGAGGTAGGCTACTATTATAGATTACATTTAAAAAAAATTATTAGATTTGATTTTTAGTTTTTCCTGCTTTCATTGTAATTTTAGTTAAAAGTTTTAGTAATTTTTTGTGAAATGAAATGAAAATTATCTTTGTTATTTCAACATTATTCATGATTTCTTAATATCATGCATGCCTTTTATGTCTTTTAGTTTTTGCTTTTAAATGTCTATAACTTTTTATTTTTTGTTTATTTTAATACCTCAGGTTAAGCTAAAGCTTAGAAACTATTAAGTTTACATTTTTATAAGTTTACATTTTTATATACTTATCTTTTATTTCAGTTAATGTTTATTTCAAGTAATTAAGATTTCTTTGGTTTTAGGTTTAGTTAACAATAATAACCCTAATACTTGTAAAATATATTGAATAATGTGTCAAATAATGTTCTTAGTCTTTCCTTCCTGTGACAAAAGATACAGTAGTTTACTATGAATTAAACAGAAATTAAATTAAATACAGTTTATTGTTTAAACAAAATAACAATAATGACCAGGAAAAAAAAAAATAATTATAAACCATCCCGAAATACACCGTGACTCTTATTCTGAAATGTCTGCAGTCTGCACTGTTGCAGGCTGCTCATGAGGGAGATAAATATGCATTTTTTCAACCGTCTAAAACATGCTACCATATAAACATCGTGTAGTAAACATTGTCATAATTCATCAACATTAGCTTATAAGCAATCGGATGGCATAAATGTGCGCTATTCATTAATTGCGCAGCAGTCAGATGTGCTGCTGCACGAGCCTGTAGAGCGCGCAACAGCGCCGCGTTTCCCGCGGTTAGATCAGCACATTACAATTCAAATGTGCGCATCTTCCACACAGGACAGCAGTCCTGACTGGATATCTTCCCAAATCGTCCCTCTCTATCATTTTCGTCTCGTTTTTATTCGTTGACGAAAATTAGAGTAGATTTTAGTCATAGTTTTAGTCATTCAAAACGCATTTTTATTTAGTCATCGTCTCGTTTTCGTCCGTGAAAAAATGTCGTTGACGAAAATTATGACGAAAATTATTCGTCAACGAAATTAACACTGTTCAGAACAAAAAAAATTATTTGAAAGTGAACTAATCCTTTAAGCGATTACAGAAATGTTATTCATTTTAAGGTTTTATAGTGTAATCTTGTTTAACATGTTTGCAGCAGAAGAGCGAAATGTTCATAATTTAATGTATTTAATGTGCATTTAATGTGACTGAAAATGTCATTCATATGAAACTGAATGCAATAGAATCAAAACATTAATGCCATGATTTTAATATTCATAAACATTTGTGCACATTTGTACGTCTGTTAAGTTGTTCAAATTTGTGTTTTAATGCTGTCAATATTGTACATTTCAGTGTGTATAAAAACATAAGTAAATATACGTTAAATTTATGTAAAAATACACACTAACATTTTATGAATCTTGGATGACCTGAGGGTGAGAAAATTAACAGCAAATTTTTATTTTTTGGGGTGAAGTATCCCTTTAAGGCGAGACACCCCAGGTGAATAGGGTAAAAAAATTAACTAATAGATATCACCCAGGTGATTGATTACATTAAAAATTGCAAACATTTTTGTATTACAAGTTTTCTAAAATGTAATGTTTAAATATGCAAATGAGGCATTATCTAATTAAATATGCACTAATTTGCATAAATTTCTAGAACAAAAATCTGAATATGGGATGACGTCAGGTTCACAGTTCTAGTTTAATTTTTTGTACATATTAAATTCAAAGGTTTTTACAGAGGGAATTTTGGATATCTCTTTTTATCACTCCATAAATCAGAAAATACTATCAATAGCCAGCAAAAATATTATTTTCACCATTTTTTTAGGAATAAAATGTTGTATAAAATCAGGCAAATTATATATCAACAAATCCCTCAGTAAAAACCTTCAGAATATAGATAGGAATAAAACTGTAAAGTTTGGTGTATATAAGTTCTGCTGAAGTGGAGAAAAAACTCATTTTGAGAAAATGGCCTTTAAAGATATTTACTGTAATTGAAATCTATAGACGCAAATAGATAAAGTGCTATAAAATTTACAGTATTTTTGATGTTTTCTTTCCACCAGTCTGAAAAAACACTTTATGAAAAGTGCAAAATCTCAAAATTGACAGGTGCCTGAAAAAACAGTGTTTTTGCCTGTAGTGTTTCCCCTTAAAATAAAAAATAAAAGTCCTGTTTAAAAAAAAAAAAAAAATTGTGTTACGCGTGTCCTAATAAAGAAATTGAACTAATTTAATTTTCAGATGCCCTCTTTACGGTTAAAGCGATTCCTGTCAGTGAAACTCCTTCCACACTGATGATCTAGAACAGATCTCTCCTAAAGTGAATCCTCACGTGGTACTTCAGGGTTACTTTACGTCTGAAACTCTTTCCACACTGAACACACGTGAAGGGCTTCTCTCCCGTGTGGATGTCCATGTGAGTCTTCAGAGAGCCTTTCTGTGTGAAGCTCTTCCCACACAGTCTGCAGGTGTGAGGCGTCTCTCCGGTGTGAACTCTCATGTGGACGTCAAGGGAAGGTTTATATCTGAAGCTCTGTCCACACTCAGAGCAGGTGTACGGCGTCTCTCCCGTGTGAAGTCTCATGTGAGTCTTGAAGCTTACTTTATGGCTGAAGCTCTTCCCACACTGATGGCATATGCAGCCGTTCTCTCCCGAGTGGATTCTCATGTGGGAGCTGAGCGTGTCTTTATGTGTGAAGCTCTTCCCACAATGATCACATGTGAACGGCTTCTCTCCGGTGTGCCTCGCCATGTGTTTTTTAAGGTGAACTTTTTGAGTGAAACTGTTTCCACACTGCTGGCAGGTGAAAGGCTTCTCTCCGGTGTGAATACTCATGTGGTTTTTAAGGTTGCCTTTCTGAGTGAAGCTCTTCCCACAGTGTGGACACGTGTAGGGTTTCTCTCCCGCGTGAATTCTCAGGTGGTCTTCGAGATTTCGTTTCCGACTGAAGCTCTTTCCACACTGAGGGCAGGTGCTGAACCTGTAGGATTTCTTCTGGGCTCTTTTTGTGATGAACACTTTTCAGTCTGTGTTGATTTTTTGTTTCCAGTTATGAAAACATGACCTTCCTGATACAGATCCCTCTCTTCCATTTCATTCAGTTCTTGACTCTCCTCTTTCAGGGCCATCAGGTCTACAGTGGAAAAAGACAAGTAGGTGACTTTGTTTCTTCAGTAGAACACAAATGATGATTTTTAACTGTTGCAGTCTGTCAGTCGTATAATGCATGTCAATGGGAACTCGATCTATAAGAGTCAAAAAAAACTTGCACAGACAAATCCAAATTAAACCCTGTGGCTCGTGACGACACATTGATGTCCTAAGACACTGTTTGGTTTCTCACACAAACCAATCGTTTCGTATTTATATAATTTTTTACCTCTAATACACCACTATGTCCAACTGCGTTTAGCACTCGCTTAGTGATGTCTGATCACGCTCTGACAACAGCAGTGATGCCTAGCACTCATTGAAGCAAAGCGCGAGACATCTATCTATCTATTAGGGCTGACCGATATATTGCATGCGATTGTCACGCGCATTTCGTCAGATAAATCGCCTTTGATAATGAACGATATTGCGTGGCTTGTCAGTGAACTACAGCTCTGTCTATTAAATGCCGCTCCATTTGAAAGCAGGTGATGGCGATTTAGCGGTAATCAGGGAACCGGCTTTACTGACGAAATGCGCGTGACAATCTCATGCGATATATCGCCCAGCCCTACTATCTATCTATCAAACTAAATCTATCTATCTATCTATCTCATAGCAACCACCCACAACTTAACAACCACATAGCAACCAAACCATCATAACAACCACCCCGAGTACCTTAGCAACCGCATAGCAACACCCTAGCAACCACCCAGAATACCTTAGCAACTGCACAGCAACACCTTAGCAACCACCCCGAGAACCCTAGCAACCGCATAGCAACACCTTAGCAACCACCCAGAGTACCCTAGCAACCGCATAGCAAAACCCTAGAAACCAACTTGAGTATCTGTCTATCTATCTATTGTTCATCTATCTCTATCTATCTAACTATCTATGTCTATCTATCTATTGTTCATCCATGTCTATCTATCTATCTGTCTGTCTGTCTGTCTGTCTATCTATCTATTGTTCATCCATCCATCTCTCTCTATCTATCTATTGTTCATCCATCTCTATCTAGCTCAAACTAAATCGATCTATCTATCTGTCTATCTATTGTTCATCCATATCTATCTATCTATCTATTGTTCATCCATCTCTATCTATCTATCGTTCATCCAGTGTTTCCCATACATTGACTAGACTGTGGCGGCCCGCCACATTCTAATTTGTCCCGCCACAGTCTCAAAGTACGCCTGTCGCGATATTTAAATAACTGGTTGATAATTGAGTCATAGAGCAAAAGAAATAGACTTGCACCAATTATGTTTTCGTGCACTATATTCAAAGCCATTCCATAGCTTCATGTGAGGGACAGAAGAATATGTACATCGTTAAATTTAAGTTCAAGGAAACTCGTCTTCCCTCAGCTGCAGCTGTCAATCATTCAGCACTCAAACAGCGCGTCGCGTTCGGTAACGACAGTCAGCACGGTAAAACTCTCCAATATGATATTCCCATTATAATACTTGATGTACATAAAGGGCTGTGGATTTGCATAAAATGACTTATCTTTCTGGAGTTTATTGCCGTTTTTGAACGATGTCATACTGGCTAGGTTAGATCGCACAACACAAGGCCTCACACGCACAATAACTGGTATTTAAAAGTGAAAATAAACATACGATCAATAAACTGTTAGTTGCAGATATACACAGGGATTCTCTTTGTGCCGTTAACTTTTCAATGCGCTGCGCAACTGCGCGCTGTGACTCCATATTGCTTCAAGCACATCATTCGGCACCCGAGATGCGCCATAAGCGGTTTGTGCTGCTGTTTTAAGCGTTTCATATTATGATGGTTTTGCACACTGAAAGATTATTATAGCCAATTTTGTTCTCTCGTATCTATATCTTGTTGTCCCATTAAAAAGCTGCTCAATACATTTAAAATAAACATATTTAATCTTAGGTTATTATACATATGTCTTTACATTAATATATAAATCAAATAAATAGTTTTTTTTTTTTTCATTTCATAAGAATGCATATAGTAATTTTAAACTTTATTAAATATTTAGATTTATAAAATTACTGTGCAATTTTTTTTTTTGAAGTATTAGGCTAGCATACTTTTGCTGCTGAATTATATAGTCACCTAGATTATTTATTTATTTTTTGGTCAGCTTATGATATATATTTTTATTCATTGTTATTTTTCTCTATAATGAAGTAGTGTGTTAGTGCATTCTGAAATGTTTAACAAATCAAAGAGTGACCATTGTTTTACAAATACAGATATAGATATAGGCCCCACTAATTATTCTAGAAATAAATTAATTCAACAAAGGTAACCTCTTTTGCTACATATTTTTTAATGTTTTAAATGTATTCTCTACATGTTTGACCAATGAAACTATCATTTAGCCTACTATATGTTGTGTACGTGACTAATGTGCCCCCATCACCAATAAATAATTACTTTACAGCACAAAATTGTTACAAGATAACAATTTTCTTCATTGATCTAATCACTTAAATTTTGGTCTCAGAATGCACCAGATTTATGCATTTAAATTTAAAATGTACAAAATTTTCCTCCAGGGGGGCATGCCCACGGACCCCCCTTGAGGGACCGCCCACCACATCTCACAAATCCTGTGGGAAACACTGGTTCATCTATCTCTATCTATCTATTGTTCATCCATTCTCTCTCTATCTATTCATCCATCTCTATCTATCTATCTACTAAACTAAAACTGAAACTTTCAAATTGTAAATTTTTAAAACTGCTTCAAACTTTCTGGACCAGCTTTTTAAGCCAACTTAAAGTTTCTCACACAAACCAATCGTTTTGTGTCTTAGGACATCAATGTGTCGTCACGAGCCGCAGGGTTTGATTTGGATTTGTCTGTGCATGTTTTTTTTTGACTCTTATAGATGAAGTTCCCATTGACACGCATTATACGACTGACAGACGGCAATGGTTGGAGTTAAAAATCCTCATTTGTGTTCTACTGAAGAAACAAAGTCACCTACATCTTGGATGTGCTGGGGGTAAGCAGATAAACATCAAATTTTCATTTTTGGGGAACTGTCCCTTTAACCCCACACTGTGAAAATTGACTGTTTTCCATTAAAACTGTAATATACTGTGTAAATTTTTTTTTTTTTGCCATTCCTCATGTATTCCAATATAATTTGAATTAGACTTGCAACAACTGATCGATAAAACTGATTATTATCGACAATGAAAATAATAGTCTAATCATCGATCATTGCGCGCTGCTCTCGAAAACATCAGCCAGTCACGTCGCTTTATAGTAGTTAATAACCCATTTCTATAGACAAAACGCATATGAAAAATAGCAGAGGACAGAGTGAAATAAATGTGCGTCAACCAACCAGAATCAGCATTTAACAGTTAGAATAAGACATTAAGCAGGTTTTATCAGGTTCACTTGAAGGCAACACTAGTATTTGTCTGATCATGTGATCTCAACATGTCTATCCACATGAGGAGACCGCTCCATGTCAAATAAAACCACTTTATTTAGGACAAGTTTAAAAAATATCACTCATTTCTGTAGATCTGGAGTTCAGCTTTGAGAATGAAACCAACCTGTTTGTTGCTCAGTTTCTTCATGATTAAATGTTTCTCAATCTTCACTTCACTCTCCTCTTTAATAAACTCCATCTTTTGTGAAGTGTCACACGGTCTCTTCACCAGGAGTTTTTCTGTGTTTGAGATGAGAATAATAGACAGAAAAACACAAAATCTACACATTATCATGTTATGAAAACCCAGTCAATAACAATTCTGATCTCACAAGTACGACATAAAACACTATCATCTCTTGGTTCATAAAGTCACACATGATAAAAATAATTAGTTTGTGTTCTCGCTGCGTTTACACTGTTTGACCAGCAGTGTCGTCATTTGAGCGCTTCAAGTGAATCATTTGGCGAATAATTTTAATGAATTGATTCGGAGTTTGAATCACTACTTGCCAGTGACTGAATTCGTGTTTAGGATAAACTGATTCACGATATAAGGAGCGAAATGAGACGCACATTTTCGTGTTACTCATGTACGGACGCCCTTTACTCACACAAACGCTCATAAATACTGCATAAATCGTTACAATGTTACACTTGATAATAATTAATCTGTTATGGTTACTGTATAAACTATAGAAATGTTTTAACATATTAAATGCTTAAAAACAAACCTTTCTTCAGCCGAATCACAACAGAAGCAGGAGCGCGGCGCCGCCTTATGACGTCACACGGGCAGACCAAAATAAAAGTCCTGTTCACACGCTAGAAGAAGTGCATAGAAATTCACACATACAAGTATAATAAATAAATCAGGTCGCTGTATTCAAAGTTGAATTCTTTTTGAAGTATATATATATATTTTAAATGCATGCTGTCCAATGATGTGCTGAAAGGAACTGCCAATGAAAGAGTGTTTAGCACATCTAATATGTGAAACTTCTAATACAAGAATTGCTATTTTTCTACAATAAACAGTTGTATTGTTCATCAGTAAAATTAATACTTTATTAGAGCCACAGACTCAATTATTCAAGATGCTAAATTACATTTCATTATATTATCTTAGGTTCAGCTTTATGTTATGTTTTACAGTATGTGACAACAGTGTTCAGATTGACTGTTATGAAATGATAATGCAATGACAAATGGTAAAGATTTTACCATTTTAATATTATTTTTTGTAACTGACATTGATTTACTGTAAAATGGTGAAGCTTACCGACAAGCGCACATATGAATCATAATTACTACACACTTATCTACCCATTAATCCATCCATCCTTTAATATTTTGTATTTTTAGTGGATTTTATGGTACTAAATTAAAACTTAAAAGCTGTTGAAACTACAAATTTTTTTTTGCCAGTTTGTCTTGACAAATGTTTTTATCTAGTTTTTTTTTTTTATGATACTGTTGATAACAGTGCAGTTATTTTCGAGTCATTATATGTCAGTGGTTATATTTACAGAAATATGACACCAACATTAACTTTAGGTTCCCAAGACTCTCTCTGGGTCTTTCCCTTCGCCACCAAGACCTCGATGACCCCCTTGGACTTGGAGACTTCACCATCCGTCATGAGGAGGAGAGGAACAGCGTGTTGAGGAGCAGTGGACAAGATAAATGTTCTTGTTTGTTGGTGATTTTCCCAGATTAGGATATAAAAGTGAACTAGGTCTTACACTCAGAGAGGGAACAATGTCCACCCAGCACTGCTCCTGGAGATCTGCCTGCCTGTAAAGCTCAGCTCCAGCCCTGATCAAACACAACTGAAGCAGCTCATTGAGATCTTCAGGAGCACTTGAACTGCTGGAGCAGGGCCGGAATGGGACTCAGAGGTAGACAGACCTCCAGGAACAGGATTGGACACCCCTGGTCTACACAAAATGAGAATCATCAGCATTTAAAACATGTTATAGCACATGAGTACTTTTGACGAAAAGCTAGCCAAATCAGACTTGAGGCTATATCTCCACAACGCTTTATTGTATTCAGACCAACCTTGGTACATGTCATCACAAGCATGACTTGAGGCAACATGCAGCATTTCGGCGCAGCACCACCTACTGGTCCGTTACCCTGATCGAGACGATACCACTGTAGGAAACACAGAACCATATGGTTAACTATACGCTAATGCCCAATTGTCAAAATTTTAATAGGAAGTGGCAAAAAAAATCTTATTAATGTCATCCATGGGTCATTTTTTATGTTCTCATACATATAAATGTTTATAACTCTGAAAGGAAATGAGATATTTGCACCAAATTTGACACACACACACACAAGTATGGGCTCACTCTGAGGATACATTAAAAAAAAGTGGTGTGATTGTGCCTCTTGATGGCGCTATAATTGAACAAAACATGAAATTGCTGTTAACTACAATATAGTATTATGATATAAACTGCTATATTTTATGGTTTCATATTTAGTTTAGCAGTTGTCATAAAAGACTGTTCAAACTGATTCGATATGAACTTGCTTAGCATACTTGAGGGTTGATTGAAACGACCAGTGTTAGCCTAAATGTTTGAATTTAACAGCTTTTTATAGGCTTTTTTTTTTTGGAAATTACATTAAATACCATGTTTGTGTATACTTCCGGACATGCTGTGTGCGCTTAAACAAGCTTAAACAGGCGCCATTTTGTTCAACTCGCCATGCGGCAGATGCTTCTTAAGGGAAAACATTGAGTGTTTTTTCGTGCTGTAACTATAAGCTATATATTGGAAGAAAAGACTTGCGCTCTACGCTGCCGCTTGAACTGAGGTGCAACAGTGATCTTTGCAGATGAAGTTTGTCAACCATCAAAAGAGTTCGAATCCACAGAGATGGATGTTTTTTAAGAAATTTTTATTTTATTTTTTGCATGAATTTGTGTACTCTTTTGGGTGCTCAATGTTGATAGCATTATATATTCGAGCCTGTTGCTTACCGCCTGTCCTTGTAGCATTTGAATTACTTTTAATTTTAATTGAAGATTCCGACACCGGGATGTTTTGAAAAAATTAAATGAATTGGGTGTAATAGGCTGTAAAATAGGCTGTATTCTGAAAAGATTACATGAAATAACACAGAGCTTAGACACTGTGCGTCCTACACTGCATTACCAAACCGGAAGTTGTCACTGATATTTTTGATGTCATTCATTGCAGCCAACATAAATATTAAATAATGGCTACAGCAGGAGAAACTGATCCTATAGCAGCAGTTACAGGCAGCTTTAACACAGACCAGTTATGGATTGAGTGAGCAATCTGCCTTGTGTTTTTAAATGAGTACATCTAGACCTGGCCAGGGGAAGGCTATGGATTTCAACTGGCCTTTCCATATTACATGCCCAAGCTAAATGATAAAAACACAAAGATGCATTAACTAGGGTGACCATATGCGCCATTCTCCCAGGACGCGTCCTGCCCAGGATTTCTAAATTGCCTAAAATGGCTTGAGCCCTTGCCTCTTTAATCGTGAAAGTGGTCATATCAATGTGCCCCCGGAACGTGATTT
The DNA here is from genome assembly GCA_028476615.1 of Culter alburnus. NCBI lineage: Eukaryota > Metazoa > Chordata > Actinopteri > Cypriniformes > Xenocyprididae > Culter > Culter alburnus. Next base: position 123,502 of record JAOTNS010000011.1, read on the forward strand.
AGGAACGCAATTTCTACACGGACGTTTGTGCAAGCCACTGTTCTTATTGACATACTTAATGCAATGCATTAAAATGTTGTCGTATTTGCAATGCTTTGACCGTTCTCTGTAGATCCAGCCTTCTTGCAAGCCACGATCGGTTTTATGTAATGCATGCTATTGGTCAAATTATTTTTCAGTCGTTACCTTCCGCAAATATGAAAACAAAACCAAAACTGGGACATTTTATGCAACTTAGAAATCCTGGACAGGACGCGTCCTGGGAAAATGGCGCATATGGTCACCCTACATTAACAGACATTTTTAAGGTGGAAGGTATATTTAGACATGATATCAATGCTGTCATGAATTCCCACACCATGGTGTAATTTAATACACAAACTTGAAACGGAAGATGTTACCCTTTCCTTATTCCCTGCATTGTTGGGCATTTTTTCAACATCAGAATAAGGATATGCATTCTCCCAAGGGGAAAACCATTCTGTGGACATGTAATTTACTCAATCTGAACACTCTTGAGAGCCTGTGGGAGATTCTGTAGAGACAAGTTGAGCAACACTCCCCATTAAAGATCGAGGCATATAAGAATTTCATCATCCAGGAGATAAACAGGACAGATGTGACAGTTTGTCATGAACTTGTACACTCCATGCCAAGAAGTGTCAGATTAGTATATTCAAAATTATGGAGGGCATACTAAGTACTAGAATATTATACATTTGTTGAATTAAAACTTCTGAAAGTCAGCAATTACTCAATTACTTAGAAGACATGTTAGTGTTCTTTAGAGATATAATGTTCCAGCAAGTCTGCTTAATCAATTACCAAAGAAGCATGTCAAAATTATCCAGGGAAATAAGATTTTCTTATCAAGGTGATAAAATGTTGTGTAGCAAAAGTGAATGCACCCTCCTAAAAGTTACTAAATAAAATGAAATAAAAATTTTCTGGTGAAAGTTTAAGGCAATGTGTCAACAGGTAAGTATGTTGAACTAAAACGTTTAAAGAGAAGTAATTTCTTGACAATTAAAAGTGTTATATAGCCCACTGAATCATTCTCTGACTTAATGCTGACAACAATGGGAACTGTCAGGAGATTTATTTCTCAGCACAAAAGAGGACAGTGGTACAAGAGGATTACCAAATCATTGTTTTTAGTGTGAAAATATAGCACAATTAACAGAAATTAAAAAGCAATGGACTTGTGACAAGGCCCCTGAAATAATCAGGCCTTCATTTAAGCTTTCATTTAGTGATGAGGGATTTTTTTTTTGCTAGACAAAGAGCAGGAGAAATACCAAGCGAGTATCTCAGAGTCAGCAAAAGAATGAAAAAGAGTGACTGTTTATCTGACAGAGTAAGATGCAGCCTGCAGAAATGACATGCATGATTGTTTTTCTCACTAGAACAACCTACTGTAGCCAAAGCACAATAAAGTCAGTCAATAAAGTCTGGGAATCAATACTCTGATCTCATGAGACCAAATCAATCATTTTGGATCTAACAGCATTCAAAATGTTCTGGTGCTGCTAGAGGAGGAGTACAGTGAGAAGTGCCTGGTTCCCACAGTAAAGTTCAGTGGTAGTAAGCTCTTATATAGGGATGTATGAGTGCTGAAGGTGTGTGAGGGAGTTGTGCTTTATCAATGCTGTCGTGAATTCACACACCACTGTGTAATTTACAGTTTTTCTCGATTGCTTAAACACATTTCTTGAAACTATGCCTCATATTTCCAAAACATTAAACACAAATCCATAACATCTCACCCAATTCCCCAAACATTTTCAGGTGAAAATGAAGCTCTACACTCAAAACCATTCACACTTGCTGAAAAACCAAACTTTGCCCTCAGACATCACACACAAGCCCTCAAGAACACACACATTACAACATAGTCTACACACTGGTAAGATAAATTCAAAACAATACTACAAAAACAAAAACCAGTAATACAGTTTTTCTCAATTGTTTACACACAAATATTGGTACTTGAGACACGATAACCACAACATGTAACTCATGCACCAACCCCCTGAACCAATTCTGCTAAACTACAAGCACAATTCCTGCTTTACACTCACATTGCAGTTCTAAAACACACTTTTTTCCAAACACTACACACAATTCTCTGCATTTGGCACAATTTTTGGGCAGAAAAATCTCTTGTTTTCACAAGGTACACACTGCCATTCAAATATGCACACTGACTCATCACATGGGCAAACACCTGTCGCACATTTTTACAATTAGCAAACAGAGCTTTAGCATAAAAGGCAACAGGTGAGCTCTTCTGGTTTGGAGCAATGGATGCCAACCATGGAAACAGAGGCAGAGCAGCATCGTGTTTTTTTACTGTAACTGTATACAGTAAATTCTAAATAAACCACTGTATGTGCAACTTTGCAATGGTTTGGATGTGCACTGTACATTGTTTTTGTTGGAAAAATAAAATATTTTGTGGTTTGTGTGTTTGACTATAAAAACTATTTATATATATATATATATATAATATATATATTATATACAATATTTAACAACACACTTATGTATGTACGCCTGTAGTAAGTGTAACATTGAACCAAATAAAGACCAAAGTCATTATGATGAATGGAGAAGTGTTTTCCATTCATCATAGTGTTTTACATAGAGCACATCAGTGTTCAATGGTTCTTATAAATGTCTATTCATATGATGGTTGTGTGTCATTTGAAAACAAAATACCATTTTGAGAAGAAAGAAAGAACATTGTTTTGAATGTAAAGTTTCATTTTGCTGGAGAATTGAGGGGGTTTGCCCATTGTGTGTGTTTTTTGATTTGTGTGTAGAGTTGCTTTCAGAAAATATGTGTAAACAATCAAGAAAAACTTTAAGTTGTGTTTCTTGTGGTTCTCCCCCAAGGAACTTTCCACATGATGAACACATGTATATATTTGCACATTTTTATTCTTTAATGTATTGTACAGCACTCTACAATACACCAAACAACAAATATCTGCCCAGCATCACATCTTTGGTCTGGACAGGCCAGAGAAGAATCTCCTCAGGCTGCACTGGCCTATCCAGGCAGTGGGTGGAAAATCCTCTTGCATGCCTGATCCACCCCTGGCACGCATCAACTGAAATGTCTAGTCAGGCTTCTTCCATTCCATCATCTGTGTCCTACAAAAACACAAAGTACTGATTACTGTAACTGTAACACATCCTTTTTACAAAATGGAAGCAGACAGAAACTCTATCTGTATGTAAGGCACTTTGATGCATGTGTTGTAACACTCAAAATTTACAGTAGAGTACACTGAGGTACACCTACCTGTTTTCCTTCCTGAAGGTTCTTATGATCGAGCGACGGTGAAGGAACTTAAGTTTGGCTGAACTCATGCCCAGCCTCCCTCATAGTCACACCATGGACAAGGACATGGTCAACTAGAGGCACGAATTTCATCTGAGACTCTTCCATCATCCTCGTCCTACTCCTCTTCCTTCACCTATTCCTCCACTCCTTACTGCTCTTGCTCACCCTCTTCTTCCTCCTCCTCCTCTCTGGTTCCTCGACCTTTTAAGTCACGTCCCTCTGGATCATTTTCCAAAACTGAATGAACTGACTCGGGCTCTTTTATCTCTCTATTGAAGGTTTTGATTGGTGGTGGATAAATTCACTCTTAGGTTT
>JAOTNS010000012.1:3000000-3202500 GCA_028476615.1 Culter alburnus
TTCAAATGAATCAATGAATAATCAGCATTAGTGACATTTAAAGTTTAAAAACTCTTATTATTATTTTCACTGTTCAAATAATGGCCATAAAAATCAGCAATCTGACCTAATATGCTAAGGAAATAAATTCATAAGTGCTTTAGGAAGAAGATTTGATGATGTGTGCCATAACACCAGAGGTTGCGTTAGACTTTAACTTTGTCCGACATTTTGACGGACAGGTTCGTAAAAAAATCCGTCATAATCCATTATTACCCGTCATTTTAATTTTTATATTTTAATTATAATAACATATTTAATTGCTTTTATTTTTGTTCACATTTTAATTGGTAATTCACACGTGAAATTTCTCTGTACTGTACTATAGGCTATGTGTTAGCCATTAAAGAAAACGTAGTTTCATATTTATGTTTAAATAGTCCTATGTTATGTTTTAAATTCATCTATTTGATTATTAAAAGTGAATATATCGGGAGACATGGAGTGGGTCGGACATGATTTTGACCACTTCATGAAGTTTTGTTTGGTAGAAAGCCTTTCTTTAAAGTGAATTTCGTTTTGTAAAAATTGTAACTTCATTTTAATCAATGTTTCATCAACCAATTACCTGGATGTAATAAATATAAGAAGCAAATATAGCAGAAAATATAATCATGACATGGAGGCGCGGGCGCGATCACTGGCGCGTGAACTGGAACGCGTCTTACACGAATGAACCGAAACTCAGCGTATAGGCTGCTTGCCTCAGAGACATGAGAAATATTTCTATAGAAAGCATGAAATATCTACTTCAATGACGTGCTAGCCAGGTCGTACCTCCGGATTAACGTTAACTCCTGGATGCTTTGCATTGATGTGGTAGCCTACTTTAGAGTGGACGAACTCCGGTGATATGCAAATTCCTTGCTGCAGACGACTTTATTTTTATCAACACTTCCATCAGACCGTTTTTTATTAAGTAGCCTAAATGTTCCAGTCAATGATCCAGGTAGCGCCAGCGCGTTCTCATCTCGTCGCTCCAGGTTCAAAGGTCAATACGGAATGGATTAATCTGCGTTATTTTTTTTAACGCGTTATTTTTTTTCTCAGATTAATTAATCGAAATTAACGCGTTATTTTGACAGCCCTATATATAATATATAATGTTTGTTTTTGAGAAAAGTCTTTTATCCTCACCAAAGCTGCATTTAACAGTATTAATGTGAAATATTGATACAATTTAAAATAAATGTTTTCTATTTTAATGTATTTTAAAATATAATTTATTCCTGTGATGTCAAAGCTGAATTTTTAGCATCATTACTCCAGTCTTCAGTGTTACATGATCATCCAGAAATAATTTTAAATATGCTAATTTGCTGCTTTTTACATTTCTTATTATGATGAAAACAGTTGTGCTGCTAAATAATTGGGTGGCAGTCATGATGTATATTTTAAGTATACTTATGAATTGACAGATCAAAAGAACAACATTTACAGTACTTGAACCAGAAAACTTTTGTAACATTATGTCTTTAGTGTCACTTCTGATCAGTTTAATAGATCCCTGGTGAATAAAAGTATTAATTTCTTTCTTTTAAACTTTGAATGGCAGTGTATAAACAACCACTTAAAAATGAATAAACATAATTCTGTATTTCCCCCATTTATGTATATTATTCTCTTCTAGGTAAGCAACATAGTTACCTTCATCTCATTCAAAGATCATACTGAAATGTTGTGATTTATTTACTCTGATTCAGTTTAAAGGATTAGTTCACCCAGAAATTAAAATAATGTCATTCATTACTCACCCTCATGTCGTTCCACACCCATAAGACCTTCATTCAACACTGCTTCGGAGCTTTGCGAATCGAATCAGTGACTCAGGCCGCCACAGTCACGTGATTTCAGCAGTTTAGCCGTGTTCGCATGAACTGTTTTAAATATGTTTTTAGTACCTTTATGGATCTTGAGAGAGGAAATGTCATTGCTTTGAATGCAGGCCTCACTGAGCCATCAGATTGAATAAAAATATTTTTTTTGTGTTCCGAAGATGAATGAAGGCCTTACGGGTGTAGAACGACATGAGGGTGAGTAATAAATGACATTATTTTCATTTTTGGGCGAACTAACCCTTTAAGATCGAAAGATCTGTTGAATTTAGATACTGTGGTCCCAGAAAGTATTTAGACACTTAAGCCACAGCCAAAAATGTATGAATTTTATTTTATCATAAAAACAAGTTTGTTGGGTTTTAAATTAAAATTAAATGATATACGGACCAATGACGTGACGGGGCATTTTTTTTGTCCAAAGGCCTTAAAAATAATAAAAAAAATAAAGATATGACATCCAAAGTTTGTAAGGTAGAACAACTAGATCTATTTTATTGAATCCAAAAGGTTTAATTATATTTTGCTACATATAAAGTTATTTTAAAGATTTTGAAGTGTTTAAAGGGTCATTCGGTTTAACCGTCAAAAGGCCAATACAGCCATTTCATTTGTGATTAAAATATCTTAAAATGTAATAAATGTACTATATAATTTTTAATAATTTTTATTCTGGCATGAATTTATAACATCATATATCAACATAGTGCAAAATGGTATTAAAATTATGTGTAGAAGTCGTTATGAGAAAGAATGTCCGGAAAACATAATTTCATTGATGTCATTCGGAGTAACCAATATAAAGAGATCATTTTGGATAAAGTCATGCGGTCAGATGTGACATCATTCAGACACCTGCAAAGGACCACATGGTCATGAAGCAAAGTAACTATCTCTGTCTTAATTTGAAAAATTAATGTTTTAACTTGCTGATACGCATGTCCCGAAACATCAGGTCATTCGGTACAACCGCTATAAAACATGGAAAATGTTGCAATATTTTAAAAACTGTTTGATTGTCCTTTTGCTTGCTAGCTAGATATCAGCCTGTTAGCATTGTTTGAAAATAACGTCATTTGGTTCAACCAAAGTGTCATTCTGTAAAACTGACATTTTGGTTAAACCAATATACTTTTTTGGTGACAAATTTTGTCCATCTTGATTTGGACAACCACATATATTTATAAAAACCAAATTTTATAAAATATATTTTATAAAATATATTTATAAAAACCACATAATCTCATTGTTAAAACTTCAAAATTAATTATATCTCCATTATGTTTTTTACACTTTTAAAATCTTATTCATCAATAACCCATACATGTACAAATGTAGATAAAAATGTCATTATTTCTGGTTATCAAACATTAGTTGCTCATGTTTGTAGTTAATGTGATGTAATGACAGCTGTGGTTACTCTGCCAGGAGAAGAAATGACTTAAATTCCACTGCAGAATGACCTTGGGACCAGATGATTAAAAATAAGTTATCAAGTTAGTATGAGAAAAGCTCTTGCAGCATTTGCATGCAGATGCCACAGTCAAATGCAATGACATTCATACATTTTTAAGTGTTCAAATACTTTTTAGGGTCATTGTATGTTTAATTGTATGTTGTCACACCTGTGTGTATTGTATCCCTAACAAACTGCTTATCGATTACAATGCACAAAAGTGCCAGTGTTTCAACAGAGGGAGAGTTAGACGGAAAACAAGGGAGGGGGAATGATGGGAAGAGATAACTATTAATTTCCCCTCAATCGCTCCATTAGTTAATCATTTCTACTTGAAGGAAGCAGCACTGTATAACAAGAGCTTTAATTACAGAGAAACATATGTGCCCCTATTTGGCAAGAGCCACTCACAGGGAAAGAGAGAGAGAGAGAACGAGAGAGAGGGAGTGAAAAGGGGGCACAGAGACACTGGGATAGTTTTACAGAGAAGTGCAATTTAAAAGCTGTAAAGTTGGGAAGCTGGGCCCATCTAAACTGTGTTTTTATTATAAAAAACAGTGTCAGGGCTAATTTCCCCCACAGACAGCATTTAACAATGAGCGATGCAGCAGGTTTTAGGAGGCTGCCACGAAACACGATCCCAGGAGCATTAAGCATATTTTCAAACATGTGGGAATGCTTTCGTTCTGACATAAAAGCTGACCTATTCCCAAGCGGGAAGCCTAGCTACCATCAAATAATGTTCGTTTTGACAACTCTCTGCACTGTTTTGTCCAGAATTAACCTTCAGACAACCCTGCATCTTTGAAGCTTGGGCTCTGATGTGAGGAGAAAACCTGGTCGAGGCCAATAACGCTGACGATCACGGCAGCATTATTGAAAAATGGACGTGAGCTCGAATTTTGACCCTGGTGAGGTGATTGCCACAAAGTGTGAAGGGATTTGAACTCTACTTGAACCTCGGTCATTAAGTGGAGAAAGAATGGTGACATTACAGCAGTGTGTACATTGTAATCATTACAATCACAGAGCCACAGTGGCTATAGTGTACGACAAGGGGTTCCCGAAGAGTTCAATGCAGTGAACGCACAAGGAGGACACGTGGTGTGCAAAAGAGCAGCCAATCTACAACATGCCTATCAAAACAAGCCAGGAAGCATTCGATGAAGCGGGCAAGATGGAACGAAACACACCTCGGAAAAGCAAAATGTCGATGGGCGGAGGATCAATGGGACACTTGTAATGGATGGCGATGGATTGCGCGGTTTAATATTACATCTAGCAGGTCGAGCATTACAATATCTCTTCCGAATAAATGTTAACCTATAATCCCTCTGCTAAGAACACCTGCTTTGTTTGTCCTCGCAGCCATCGATTCCACTTTATTGAATTCTCAAACACAGTGCACCTAGATTGATCACCACTAATTAAACGTTCTCAGAACGTTCCCTTTCATGTTTCTCTGCTCGCCCCTTCATATCTGAATGTTAATTTGCAAACCATCTGATACGATAAGCTCCGGTTGGGTAATGCATTTCGATGTAATGTGCTTATTTTCTTCTTTTGATTTTGCCAGGGCAAATCAGTGGGCTTGACCTGTGCTCTCGACCTCTAACCCTTGACCCTGACACATCTGACCAGGCTCCACTCCAGGGGCGGCAAATTAATACAGGGGCCACAGATTGTTAATTGTCGAAAAGATTGGCTAACTGATTCATCACCTCAGTCATGGCCAATGCTTTAGTTTGACCCCTCTGAGATCCCATAGGGCATCTGTAAGCAACCCCAGCTGCGCTCTCGCCCATAGCCGATGTTTGCAGCGTAATTATTCAGTATCGGCCCACTTATTAATCAAGTCAATGCTCCGCATTTTAAATGGAAATTGCAGGATTAATACAAGCATTCATTTTGTCTGGGCGAGATCGTGATGGCTTTAGCTCTGCTAATCAAATTGGAATAAAAAAGCAAGCTGAGAGGAGGCGATGATTGAATTAGGAGAGGCACTTGGGCCACCCACACACACTTACACGTTACGCTGCACGTTGCAAGCAGGGCCCAACCCTAAACCACCAACGCCCCAAAATGAGCACTGCATGTAAATTATGAGACCTTTTCACACTGAAGTGAATGTATAGTCACACATGTTTATGGTTAATGGCTAATAAGTCTTTAGACCATTAATATCTATGGATGCAATGTAAGCAGTCGAAATATTCAACATTACACTATGTTTGTTCTAATCTTAAAAGGACTTTGAGTATCTGTACATATCTTTGAAGGAATATACAGCACAACAAAGTCAAGATAGGAATATAATCATGCAAGAAACACCAGAAACACTGTTTAGGGTTTTACTAGAGTTATAAATAGTCATAAGGAGTGATAATAAATAGACAGTATATGGGTTTATTTAGCATTATGGTTAAAGCATGTGGACCGCAAAACCAGTTATAAGTTGCACGGGTATATTTGTAGCAATAGCCAACAATACATTGTATGGGTCAAAATTATCGATTTTTCTTTTATGCCAAAAATCATTAGGATATTAAGTAAAGATCATGTTGTAAATATATCAAAAATTATTTTTTGTGAGTGGATATGCATTGCTAAGGACTTCATTTAGACAACGATTTTCTCAATATTTTGAGGGGGTTTTTTTTGTTTGTTTTTGTTTTGTTTTTGTTTTTTTTCACCCTCAGATTCCAGATTTTCAAATAGTTATATCTCGGACAAATATTGTCCTATCCTAACAAACCATACATCAATGGAAAGCGTATTTATTCAGCTTTCAAGTGATGTTTAAATTGACCCTTATGACTGGTTTTGTGGTCCAGGGTCACATATGATAAGAATAAGGTTTGAAATGGAAAAATGAATGTTAACAAACAATTGTGTAGGATAGGAACTACTTCCTCTTGGGCTCACCTGAACACAAACAGGAAGTGTCAGGAATTCATAAACACAAACAGAGAGACTGCATGGCTCCTACCAGAGGTCATGAAAGAGAAACTAGTTCTGGAGTTATTTCACATGAAACAATGACAAATGTGATATTTAGTTTTTTTTTAGTTTTTTTTTAATTAAAAGTTGGAATTAAAAAAAAAATCAATTTCTGTAATTGGTTTCAAACGATAAACAAAAGCTGAATATCTTCCTAACTGGCTAGGTACAAAATGTTCCATTTAGTCAATTGGTATCAATACAGTGAAAATGAACTTGATAGTATGTGGTTTGGGACTGAAAAGAAAAGAATTATCACCCTTCCTTTTACAGACAGAATAGTATCATAAGTCTTGTGATTAATTAGTTTATGAACAGGTGGGCATGTCTAGCATCTGTGCTTTTCTTATTATTCACCATTGCCAGCTTCCTTCCCTTAATTCCCTCTTCACACACATACACCACAGATTGATGGACAGATCAGATCAGACAGAGCTGACAATGGTGTCCTATCTGGTGTTTGGAGGTGTTGTTTGTTCAAAATGACAGGGATGTAAAGCGTTCTCTCCATATGAGTTGCCTTCAGTGCTGATAGGTGATAGCAGGGCTGCCACATCCACAGTCTTGCTCCGATTAGCATCAGGTCGCGCTGAGGTGTTTCCTCAAAGTCTGTCATTTCCTGTCATTTGTTTGTCAAGCCCTGGCACGCCGACCTCTTCACCACAAGTGTTTGTTCTAGGGAATGCACAGTGGCACACTTTTTTCTTCTTTTTTTTCACCTGCCCTCCTCCGGGTTGGATTTTCTCTGCTTGATATGGTCTTGACAGTCTTTGACAGTATGTAGATTTGCTGCTGAAAGTAAAAGGGATTAGAAAATACATGTGCTGCTGAAAAAATATTGTGATAATGTGCTTATTCTGTAGGGATAATGTTCACAATAAAATGCTTTTAAACCACAATACAGTTATTTCATGCCATTACAAACACATATGCTTTTCTTCTAAAAGAACACAAAATTAAATGAAAATAGCTCCAAATCAGGCTCCAAATTAACAAAATATGAAAGTGGTACATATATTATACTTTTATGTATAACAAAATACCAGAATTACATTGCTAACAAATCATTATCATATCAAATACATGATTTTTTTTGAAAGAAATTAATACTTTTATTCATCAATGATACATTAAATTTATAACTGGCCGAAAAGACTTTTATAATGCTACAACATTATTATTTCAGATACTGTTCTGGTAAATTTTCTGCTCATTAAATAATCCTGAAGGAAAACATATCACAGATTTTACAAATATATTAGGCAGCACAACTGTTTTCAATATTGATAATAATAAGAAATTTTAAAAAATCACCTTTGCCATCACAGGAATGAAAATAATTATTTTTAAAATACATTGAAATAGTGTTATTTTAATTGTAATAATATTTCAAAATAATATTATCACTATTTTACCGTGTTTTTAAGAGATAAGAGATCTTTCAAAAAAAAAAAAATCTTACAGACCCCAAATGTTTGAACGGCAGTATATGTAATATCAAAATGTAAGTTTAGGGAAATCTAATCTTTTATGGCATTACATAAATACTGGATGATGAACTGCAATTTTATTTCAGTGAGTCTTGTAGATTGACGTTAAAAATGAACTTTGTTCGTTTCTAAAAGAGCACTGATTCTTTCATGAAGACAGCCAAATGAAACTCACAGGGGAGATAATTAATGACATTAGACCAATCACTATGGCTCAAAAATGCAGCCTGTAGAGGTTCAAGTTTGATGAACGTGGGAATTTCTCAACTTGTGGTGCTTTCCTGTCTGTGGAAACTCTGGGGCCGTATATAAAAAATAGATGAGCGCTGAGTTTTTGGCTTGTATATAACAGTCCTCCCATATTTTTGTACTGATAAACAGTTATCTCAAGACTGTAGGCCACATAAATCATCCTTGCTCTGTTTAGACACTGTGCATTTGGGCAGTTCATTGAAGTAAACTGTGTACCTCTGAGATGATTGAAGGATGCATCATACTCGTGGAACAATATTCCAATTTCTTTTAAAAGCTGATATCCGTTTCTAATGTGCTGTGTCTGACTGAAAGCAGATCCAATGTGTTCATCAAGGTTATGCACTGACAACATATACATGGCAACGTTACAATGGTAATGTCTTCCACATTCATTGCATTTCTACTTCTGACTTGCTGATGTACTTGATAAACCATAAACTTCTAACCATTAAATACAGTGGGTCAAGCGTTTCCTGGCTTCTTCCATTATTTTCTGTTTACCTCAGATGTTGGTCAGATGCTTTAATTGGACCTGTGCTATTTATATAGGCACTGAAATGAAAATGCCAGAAACAAATCGCATAAGGTCATAATCTTCATAGACTGACTAGACATGCTTTCATTCATTACATTACATTAATTTAAGAATAAATCAAGAGTGTGATGAATTATAATGTTTTTCTTTTTTACAGCAAAAAAAGTTACAATTTCCTTTACATTATTAAAGGTTCACACTTCTTTATCTCACTTCTTTATTTCAGAGTATTGGATTTATACTGTTTGTTTATGACACAAAGATATGGCATCAGAACACCTGGACTGTAGCGCATTAATTGTATGGACTATATTTATGATACTTGTTTATTGATACATGTTTAAAATGTAGGGTGCACTGTACAAAAAAAAAAAAAAAAAAGGATTATTATATATTACATGAAATACTGTTTCAGTCTTTCTAATTCAAAATTCCACATTTAATTCAATGTGCTGTTTCATTGTAATATTTGTGACATTTACAATAAATTTGTGAGTGTAAATTGTAAATCCTACACCACTTTTTTTCTCCCAGTGTTAGTAAGTGATGCAGAACATTCCATAATGATAGAACATGTCTTTTAAAGTACCAAGAATAAAATCATCATCAATCAATCATCAATCAATCAAAAAAGCACTGCAGGAGGAATAAAGGGATAGAAATTACATCTGAAAAAAATCATTCAATCAATCAATAAATCAATTAACAAATCAATTAACAAACAAACTTCTTGTTAAGTTGCTTCTGTTTCTTGTTAGCATCTACTAAATTAAAATTTTAAGACAAAAAAATCAGCATTACTAAGTGTCTGGATGTAGCATATTTGGAAAATCCCAAAAATATTTCTAACAAACAGAAAATCACTTCAAAATGTAGCACAGCCCTGAAACAGCACAGCCCACTTTCCCTGATGAATAATGTCGTTAAAGTCAAGCTATCAGTGGACATGAGTGAAGAGATGCCACAACAGCCCAGCTCACCATACAAACAAACACAGAGAGAGAGAGAGAGAGAGAAAGAAAGTTTTGATTAATGTCAAGGACATCCTGCATGACTCTTCTGTCTAAAGACATTCATCACTCTCGATGTTGATCCTCCCTCGTCTGTCCACTCCACTCTTCCGGGATGGAAGCAGCAAGGAGCTTGTGCTAACAGAGATATAATGCTCGGCTTATGTGGTCAGTCAGCATGTAGCCCATGCCAAACCAACTGAAATATATGATGCCCAAGTTTAAAAATGCTAACAGTTGAAAGTAAAGGGCTAAGCGTAATATGCTAAACAATAAGGGCTGCAACGATTAATCTCGATTAATCGTTTGCAAAATAAAAGTCTGTGTTTACGTAATATATATGTGTGTGTTCTGTGTATAATAATTATGTATATATAAATACACACACATACAGGTATAAAATTTAGAAATATATGCATGTATTATAAATATATATATTTATATATATTTTATATTACATATAAACATAAATATTTTATATATAAATATAACATTTTTCTTAAATATATACATGAATGTGTGTATTATATATATATATAATATATTATTATTATACACAGAACACACACATATATATTACGTGTAAACAGACTTTTATATTGCAAATGATTAATCGCGATTGATCGTTGCAGCCCTACTTTTAATTGTCTAAGCCAATCACTGGTCAGGAAATTAGCAAAATTTAAGCAAATGCACTACTTAAAAAAGCTATTGCTGTCTCAGAAAACATCAAAGACAGAATTAAGTTTTTGGCAGAAATATGGGAAGTTGTGTGTGGAGTGATGAGTCATAATGAAACACGGGTTGCATGGTGATTCTCCAGAGCAGTATCTTTGAAAATCTGGTGAGATATTTAAAAATAAATGCATCTCTACCACAGTGACGCATGGAGGAAGAGGTGTCATTGTGTGGGGAGTCTTTTTATCTGCTGGTATTGGTGAGCTACTTCACTGTGAAAAGTCATTTACTGCTTTGGAGCACAGGAGAATATTGCAGAATGGCTTGGTTCCCACAAATGAAAAGTTGTTTTCTAAAGAGGAATGATCAGATGTTATTTTTAAAAAAGTCAATGCTCCTGCCCAAACCACAAAGAACCAAGAAGTGGCTTGAGAACAAGTCCAACAGGCTTCAAATCATCAAAAGATTTGAATTTGACCAGATTTGAACCACATAGTGAATATTTGGTCTCACATTGAACTCAAACTAACTGGGAGAGATTTTCAGTTACTTATGAACTGTTTACAGCCATTAACATTGAGTGGAACAACACTGACTCTTCTTCCTGTAAAAAGCTGTCTGCAAGGTTACCCTCAGGGCATAAGCATTTAAAGAAAACAAAGGGGAAGGTTATTCCACACTAAGTTATTTTATTTATAGCATTTGTGCAGTTCTTGCTAATTTCCTGACCAGTGATTTGTGATTAAAATGGTTAAGATGAATATTTTTTTAATAGCACACTTTTTTATGATTTAAGAAGCGGAAATTCACCAAACAACCTGCATTTACTATAACTGAAATACACCAGGTTCTATATTAAAACAACACCAAAACACAAGATAGTCCATCCTACAACTACACCAAAACCCATTTGCATTATGCCTAGCTACACTTCATAAACATGAGTCATAAAAGCTCATCAACTCAACACAATAATAATAAAACAATACATACCAAAGAGTGAAAAAAATAAGTAACCTAGATCTGTAACATATTGAAGTGTACCAAAGACTGTACTCACCATTAACATAGTTGAAGGCAGTGGATCTCCAAGTGATAGTCATTTATAAATACAATTATGTTTCAAGTTCTGTTTTGTGTAATAATTTGTTAAATATGAAATTTCAGGGCACTTCCCTTTTAAAAACACATTTAAATATAATTCCTTGAAATACTTTCAAGTTATGTTTGACCTACACATTCCAGCATAAATGCTCCTGATAAATTATTTATCAAAGCGTCTACGTTCACAAACCACTGTTAATTTTAACAGAAAAGCAATGTAGGATTTGGCATGACAGAAAGCACACAAAGAGTGCTCAGTTTATAATCACTAAAAACCTGTCACTCATCTTAAGTTTTTCTCACAAATTTCCGTTATAATCAACGATGCTGATTGCACAGTGAATCTCTTATTTACATTATTGTTTATTATAATGAGAGGATTTGCGAGAGTGCAGAACTCAGAATCCACTCACCGCTCAAAACGCAAGAGTTTTTGTACATGCTAACTTAAACACCTTTGATTGGCTGTTGCGTTCAAGATATCAACAGATATGTTTGTGATTGGTTACACTGCTCAACGCTGCAAAAACACATTGTAAATAGAAACCTTTGACGTTCTCCAGAGCGCATACACAGATATGCACTGGATCGTTTGCCAAATACTGCCAAAAGAAAATTACAGAGAAAACTGATTCTAGACCAGCAGTTATGGGCAGCTTTTTCCCTCCAAAAGAAACCAGAAGCAGCAGCAGGCAGTGGTTTGAGATAGAAAATTGTTTGCTAGTCTCAAGTCTGTGGCCAGGAGAAGGCTATAAGCCTAGCCTAGCCCAGCCAAGTTTCTGAAGATAATGTGTTGTTTAAAGTTACTATTGTAGAGATAGGTATTCCTGTGAGTTAAATGCTGCTGAAGACATTTAATTATGGACTATGTGAATGGCTAAATCCACGGAAATAATTTTTTTTTTTTTTTTTTTTTTTTTTTTTGCTCTCAATAGTAAGTTCGCTGAATGACCAGTTAGCACTGCCCTCCAATGCCACCCCTGGCATTGGGCCTGCCCTAACCTAAGAGTCTACTAATACTCTAATGAGAGTTAGTTGACAAGTTGTTGCAAATTAATGAGAGTTAGATGCCATGTAGTTGCGAAGTTATAGTTAGTAGAATATCTAAAGTGGACTATCGAAACAAAGTGTAACCAGAAATTTTTTACAGAACATATTGTCGCTGTCCGATGAAAACCACGTATGTCCATTTTGCCGATTTTGAGATTTTTCGACGGATTGAATGTCCAGGTTCATTTCCGTATACAGTATGATTCACATATCTAAATGGCCAATGAAAAGTTGTGAAATCATGTCATCTGATTTTCACGTATATCCATTTGGTGTCAAAGCTGTCAATCACCCCCGTATCTCCCGCCCTGTGGAAGCATCTCGCTGGTCTCGTGAAGTTTCATCGAAGCTCAGCACTGGATAGCCGAATAACACTGTGAGGTTACATTGCCAAATAAACATAGCCTGGTGAGACAATGACTTTCCTTTATCGAGGTAAACGTTTTCCCCCTGATGCCAGACGTACGTCTAGGAGTGACAAAATTACGGTAGGACTGTGCAAACAAAGTATCTGTCTAGCATTACCATGTCAGTGTATTGATTCATTGTCCCTTCATAGTTTGCAAGAGACATTCATAAATTTATAATTAATATTAAATAAACTAAGTGTATTTAATAAACTAAGACGTAGGCTATTTAATAACTGAGCGTATTCATCTGTCAATATGAAACGCGACTTGGCCATTCTAATTAATGATCGGAAGAACGCATATCGACCACCGTTACTGTAAATATGCACGTATGTCCATTTAAACTCAATTTTGGTCAAATGTGGATTATATCATTACACTGGCAAGAATATGGTTACATGTAATGCCGTACCAAGTATGACAACGCTACATTCAACTGCTTTTGAAATACGGTGTTTTTTTCACTTCCTGAAAAGTAACCGTTTTGGACATACGTGAGTTTCATCGGGCAGCGACGATATTCATTGCAGCTGTATTACAGAATTTTTGAAAGCTTTAAAAGTTTGGAAGCACATTATAAATTTCAGTTTCCATGTCCTAAGTTTTATATATCACGTAATGTGCCTTAATACACCTTTTGTTAATTGGGCTATCAACAAGAGCTCTTCTCTAACAAGAAGAGAGGGCACAAGAAACATGACTTTCCTTGTACTACATTGAACAATCTAACGAGGGCTCTGTGTCATTAATTTCTCATATCTTCATTATACCTCTCTTCATGCAGAGAATAATAAATAGACTATAAGTACACGGAGGTGAAAATATTAACACACTCACGTAAACAGACGCAATTGCTCCCCTTGACTTCCTGAGAAATGTTACATGCTGGGAATCCTAAAAAGAAGTGCTGAGAATGCAATACTGTCAGAGTTTACAGAGGTTTAATATAAGCATCTGTCCTAATGAGGGGGGACTGGGAGGACACCAGAGTCTATGGGAAAAGCGGGACACTTCAGTGTGCTTATAAAGTTTGATCTAAGGGCAAGAGACTTCCTGTTAATGTAAGCAATCTTCCACTGTTATTACTAAAGCCACTCTGGACATCCACTCAGGGGCTGAGACATACAACATATATATCGGCCAGAGGTCAAGAGTAAAACATATTGTCCCAAAAGTAGGGGAAGGAGGAAAAGTAAATATGGACTAAGGCAAGCAATTTAAAATGACAAAACATTTATATACTATTACATATCTAAAGGATAAATAAAATATCTTGTGACAGACAACTAAATAACTGTAAAATGTCAATGCTTTGTAAGAACAGAGCATATATATATATATATATATATATATATATATATATATATATATATATATATATATATATATATAATATACACACACATTTGACTGGGTGGCCCTCTGAGTCTCTCTTAAACATCCAGTGAGCTCAAATATTTTAAATATTTTGACAGTCATGAGAGAGGCAGAATGGATCAGTCAGCATGCAAAATAAAAGCACTGAGAGAGAGAAAGTGTGTAGGCAAAAAAACCACAAAAATATGTGAATAAAAGCAAACTAACACTTAAAGAGGGGAAAAAAACTGAAGCGATTAATTCAAATCCCACTGTAAAGTGTTCAGAGTCAATCAGAACATATGACACTCAAACTCCAGACAGAACCTACCGTTATAAACAAAACACCTGATACAAAGCTTCATATTTAATGTGCTCAGTCTCTTAAACATCTAACGTGTGTCTTAAGATGTCAGATATGAAAGGAGCATGACAAGGTGACCTCGTTACAAAAACAAGTGTCAGAACTCAAAGTGTGTCACACTGGAGTTCACGACATTTGGTTTCATGTATAATTCAGAGCAGCGCAAGATACAAAATTATTTCATAGAAATCCCAAGGAAAAGAGCTTGATGAATAAATCCCTCAACTGCCTTCCAAAGCTCATATTAAAAGAGAATATTATAATTAAGAGAATACAAACAGCTTCAGATCAAAAGGTCTTTTCCTTCTGGTTACGAAAACTACAGAAACAGGATTTATCAACATAGCTGCAAGTCAGTTGACTGGTACCAATGCATAAGTGTATAATTTTGAGGCATATTTAGGCTTAGGCAATGTGTTACAAAACTGTCACTAGTAGGACTTCTAATAAGATTCTATTAGTTTTACTAGCATTACTAGTAAGATTGTTGCTTCTAATTAAATGTAAATTTAATTACCTTTTGGATAAGAGTATGTACATAGATCTGTGTATGTGTACAATAAATAGAGATTTTATTAACAATGCTTAATGACTTCTTAATACACCACAATAAATGGAGATATTAACCAAAATATCAATATCTGAAAGCCAGAATAACATATCCTGGTAGGAGGTCTGTGCTGATTGGTTGGGTCCCACTTTATAATAGGTGTTTTTAACTGCTATGTACTAACATTTAAATTAATAATTTGACACAATGCACTTATTGTGTACATATATGTTTTTACTTAGCACCTGTATTTATTTTGCAGCTGTACATCTATAATTTCATTGAATGGTAGTAGCAGCTGTTTTGCACTACAGTATTTACATACTCATAGTAGTTTAATACTAGCTTCCCATGCATTTCTTGTATTTAGTAGCAACCAACGCAGGTAAGATTGGCCTATACAATAGTGATTGTAGTAAAAGATCATGCTGCAAAATGGTGTTTTATATGTATTGAATATGTTTAGTAGCTATTGCTGGTCATATTTAGAATATCATCAAAAAGTTGATTTATTTCACTAATTCCATTCAAAAGTGAAACTTGTATATTTATATTATGTTCATTACACACAACTGATATTTTCAAATGTTTATTTCTTTAATTTTGATGATTATAACTGACAACTAAGGAAAATCCCAAATTCAGTATCTCAGAAAATTAGAATATTGTGAAAAGGTTCAATATGAAGACACCTGGTGCCACACTCTAATCAGCTAATTAATCAAAACACCTGCAAAGGCCTTTAAATGGTCTCTCAGTCTAGTTCTGTAGGCTACACAATCATGGGGAAGACTGCTGACTTGACAGTTGTCCAAAAGACGACCACTGACACCTTGCACAAGGAGGGCAAGACACAAAAGGTCATTGCAAAAGAGGCTGGCTGTTCACAGAGCTCTGTGTCCAAGCACATTAATAGAGAGGTGAAGGGAAGGAAAGATGTGGTAGAAAAAAGTGTACAAGCAATAGGGATAACTGCACCCTGGAGAGGATTGTGAAACAAAACCCATTCAAAAATGTGGGGGAGATTCACAAAGAGTGGACTGCAGCTGGAGTCAGTGCTTCAAGAACCACTACGCACAGACGTATGCAAGACATGGGTTTCAGCTGTCGCATTCCTCGTGTCAAGCCACTCTTGAACAACAGACAGCGTCAGAAGCGTCTAAAGACAAAAATGACTGGACTGCTGCTGAGTGGTCCAAAGTTATGTTCTCTGATGAAAGTAAATTTTGCATTTCCTTTGGAAATCAGGGTCCCAGAGTCTGGAGGAAACGTTGCTTGAGGTCCAGTGTAAAGTTTCCACAGTCAGTGATGGTTTGGGGTGCCATGTCATCTGCTGGTGTTGGTCCACTGTGTTTCCTGAGGTCCAAGGTCAACACAGCCATATACCAGGAAGTTTTACAGCACTTCATGCTTCCTGCTGCTGACCAACTTTATGGAGATGCAGATTTCATTTTCCAACAGGACTTGGCACCTGCACACAGTGCCAAAGCTACCAGTACCTGGTTTAAGGACCATGGTATCCCTGTTCTTAATTGGCCAGCAAACTCGCCTGACCTTAACCCCATAGAAAATCTATGGGGTATTGTGAAGAGGAAGATGTGATATGCCAGACCCAACAATGCAGAAGAGCTGAAGGCCACTATCAGACCAACCTGGGCTGTGCCACAGACTGATCAACTCCATCAGGCGCCGCATTGCTGCAGTAATTCAGGCAAAAGGAGCCCCAACTAAGTATCGGGTGCTGTACATGCTCATACTTTTTTCAGTTGGCCAAGATTTCTAAAAATCCTTTCTTTGTATTGGTCTTAAGTAATATTCTAATTTTCTGAGATACTGAATTTGGGATTTTCCTTAGTTGTCAGTTATAATCATCAAAATTAAAGAAATAAACATTTGAAATATATCAGTCTGTGTGTAATGAATGAATATAATATACAAGTTTCACTTTTTGAAGGGAATTAGTGAAATAAATCAACTGTTTGATGATATTCTAATTGTATGACCAGCACCTGTATATAAAATGTGAATCAGTCATTTGAATCCAAAAATGTGAAAAGGTCATTTCCACCATGCAATGTAATGTTATTAAACACAATACATTTGAGATGTGATGAAAATTACACTGTGGTAGAAATATCAACACACACATGAAAAGATAATTCTCCTGTGATAAGTATGTCCACTGTTGGACCTTGTTGGTTAAACTTGTGAGAATGTGAAAATTGTGCTTTAAGTTTATTTAGGCCAAAGTTTCATAGATAAAGCCTATAATTCATACTAATTCATAGTTGAGGTAGAAGTTACCTGTCCCTAACAAAACGATTCTAAACGCTCAATAACAGTGGTCATTTCAGCCTTGAGACCAGAAATCATGATATTCAATAACTGAGGGTGGCCGGAGTCTGGAAGAGAGTAGGAAATCAGTACAAAAGCTTTTTGGTCAAAGGCCCTTCAGTGGTTAAATGAACACAAGTGTTGACCCAGGATCTGGACAGTTACCAAGATCACATTCCTGCTCTATCACCACACTGCCCTTGAGGAAAGCGCTCAAGGTTGATGTCCCTGAATCACTGCAATGTAAGTCACTCCAGATAAAAAAAAAAAAAAAAAAAAAGCTTGTGCGTGTGTATCTGTTTGGGACAGCGATAGCCTCATCCAGGTCTATTGTCACAAAACTGACATCAGCTGACATCACGTGCTGTTTATAGCAACATCTTGAAGTCAAAAGTGTGCCAATTCTTCATCGAACAACAGCACCTTCTGCTGCTCACAGCGCATGCACCCTAAACTTCACATCAACTGGGTTTAGTTTACACTGTGTGAGTGTCTGTGGGGGAAACATTGACAGACTACGAAAGAGAAGGAGAACGAGACAAACCAAATCAAACAGAATACCAACCAAGACGGGTGACAGTGTATAGGTCATATGTTCCTTTGACTTCTGACAGCTAGATGGATTGCTTTCATTTGAAGAAAAGAAAAATATTTAAAAAGTAAATGCATTAATATTCATGCACTTCAGGAGGAATAGATGTCTTGTGTCTTCTGAATAAGAGAGGGTAACTAATCCTGACAACAAGACGTGTGCGGTCTGATCTGGGGAAAACACTGAATACCTCAAACAAGCAGAGTCATGATAAGCACCATTAAGACCATCTTTAAAGGTAAAAATAGGTTTTTTGAAAGAAGTCTCTTATGCTTTGATCCAAAATACCGTAAAAACATAATATTGGTAAATACAATTCAAAAATTTTTTATTTTTTTTCCATTTTATTGTATTTTAAAAATGTAATTTATTTCTTGATGGCAAAGCTGAACTTTCTGCATCTATTTTTCCAGTCTTCAGTGTCACATGATCCTTCAAATCATTCTAATATGCTGATTTGGTGCTCAAGTAACACGTATTATTATCAATGTATATTGTGCTTTTTTGTGTGTGTGTGGGAAAACTCTTTTTCAAACATACATATACATATAGATCTTGATAAATAAAAATAGAAGATTCAGAAGTTTAATTGGACTTGAATAATTTCCATCTATGCCATTCAGAGTCTTTGAAACTCAGCTGAATTTTAAAGAGATGAACCTTGACCCGATTTAACATGACGCCCTATCTGCTCAAAGGACAACATGTCATTACAGGAAGTAAAGCAATCGTAATATACAAAAGGAGCAGAGGAAGAAGACTAGTGACAATGGGAATTATCGCTGTTATTCTCTCTCTCCCCCTCTTGACAGGCAGAGCTTTAATTCTGTAATCCACACAGACAAGAGGTGATAAAAACAGCAGAGGAACCTGCTCCCTAATCGCTCACTAATGGTTATGACAAAGACCTGTTTCTTTCACACGTACACACACACCTGACAGGCTCAGACTATCTAAAGCAAATACAGTCAATAATTAGCTCCGTCATTAGTGGAGCATTAGGAGACGTGAAGTTTTTTGTGGGGACCAGAATGCGAGACCTGTGTCATTACATGATTTTAAGATTCCTTTGGTGACGTTAAGGAGGACTGAAGGCTTATTGGCAAATGACTGTGGTGCATATTAAATAACTAAAATATGCATTGATATCATGGTTATGAGTGATAAACCAAACACTCTGCCTGTTGAAAGCAAATTACTAATCAGTATCATGTCAAAATACAAATTAAATGTCTCTAATTAGTATTTCAAATTTAAGCATATATATTTTATGCATAAGGGTTTTTCTTTAATCCATGTGAGTTTAACTTAATTACTCAATTAAATTCATCCCTGCACTGGCTGAAGTAAGCGACTTCTCTCAGAAAACCAAGACACTTCAATTTACACTTTAATTTACATTTGTAATGAAAAACTAGTAATGAAATGAACTGTTTAAGAGTTCAGTTCAAAAAACTAATTCAGATTTTACTGTGCTGAAAACAAAAAGTTTTTGCATGTTTTAATCAGTGACAGGAGCTTCCAGTGCAGGGAAGAAAAAAAAAAAGTAGTAGTAGTAGTACAGCATACATAGGAATAAGAGTAATAGAAAGAAATATACACACCCATAATATATATATAATAATAAATATAAATATATATAATATATATATATATAATAAATTTAATAATAAAATTAAATATAATAAAATACAATACAGTAATAAAAACATAGAAAATACACAATGTAAAGATTATGTGCATAAATGCTAAACAAAGGTATGCAGGTGCTACTGTAAGTGCTATATACAGTTATGCACAAAGGAAATAACAAAACGTGTTTTTTGATGGTCCCCTTTAGACAATATGTTGATTATAAGTAATGTTGCAGCTATACATGTCAACTAACTCTAATTAGAGTATTAGTAGACTGCTTAATACCTGCTAATTTTTTATTTTGATGTTCCCCAAACAGACATTCTTCTGAATACAAGTAACTTTGCAAGTATGTCAACTTATGTCAACTTATTCTACTAACTTTACCCCTAACATTCTACTAATAGGCTACTCTAATGAGCGTTAGTTGACATTTAGGTGCAACATTACTTATAGTCAACAAAATGTCTAAAGGGGACATAAAGTGTAACCAAAAGTGGAATGGTATTCAATATTTGTGCTATTAATGCCCCATCACCCAAATGTTCAGTACACACTAATGCACTTACTGTAGTATCAGCTCAAAAAGGATGATTCTCATTCATTGAGTTGTTAACTTGAGCACCGCTAGGATAATTTCAGTTCAACTCATGGACAAATTGTTCAGAACGGTTTTGTGAAATAGTTTAATGGATTCAATGAAAACATCTGAACAATATGTTCATGAGTCACTAAATAACATCACTACATTAAAAACTAGTTGTTCAGTTCACATGGATTTTATTAATGTGACTAACGCTATCTCTTTTTTTTTTAGAGTAAATTTGGTTATACACTTTAAAATTAAAGATTCAAAAGGGGGTTTTCGCAGTGATATCATAGAATAACCATTTTTGGTTATTACTTCCACCAGAGAACATTTCAGTGAACAGTTCTTTAAAAAAAAAAAAAAAAAGGTTCTTTTAAAGGGTTAGTTCACCCAAAAATGAAAATTCTGTCATTTATTACATACCCTAATGTCATTTCACACCTGTAACACCTTCGTTAATCTTTGGAACACAAATTAAGATATTTTAGTTTAAGTCCGATGGCTCCGTGAGGCCTCCATAGGGAGCAATGTCACTTCCTCTGTCAAGATCCATAAGGTACTAAAAACATATTTAAATCGTGCATGTGAGTACAGTGGCTCAATATTAATATTATAAAGCGACGAGAATACTTTTGGTGCGGCAAAAAAACAAAATAGCGACTTATTTAGTGATGACCGATTTCAAAACACTGCTTCAGGAAGATTCGGAGCATAAATGAATCAGTGTATCGAATCATGAATCAGATCGCGGGTCAAACTGCCAAACTGCTGAAATCACGTGACTTTGGTGCTCCGAACTGCAGATTCGACACAATGCTCCGATGCTTTCTGAAGCAGTGTTTTGAAATCGGTCATCACTAAATAAGTCGTTATTTTGTTTTTTTGCCGCACCAAAAGTATTCTCGTCGCTTTATAATATTAATATTGAGCCACTGTACTCACATGAACTGATTTAAATATGTTTTTAGTACCCTTTATGGATCTTGACAGAGGAAGTGACATTGCTCCCTATGGAGGCCTCACGGAGCCATCGGATTTCAACTAAATATCTTAATTTGTATTCCGAAGATTAACGAAGGTCTTACAGGTGTGAAACGACATGAGGGTAAGTAATAAATGACAGAATTTTCATTTTTGGGTGAACTAACCCTTTAAGTGTGAAGAACATTTTAATAATCTAAAGAACGTCTCGGGTTACGTCTGTAACCCTGGTTCCCTGAATAAGGGAACGAGACGCTGCGTAGTCGCTTTGGGAACACCTCTGCGTGATTACGTCTTGAAGCACTCGTGAAATCAAACCAATAGTGTAGCGGGACGTCAGAGCGGTGACGTCACGGACCAGGAAACTATAAAGCACCCCTGAGAACAAAGAACGCCAGCTTCTGATATGGATGAAGCGACGCTCCAGGTGTGCAGGGAGTATGGCTAAGCTATGCAGCGTCTCGTTCCCTTATTCAGGGAACCAGGGTTACAGACGTAACCCGAGACGTTCCCTTTCATGGGAACATCGACGCTGCGTAGTCTCTTTGGGAACGCTATCCCAACTAGGCCATAAGACCAAATGCCTGTTGTGTTATTATTTCAGGACGACAGGACTGAGGACCCCGGAGTGGAGCCCAAATCGGGTTATAAAACCTGACAAAGGTATGCTGAGAAAACCACCCCAGCAGCATCACATATGTCTGGGGGAACCCCCGACATCAAAGCCTTTGAGGCAGCCATGCCCCTGGTAGAATGCGCCCGGACAGCTAAAGGAGGGGGCTGTCCAGCCGATTTGTAGGCAAGAGATGGCCTCGACCACCCACTTACTCATTCTCTGCTTAGACCAGGACCTCCCTTATTAGGAGAACCTAACAACAGTTGTTCATCTTTCGCCACAGGGCAGCTCTGTGGACATACGCGTCTAAAGCCCTCACCGGCAGAGCAGATTCAGTTTCTCCTGATCGGATTTGTAAAAGGTGGAGGACAGAAGGCCTGTAGCACAATAGACCCTGGGACATTAGTAGGGACCTTAGGAACATATCCCGGTCTAGGATGTAGAAAGGCTTTGACCATACCAGGTGCAAAGTCCAAACATGAAGGAGCAACCGATAGGCTTGTAAGTCCCGGTTCTTTTGAGGGATGTTATGGCCAGAAGAAATAAGGTTTTGAGAGTAAGGATCTTCTCAGATGCTTCCTCTAGAGGTTCAAAGGGAGCCGCAGCTAACCCTTCCAACACAATGGCTAAGTCCCAGGAGGCATTTTTGTGCGTACAACAGGCCTCAGCCTCTGATGCCACGGAGAAAACGTACGACTAAAGGGTTTTTACCAACAGAAGACCTTCTATTTTGCGTGATAAGCGGAAATAGCGGCAATATAAACCTTCAATGTAGAAGGAGTTAAACCCTCCGAGAACTTCTCTTGGAGAAATTGCAGTACTTGACTGATAGAAGAGTGGACCGGATCCACCTGAGAGTGGCTACACCAGGTAGCAAACGTTTCCACTTATACGCGTACAGTTTTCTCGTGGTTGGAGCTCTGGAGTGGAGAATGGTCTCTACAACCTCAGTTGAGAGACCAGATTCTACGAGCTCTGCCCCCTCAGGCCAGGCCCACAGTTTCCATATTTCTGGGTGCGGGTGAACTATTGCGCCGCCCAACTGAGACAAGAGGTCTTGTCTGAGAGGAATCTCCATGGGGGAGTCTTCTAAGAGGGATACTAGATCCGTGAACCATACTCGGGCTGGCCAGAACGGGGCTACCATATTAGACGGACCCCGTCCCGGCGACCCCTCTCCAGAACTCCGGGGAGCAGAGCGATCGGGGAAATGCATACAGACGCAGCCTCGCCACGTCTGTACCATAGCATCCAACCCCAGAGGGCTGGATGGGTCAGGGAAAACCACAACAGGCAATGCGACGTCTCTTCAAAACAAATAGGTCGACTTGTGCACGACCAACTTTTTCCAATCCGTTCCACCGCTTCGGATGGAGCCTCCATTCCCCGGGCCTCGGCCCCTGCCTCGACAGGATGTCTGCTCCCACATTTTGATGTCCCGGGATATAAGCTGCTCTCAGCGAGAGAAGCTTGCCCTGGGACCACAGGAGATCTGATGAGCTAACTTGCACAATTGGCGAGACCTCACCCCCCTGATGGTTGATATAAGAGACCACCGACATGTTGTCTGACTGAACTACACGTGATGGCCCCTGAGGTCTGGGAGGAAGTATTTGAGTGCTCGAAATACCGCCATCATCTCCAGCTGATTTATATGCCGAGATCGATGATGGTCCTCCCAAAGACCCTGAGCTGAGCGACCACTCATGATCGCTCCCCACCTGTGAGAGAAGCATCCGTCGTTAGCATTTTGCGACGACAAGGAGCTCCTAGCACAAGACCTTGGGATAGAAACCAGGGCTTCTTCCACACCGCCAGAGCACGAAGGCATCGCCGCGTGACCTTGATTGTGCGAAAAGGCTTTCCCCTTGGAGAAAACCCCCTGGTTCTGAGCCACCACTGTAGGGGTCTCATGTGCAGCAGGCCAAATGGTACAACGTTGGACGCCGCTGCCATCAGACCCAACATTCTCTGAATTTGCTTTACAGTGAGTGACTGGCCTAATTTCACCCCTTTCACGGTTGAGAGATGGAATTCACCCGAGCAGGGGACAAATGAGCCTGCATCGAAGTGGAATCCCAAACTACCCCTAGGTTCTTGGTAGTCCTGAGCGGTAAAAGCAAACTTTTGGCATTGAGTCTCAACCCTAACTTCTTCATGTGGGACAGAACTACATCTCGATGTGAACTGCCTGTTGCTCTGATTGAGCTAGAATCAACCAATCGTCGATATAATTTCAGCACGCGGATGCCCTGGAGTCTCAGAGGAGCCAGCGCTGCATCCCGCACTTTCGTGAAGGTGCGGGGTGAAAGGATAGGCCAACGGAAGAACCTGTATTGGTAAGCTTCGCCCCTGAAAGCAAACCTGAGGAACTTCCAATGTGAAGGATGGATTGATATATGGAAGTATGCGTCTTTCAGATCTATTGTCACAAACCAGTCCTCGGACCTGATCTGTGTAGTGATCTGTTTGAGTGTTAGCATCTTGAACTTGAGCCTTTGCACTGAACGATTTAACATGCGTAAATCTAGAATAGGACGCAACCCTCCATCCTTCTTCGGAACTATGAAGTATCGGCTGTAAAACCCTGACTGTATGCAGGCGGGAGGAACCCTCTCTATAGCCCCCTTTTGCAAAAGTGTCATCACTTCCTGTTCCATAACCAGAGACTGCTGGGGGTCCACTACTGTAGTGAGGACCCCGCAAACCGGGGCGGGCGAACCCAAATTGTATTTTGTACCCCTTTTCTATCATTTGCAGCACCCATTGAGAAATATTGGGAAGACTTTTCCATTCTTCTAAATATTCTACTAAGGGAACCAGTCTCTCGAGACTGGTCTCTGGTGTTTTTTGAGCACTTGGCTCGACGCCCTGAAGCGGTGCACCGGCAGGGAACAGTCGAATCAGGTGCTGACCGACCCTCCTCAGAGGATCGGGGGGGGGCTGCTGTGCCCCGCGACACACGAAGTGGCGGGGTTAACAGAAACGGCCCTCCTGAGGGCACCGAAGATGGGTCAACTTTATAGATTTAAATTTTTCTGGACCCTCTCCGGAGGAGGCTGCCCTCAGAAGTCCTGGACCCCTCGTGTCAGGACTTTTTCGCAGCCTTCCTGGCGATAATAACAGCCCGCAGATCTGTTTTACCCCGGGAAGGCTTCACTTGTGCTGTCTTACCCGGTCCCCAAGATCTTTTCGGGGGAGCACGGGTGGCAACACTTTGTTTTTGCTGTGCTCTATGCGCAGATGAGGAGAGCTTGTAGACGCCTGAGGCTGCTCCCGCTCAGCAGCCCCAGTAGAGCGGCGAGGGAAGAACTTTTGGAAGGCCACAGACTGACGTTTTGCCTCCTGGAACCTCTCGACGACCGATGTTACGGAGTCGCCGAAGAGGCCCTGAACAGACACTGGCGCATCGAGAAGCACTGCCTTATCGCGTTCTTTAATATCTGACAAGTTCAGCCATAAGTGCCTCTCCGTGGCCACCAGGGCTGCCATAGACCGGCCGATTGTTTTTGCCGTCTCCTTGGTGGCCCGGAGAGCTAAGTCAGTCGCCTTTCTCATTCCTGAATGCATTCAAAGATGCCTCGCCACTCTGGTCTATTTCCCCCAGCAGGTCAGCTTGGTATGCCTGGAGGACCGACATAGTAGCAGACATGCTGCTGCCTGACGCCCTGAGGTTGTAAGCCCTGCCCACCAATGCTGATGTTGTACGCAGGGGTCTGGTGGGCAAAGTCGGGGATTTTAACGACGATCCTGATTCAGGCGAGAGATAGCTCGCGAGCGTCTCTTCGACCTGAGGCATTGCCGTATAACCGTGTTCTTTCCCCCCATGATGTTACTGTACAGAGATGTTGCAGGGTTATGAACACGGAAATGTGCCGGACTCTGCCACGATCTCGACACCTCAGTGTGGAGATCTGGAAAGAACGGCAATCCCCGGGGCTGAGGTTGAGCTCGGGCAGGGAGAAAGCGCTCATCTAGTTTGCTTTTAACTTGCGCTTCAGGTCTTTCTTCTGGCCATTCGATCTTTAGTTAGCCACTGCCCGAGTCAAAACCTCTAAAAGCTCATATGCTGGAGATGCGGGTGGCGGGCCCTCATCTCCAGCACTGGCGCTCGCTACATCCATCTCCTCGGAGACATAAGCGAAGCTCCGGTGCCTCCACTCTGGGGGAAAACCGCTACGCGTGCTTCCGCAGCCAGAGAAGAGGAGCAGATCTGGCAGGTGAGGGTCGAGATAGGGCAGAACCCGTCTCTAACCCCTCCACCAGATCCATTTGTGAACCCCAGGAACGAAGTCTACGCTGTGCCTCGTCAGCAGCGGGACCCGAGCCCTGGGGAACACTCGCCGCGGCGTCCTCTTTTTTTATCAAAGAACGCGCGGCGTGATCGGAGTACACGGAGCGTTAGCTTTTCACAATGCACGCAGACAGCTCCCTCGAGAGCTGCCTGTGCATGCTCCACTCCCATACAAGCAACACACATATCATGTGTATCCCCGCCCGTGATGAAACGAGGGCAGGGAGGAGCACATTTAGTAAACTGCTGCTTGTCTTTCTCCGCCATAATCGTGTCTTTGCAATATATAATACTAATATATATATATATATATATGCTTGGTGACTAAAACACTCTTGTCCTCGGACGAAGAGATATTTTGTTTGCTGCAGATAATGACAGACAACACCAAATAAGACACACACCACAGAGCGCTTTGCTGAAGATGCAGAAGCTGGCGTTCTTTGTTCTCAGGGGTGCTTTATAGTTTCCTGGTCCGTGACGTCACCCGCTCTGACGTCCCGCTACACTATTGGTTTGATTTCACGAGTGCTTCAAGACGTAATCACGCAGAGGCGTTCCCAAAGCGACTACGCAGCGTCGATGTTCCCATGAAAGGGAACCATTTTCTAGTGATGGCCGATTTCGAAACACTGTTTCATGAAGCTCAGAAGCTTTATGAATCTTTTGTTTCAAACCAGTGATTCGGAGTGTGTATCAAACTGCCAAAGTCACGTGATTTCAGTAAACGAGGCTTCATTACATCATCATGTTTTGAAATGTTTCAAAACAGTTTGAAATTTCAATAGTTCACCGGTAGAGGGCGATGATAAAGTGAATCCATGAATCATGCAGATTCACTGAGAACTAATCTGTTTTATACATTTGTAGATGTTTTAATTAGACATTAGAATAATTAAAATGAATAATGGTAGTTATTAATCTCTTATTTGCCTGTTTAGCTGAACCATGGAACAGAGAAACAAGCCCTGAAAATTGATAAAAGAACATATTATACAGACACTCTGTATTTAATCTTCTTAGATGATTAGTTAATTGCATTTGATAGATTTTACTTTCAATAAAACTTTTGCAATACATTTGTAAAACGTGTTTTTATGCATGTTTGGCCTGAGTTTGGTTGCATTTGTTGCATTTATAGATTGTTTCAAAGCCTCGACACATTACGGCACATTTGCTTCATCTGCTTCAGTGTTTCGCGTAGCCTCAATCTGCCAATCGCTACCATTTTCCAATGTAAAGAATCTTTTGAGGAATGGAAACCATTGAAGTGAGTGAACCCATGTGCAGTTTATTTTTAGTGATGGCCGATTTCGAAACACTGCTTCATGAAGCTCCGAAGCTTCATGAATCTTTTGTTTCGAATCAGTGATTCGGACCGTGTATCAAACTGTTAAAGTCACGTGATTTTAGTAAACGAGGCTTCATTACGTCATCACTGTTTTGAAACATTTCAAAACAGTTCGAAATTTCAGTGGTTCACCGGTAGAGGGCGATGATAAAGTGAACCCATTAATCATGCAGATTCACTGAGAACTATTGAACAAGTGTCTAGGGCTTTACCCTATGGTTTTACCTGATATCCATTCAGTTTTATACAGTTGTAGATGTTTTAATTATACATTAGAATAATTAAAATTAATAATGGTAGTTATTAATCTCTTATTGGCCTCTATATTTAATCTTATTAGATGATGAGTTAATTCCATTTAATTGATTTTACTTTAAATAAAACTTTCATAATACATTTGTTAAAGGGTATTTTTAATGCATGTTTGGCCTGAGTTTTGTTGCATTTGCACTGTTCTGACCACTAGGGGTCACCGTGGAGACGGGTGTCAGATTGTTTCGAAGCCTCGAATCATTACGGCACATTTGATTCAACTGCTTCAGTGTTTCATGAAGCCTCGATCTGCCCATCACTATTTATTTTAATCCAAAAGCATATACAAATGCAAGATAAACAAAGACCTGACATAACTATGAAATAAACTCACCTAACAGAGGGTTACACAGAAAACTACTAGACACATGAACACAAGAACATGAGGGCTATTTATACAGAGAGACTAATGACTAACAAGGAACACCTGTGCATAATCAAACAATGAACCAATGAGAACATAGGACACATGACTAGACCAACCAATGAGAACAAGACACATGGAAAAGGGGAGCACATGGCAGGATGACATAAGGGGCACGTTCAAGTTCAAAGTTCAAACCGGTGCGCAACGTTTTGCTACGTTTTCCGGGTTGAACGACATGTTTCCTGGAAACGGTGTGCAACGGGTTTGAGATACGTTTTCTCTTGTTTGGTGGGTGTGTCAGAAATGTCAGCCCAATCAGCGGCAAGATGTATATAAACCACGCGGTATTAAAGAGACAGTTCGCACAATGGGTATTAATGTAACAAAAATACTAATATATTTTGCTATTGTATTGTGAAGTGACACTTTAATACACTTTTCTATACTCCTCTGATTATATAATGGTAAATATTACAATATCATAGCACAACAACAGTGATCAGCAATAATGATAAGCCTAATACAAACAATAAAAATAATATAGATCATAACACAGTCTCGGAGGTAAGAAGTGGATTATCCTTCACCTGAAATGTTTGTCTTTTCATCCTGAAAAGACTGTAACATCGAGCGTATTTTGTAGTATTAAACACGTATTTATACCGATTTACTCAAGCTCCGAAAACTCTTCAAAGAGTGGCCTTCTCAGCTGCCATAGTTGCAACTCTTGCGTCATCAGAACAGGGTGTTCAATGCACCACCGTTTCCGTTTAAAAAACGTTTTGCAATGTTTTGTCGGGGCTGAACGCAGCCAAGCACACCTTGGCAT
This sequence comes from Culter alburnus, assembly GCA_028476615.1. Lineage (NCBI taxonomy): Eukaryota > Metazoa > Chordata > Actinopteri > Cypriniformes > Xenocyprididae > Culter > Culter alburnus. The sequence continues at coordinate 3,029,033 of JAOTNS010000012.1, forward strand.
CGACATCAACTGCAGCTGGATGCAACGGATTGGCGAGAGTTGGCACTTGCAGTCGGGGAGGACCTGAAAACTTAGACGTAAAGTCGGACACTTTCTGCTTCCTGCAGTGATGCTCACACTGCGTTTGCGTACTTTATCACAGCTTAAGTGAAATAAATGCAATATTTGTCAAATACACAGATATTTCAGAGACATTTTTAATTGTATTTATTTTCAATACATTATTTACTGCTTACAGCATCTCTTTAAACAAGAATAATGTTCAACATAAGCATATACTTTAAATACCAAAAAAGTGGGGTATACGTTTTTTTTATTAGTTTTATTTTGATAAACATGACAAAATATAACATCGTGACTACGTGAAAAGAGCTTTTACTGTTATAAAAAATACAGATTTGTGAGCATTAGTGGAACTGAAGGTTTCAGAATAAACACGAAACGTGCCACGCACTCTCTCAAGTCAGACAAAATTTCAAACTGGCACGCACTGCTTTAAGTCAGCCGCCGGTTGGTCTGTGCAGCGCTGCATGAAGTCGAACAAGCCTATAAGGAGCAAGGGAAGCACATGACAAACAGGAAGCATGACTGTGGGAAACTATAAAGGTGAACCAAAACAGACGTGACACCATGGACACCATGTTAAAGGTTCTTCATGGAACCATCAATGCCGTTAAAGAACCATGAACCTTAGAAATTAATCATATGTTTTTGAACTCAATCCAAATGCTAGACAAATCAAGACCTTGTTTTCATCTCGGAACAAAAAAAAAAAAAAATGGAGAACACCTTTTGAAAATTAAAGCTATTATCAATCAAATTATCTGTAGCAAACGTTCAGTCAACGAAATGTAATTCTCTAAAGTCTCAAGGCCATGACTTGGCCAAAGTGAGCAAGGTGCTGCTTTGACAACTTTCTCATGTCTTCCTCCTTCAGTAAGCCAAAAGTGGGGCGCTCAAATAGCTAAATCACTCTGTTTATGTGCTATTCTGTGTGTCTGTAAGAAAGAGAGAGAGCCGCTGTGTATCCTGAATGATTTATTTGCTGGCCTTCACCGCTATGAGGCTACAGCTCTGATTCAAAGCTCCTCTGTAACACTGACAAATGACATATATTCCTGGCTGACATGAATACTGTACTGAATATGACCCTGCTCAATGGGGACAACCATCCCGGCCCTCTCTATTTTGAAGTTCCTCAGAGGGCATCGGGACACAGAAGTGAAAGATAGAGATAGAGATCTGTGACATTCATCCTCAGGTGGTTTCTATTACATATTTAGCACTGTAAAGCTTTTGCAAAGGATTTTGCATAAACGTGTCATCCCCAGAGGTGCAGTAACTCACACATAATGTTAGTACAATAGACCTACTAGAACATCCAGAAATATACTGGATAACTTGTTCAAGTGCATTGTTAATCTCGTCAAAAGAATTGATGACAAAAGTGTTTGTTATTTGTGTGTGTGTGTGTGTGTGTGTGTGTGTGTGTGAGAGAGAGAGAGAGAGTGAGAGAAGAGAGAGAGAATGATAACTAAAAAAAGTGTGATTAAATGATTATAATTAAATGATTTGGTAAGACTTAAAGTCTTTATGTATAATGCATCAAAAATATTTTAATGCATTAATTATGCCTTGTAATGGATCTTATAATGCAATGTATGATCTCATAAATAATTGTAATATATAATGCATTATAACGTACATTATGAATACCTTTTGTAATGAATTATACATGGCTTTAAGTCAAGTGTTACCAATGATTTTAATTAAAATTTAATGTTGACAAAAATATAAGAGAAAACAATATCACAAGATATTAACCATGCACTAACAATGCTTTGTGAAAAAAAAAAGAGAAAAAAAAATCCAATTATAGTCAAACTAATGCCATCATAAGGACTTTTCACACTTGAAATAGTTAACCCTGGGTAAACATAGTCCTGGGTTATCTCGCTTCATGTTTCACACTGCTCATAACAATTAATAATTAATCCTGGGTATTCATAAGCTGTCGTTTCACACTGTACATTCCTATATCCTGGGTTAATGTCCTTATTTTCATATTTGCGTGTCAGTGTCACTGATTGGACGATCAGCACACACAATTTATTTACATAAAGGCTCTAGCATTGCGCATCCTCATATATATATTGCCGACTGTACTATATCAAGTTATCCAATTGGACTTTTCAGATTATAAAGGTAAGAATGAATGGTCTTTTCTTAAATCCAATTTTAGTGTTTCCCATCAATGTTTGAACCCCCCCCCCCCCCAATGCAATGCACGCTGTTTCCTTGACTGTCCAATGCATGTGAATATGAGGCACGCAATTGGTTGAAGTTGCTAAACAGTTAACCGTAACATAATATTGCATGGTTTCACACTGTACAAGTTTAAAAAGCAGGGTTTAGAACAATAATAACCCAGGATTAAGGACTGTGTAAACAGCCTTATACTCAAGGAAGCTGAAGCTGAACTGTGAATGAACACTGGTAAACTGAAGAGCTTTGTTAGCGGGTTAATTAACTCATCCAAATGCATCCTATACAGACGATCATGTATAGACACAACACAAACATAATATTACAATAATATTAAGTAAGTTAACTATTAATTACATTTTAAGAATATTTCCTTCAATAGACAATAAACAACTGAACTTTTAATGACTGAAGAAAAAAAAAACTAAAAATGTACACTGCTCAAGTAAAATATCATACAGTATATCATACAGTAGCCTACTGTCAAGTAGTGGTCAGGCCAGAAGTCTTTAAAAAGTTTTTACATGTTAAATGTACTGACAAGTCGTGCAACCTAAATGAATTTGCCATGGTCAGTTTTTGCTTAACTTACTCAAAAAAAAAAAAAAAAAAAAAAAAAAAAAAAAAAACAGAACAATTTTATTTGTAGAAGTAGACAACCTTGTCTCGACCCCCAGAGACTCTGCAGAGAAATGGCTTCCTGTGAAGAAGTTTATCCAAGGGTATGCAAGATTAACGAGGATATTTTCATTGGACGCCTCCGTTCCATGCCACGCATACTCTGAGGTGATAAGATCAGATTATTTATTGTGCCTTCCTCTCCAGGTCATTTACTATGTTAATTTTTATGAGCCGTGTGTTGCCTTTGTCTGTGGGTTGTGTGCTGCTCTTCGCAAACCTCGGGCGAGGGGTGGAAAAAAGGGGATTTGTGTACTTAGTGCACGCTCTGCCAAATTAGTCACCCATGCCGATTATTTCTGCCATTCAGGGCTGCTATGGAATGTCTAATTTAAGTTACACTCTGTGAAATTCAATTCTATTAGCAGAGCCGGAAAAATAGGCCTCTATTTGCGGGACCTTGTGGTTTGTATCTGAAGAGATAATGAAATGTTACTTGTAACAGATTGGTTTGACTTGGATCCTTCAGGCAGAGGAGTTCTTTGTTTCTTGTATCTAGGTCTTCTCAAGAGATCACACATATCCCAGAAGAACCAAGCTATTTGGAAGAGTCCAAAACGAATGATGCAAATATGAGGCTTTGAACCTGTAACGAAACAAATGAGAAGAACATAATTAAGTCATGCATTTATGACATGTTATATTTGGAATTTCAGGCACTACTTCATCAAACGCAACTGGTTTATTCAACTTGGGATTGTTTACTTTGGTTTTGTGATACTGAAAACACAGTAGGGTCAGAGCAAAGGGTCGACCCCGGCACCCCTAGAATAGAGGGGTTAAGTGCTTTGCTCCCTTGGCCAGAGGAACTGCAGCCCACAGGATATGAAACCAGGAGCAATTACCAACAAACTAACCAGAATCTTGTATACATTAGACTAATTGCTTTGTCTACAATTTTCTAGTGACAGCAACTATGAAAAGAACTTGTGTCGAGACTTAAGTGCACCTTTAGTGGCATAAGCCCTCAAAATACCTGTGAGTGATGTGAGAGGCTTAACCACAGTCTGTCTGTCACCTCTAACAGACAAACCTCACATCGACAGAGACAGCTTTAACATCAAGGCCTTCATGGATAATTCATGTATAATTACAGAAAGCTTTCAAACTGGTTTAAAGCATGGTCCCTCCCTCTCCATCCAATCCCCCCCACACACACACATATCAGACATGCATAAAGTGGGGTCCAAATCCAGAGACCGCAATAGAGATTTATAGAGATCATATAATGATTTATATATATATATATATATATATATATATATATATATATATAGCCACATATATATAAATCATTATGCTGATAATATAATTTGGTTTTTTGCAAAAATTATATATATATATATGCAATTTAAATGTTTTTTTTTTTTTTTTTTCAATTATATTATCAGCATAATGATTTGAATATTTTCTATTTAATATATTTTAAAACATAATTTATTCCAGTGATGGTAAGCTGATTTTCAGCAGCCATTACTCCAGTCTTCAGTGTCACATGATCCTTCAGAATCATTAGAATATGCTGATTTGCTGCTCAAGACATTTCTTATTCTTTTCAATTGAAAACAGTTATGCTGCTTAGTATTTTTGTGGAACAGCATTTATTTGAAATAAGTCTTTTGTAAGATTATAAATTTACTGTAATTTTGATCATTTAAAATGATGAATATAATATTATTTCCCCCAACACCATGTAGGAAGACATATCATGGCCATATGCAGGATGCACCGCTTTATGGAAATAAATGTTGTGATGATTTTCCATCAAGAGGTTCATCAATTTTGGTCAAGATCTTGTATTGACAATGTAAGACTCAAGCACTCTGTAAAGTCCTCCAGCAAATCCCAAAGACTTCAATGAACGTAAGGTCTGGACTCAGAGGTGCCATTCATGTGTGAAAATGATTCTTCATGGTTTCCTCCCAATCATTCTTTCACAATTTGGCCTGGTGAATCTTGGCTTTGTCATCTTGGAATATGGCCATGATGTGTCTTCCTACATGGTTATTAAGAAATGAAAAGCTACACACACTCCTTCATTAGGGCTAAAAGAACTGTATCAAAGATATAACATGCTAGAAACATAATAATCACAGTAATCATGATCCAGTCATACACTCCTAAGTATTTGCCTATTTAAATCCAAACTTAAATCCAAATCCTTTTTTTTATAATATAATATAATATAAATATATAATATATCATAGCATGTCTTTGACTTTTCAACATTGCACACATACACTTTACTCATTTTGTCATTTCCAACTGTCATAACTATAAAATTATAAAACTATGGTAATAAGATTTTTGTTTTTTTCAGTGTGAGATTGATATTAATCATTTTTAAATGTAAATAAAAAATAGCTCAATGTTATCACTACCCACCTTCATTCTCAGCCCCATTCACGTCAGCGCTAATAATCAAGAGACAGAGAGGTGAGAGGTTCTAACCCATAATTTACCCTTTGTGCATGTGTGTGGGTGTGTGTGAGAGAGAGAAAGCGAGTGTGTGTGTCTGAGAGTGAGAGGGCTCCATTCAAGGTCAACTGCAGGTGAACACCGGGTCAAACGGAGGTCGTTCAAGCTTCTAGGCGGGTCAATAACGCCCCCGGATCAGCATCCGCACACGGGCGGTGCCTAGGCCACACATCAATTTGCCAGCTTGTGAAACAGTAATAAAAGAAAAAAGCAGGTGTACCGGAGATGAATTGAATAAAAAAAACGTATGGGTTGACTGCAAAATAGCACTAGCTTTCAAGTCCTAACTCCTTTTCATGTAAACAGCTCTGTCTGACACCTCTCATACATCCCTTTTTTCTGCTTCCCTCACACTCTCTCTTTCTCTCTCTCTCTCCTTGTAAAGAAGAGAACTCGAGCAGAGAGAAACGAGCCACTCGTTGGGGTTGGCGAAAGGTCAGTGCTGACAGGATGCAGGGTTAAACTGCCAGCTTAAAATACTGTTCATGACCCTCGCAGCCTTGTTCTAAATACCCCCCTTTTGTGTCAACGTCACTGGCGGCATCAATATTCGCCCCTCTCAGATTTATTAGACATTGTTGGGCAGGAGGGAAGAGACCATTTATGCACAAAAGTCACATCGATCTAATAGCTAATTCAGCCACACAGCAAAAACTATCGCATCACTGCACTGAGCAAATAGTTGGGTGCTGTTGGGAAAAGATTTTTCTCTGTTTCAAGCTTTTCAAAGAAGTTGTTTCTATGTTTTTGGCCTTTAATCATACAGGACAGTGAAGCAACAACAGGAAATAATGGGGAGAAGAGAGGAGGGGTGGGAAATGACCTGAGGAGGGATCAAACTTGCGTTGCTTGCAATATGTCAAAGCACATGCACTACACACCGGGTTACATGTTTTTTTTTTGTTTTGTTTTTTTTGGTTTTTAGCTAATCTAGAATTAAAAATTTGTAATATATCTATTATAATATAATTCAAATGTTGTGATTTATGTTATGATATATGTTGCTTGCAAAAACATATATTTTATGAGAATACAAGACTACATAATATGTAGACTATATATATATATATATATATATATTTTTTTTTTTTTTTTTGAGTAAGTTTCAAGGAAGTGTCGCAGGTTACTACTGTAACCACAGTTCCCTGAGAAAGGGAACGCGATGCTGTGTCAATGACACTTTGGGAACACTCCTGCATGAATGCGTCTGAAGCACTTGTTGACACTAGTCCAATGGTGAGATGGAACGTAATGGGTGGGTGATTTCATGACCAGAAAAGTATAATAGCACATCCGGAATGACCTGGGTTAGCTTCATTTAGCCAAAGCAAGTCGATCACAGGGATGAAGGAAGTATGGCAGGGCGATGCAGTGTCTCCTTCCCTCTCAGGGAACTATGGTTACAGGGAACTTGTGCTGTATCAATGACGCTTTAGGAGCGAAATGCCCAAACGTTGTACTTACAAGTGCCTGTCCTTGTGAAACTGTGGCACAACTAAGACAAGAGCTGAGAAGTGAAGTGTCCAGGTCCAAGCTATAAAAGCGTACAAATGTGAGCGGAGAATACCAGCCCGCCACATCACAAACCTCTTGAAGTGATACACCCGAAATGAAGGCCTTGGATGCCACCATACTCCTGGTAGAGTGAGCTCTGACAGCCAAAGGTGAAGGCTGACCAGAGACCTCATAAGCAAGAGAGATAGCCTTGACTATCCACTTGCTAACAGTCTGCTTAGAAGCAGGAAGACCTTTCTTAGGCAATCCATTACAGAGACAAACAGTTGATCAGATCTTCTCCACATGGCAGGTCTGTGGACATACGTATCCAGCTCCCTAACTGGACAGAGAAGATTCAACTTTTCCTGGCCCTGATCCTTGAAGGGAGGAGGACAGAAGGCTTGCAACACGATAGGCCTCTGTACATTGCTCGGCACCTTCGGGACCCTACCCGGCTTAGGGTAAAGGATTGCCTTAATCATCCCTGGTGCAAATTCAAGGCACGCAGGTGATACCGGAAAGGGCCTGAAGATCTCCTACTCTCTTTAGAGAAGAAATAGCTAGAATGTAGACTTTTTTTAATGTCAGAAACTTTTCTGAAACTGATTCAATGGGCTCGAAGGGAGCCATAGATAAGTCTTCTAGAATGGTAGCCAGGTCTCATGCAGGGACTCTAGTACGAGTTTCAGGCCTCAGCCTCAAAGTGCCATGTAGGAAACAAGTTATTAGAGGGTTCCTCCCCAAAGATACACCACACAAAGGGACATGGTAAGCTGCAATGGCCACCACATAGACCTTCAAAGTGGAAGGGGATATCCCTGCTGAAAAGATGGAACTCCAGTACTGAACCAACTGGGCAGTTTACTGGATCCCACTGTCGCATGTTGCACCAAGAATTGAAAACCGTACACTTCGGGGCATAAAGTTTCCTTGTGGACGGAGATCTGGAGTGAACCTCAGTTGAGAGACCAGAGTCTGAGATGGGCCCCCTCAGAGGCCAAACCCACAGATTTCATATCTCTGGGCGAGGGTGAAAGATGGTGCCTCCTACCTGAGACAGAAGGTCCCTGCTGATTGTATTCTCCAAGGGAGAGCCGTCGAAGAGGGACACTAGGTCCGAGAACCATATTCAGTTTGGCCAGTACAGTCTTCCATCCCAGTGGACCTTCTCCAGAACTCCTGAAGACTGCCATCATCTCCAGGCATTTTATGTGCCAAGAAAGATGATGACTTTTCCCAGACCTTGAGCTGAGCAGCCTTGCATTACTGCTCCCCAGTCTGTGAGAGAGGCATCTGTTGTGAGAGTAACTCGATGACACTGAGCTCCTAACACAGGACCCTGGGACAGGAACCAAGGTTTCCTCCATATATTCAAGGTGCGGAGAGACCGCAGAGTGATCGTCATCGTGGGTTGCCCCTCGGGGAAAACCCCTTGGTCCTGAGCCACCACAGCAAGGGTCTCATGTACAGCAGGCCAAAAGATATCACGTTGGACACAGCTGCCATCAGACCAAACAGTCTCTTAAACCATTTCACAGTGAGTGAGCTTTATCTTTTTATGGTTGTGAGAATAATAGCAACACAAGCGGGCAAAAATACAGCTCACGTTGTCACTGAATCCCACACCACACCAAGAAAGGTGGTCCTCTGTAATGGAGAAAGCACACTCTTCCTGGCATTCAGTCTCAACCCCATTTTTTGCATGTGAGCGAGAACGACATCTCAATGCCGAACCGTCATCTGCTCTGACTGTGGTAATATTAGCTAGTCATCTTTATAATTCAGAATACGTATTCCTTTCAGCCTGAGCGGGGCCAGGGCTGCATATGCATTTCGTGACCGTAGAGCTAGACCAAATGGAAGGATCCGATATTGGTATGCTTCGCCCCCGAAAGCAAACCTCAGGAACTTCCTGTGTTGTGGAAGGATGGAGACATGGAAGTATGTGTCATTTAAATCTATTGTGACGAACCAGTCCTCAGATCTGATTTGCATCATGATCTTCTGAAAAGTCAACATTTTGAACTTGAGCCTTTTGACTGAACGAATCAGTTGTCAGAGATCTAATATCAGACGCAACCCTCCATCCTTTGTCATCTTGGAATATTGCCATAATACATCTTCCTACATGGTTATTTAAGAAACGAAAAGCTACAAACTCCATCAATTAGTGTTAGAAGAACTTTTGCCAAACATTTAACATGCTAGAAACATAATAATCACTGCAATAATGATCCAATTATTATTATATATATTATTATATATTATATATATATTTTATATATATTATATTATATATAATTATATTATTTATTTATATTATATTATATTATATTATATTATATATTATATTATTGCCTATATATTCCACACAATGTATAGATAGGCTACCTCATGCTGTGACAGAATAATTTATTATTAGTAGGTTGTGTTAAAAAAAAAAAAAAAAAAAAAAAAAAATATATATATATATATATATATATATATATATATATATATATATATATATATATATATATATCTCACACATGCTGGTGTAGCCTAAACTTCCAGAAATACAGTCATAAAAATTTAAATAATATTAATAATAATAATAATAATAATAAATCTTACATGAACTGTAATGTATATTGGTCAGTAAAGTGTATATCGGTTGGTAAAGTCAATATGCATGCAGTCCCTGCAGTCTTTGATTTTCCACACATAATGATGCATATGGCTTCTATCAGCAGGGGCTAACCACCACTGTTAACCAACCCTTTACCCCCTGGCACAATACATATTAGTTTTCTAAGGAAGTTAAGTTTGGTAATTTTGGTTAGTGTAATTTTGACAGTATAATTTCTGGTAAACCTTGCATACTGGAGTTTCTATGAAAACACAGGAGAAATAAGGTAACAAACAAGCGGTCAGGTATACACCAAGATTATGAAACGAACACAACAGAGAGCTAATTTCCCTTCTATCATAATTTATCTCCACCCTTTAAATATGTAAGACACATTTAAACGGATCCATGCATGTTCTAGGCAAATTAAAGCAGCTCTAATTAATGCTATGCAAAACACGGCCTTACGTTTATTACTTGATTTATCTTTGTTCTACTTAAGAGGGGCAGAGTTGTCTTGCCAATTTGTCTTCCTCTCGCATACTTAAGATTCAGTATGTGTTTAAATGATTTATTTAATAAATAAGTGAATAAATCACCTCACAGCTAATTTCCCTAATGATATTAGAAAAGAGTAACTGTACAAATTGTGCAAAATAGAAGCCGCTATTAACCTGCAGCACCTTTCGTTTGCCAGGTTCACAACGTCCATCCATTTTCATTTGTGCAAAAACAAAAACATGATTAAAAGATTTGACATTTGACACAGATTTCACAAATAAAACCACTTTGCTTTCCGTGTCTAATAGACGAGGGTCAGCTCCCTGGTTCTCACGGTGATACATCAAAACACAGCACATGCTGTCCCATTTAGGACAACCACACCATCACTAAGAGGTCTAAAAAATAACAAAACAAATAGCAATACATATAAATAACCACTGCATGCAATAAATTCTGGTTCACAGTGGCGACAAGTTCACAACTTGATCTTTTTTTTAACCCACCATTCGTTTTTTTTCCAGCTGGGGTATTGGGTCCCTGGAGGCATTGAGAAATAGATGGTGGAACTTAATAACTAGAGATGAACATTATTCCCCCAGCTACAGCGAATGTTTCACTGCTTGATTATGAGTGAATGGCCGACACAGACTAAAATGTTCCGTTTCCACAAGCATGAAGAGGGCATAAATAATTCAAAATTTATTCCTGCAGAAGGAGGGACAATGAAAATCATAAATTATCCATGTGAGATGCTTTAATAAAAGAGCTCAATGAACCTGCTCTAACTAACTAGTCTGTTTCCTCATTACACGCTAGGCACAGACCTCTTAACCCTTGAATATTAATTTAGCGACAACTACGGTGGGATGGGCTTTCTGTAAATGGGAATGATGGCTAGTGGAGAGGAAGCGTGGGTATATGCAGGATTATGAAATGATCCTCAAGAGGTTACTATCTATATTTGTCTCTGCTACCATCTGTAAATAACAATCTCAGTGTGAGTGCTGGTTATGACTGTAAGAGATGGATAGAAAAATTCAGAATGCAATCAATTTTACACCACCAAAAAGCATGTTTTGGTACTTTTTGCCTGTTTGAGTTCGTTTTGTAAGCTTTAAAGGTGCTAAAGAGGATGTTTTGTTTTATACATTTTTGCAATATTACTTGAAACTGTCTTTACTAACTGATAAAAGACTATTTATTAGGTGCACTGAAAGGAATAATATTAATATACAATCATCTGTGCACGAGCTAGGGCCTTAAAAACATCAGCCAATCGTTTACGCGATCATCGCGTAAACGATTGGCCCTCTGGCTTGTCAGTCACTGCCGTGACGTTCCTTGTGAGAGACGAGCGCGACTGCGGGGGTTGTTCTTACGCATGCGCTCATTTCAAAAACTCAGTTTTTTTTTTTTTTTTTTTGTGGTCACGTGGGTAAATGCTAATATGAAAGGGATTGTTTTTGTAGTGTTCATCTAGTAGCAAAGGCCAAAATGAACAGAAGAAAGCAGAAACTTAGAACGAAGTCAATACACTGAGAGTACTACAGAGATAATTTCCTAACAAGGTCTTGAGCACAGGAAGAACAGACCTGTAAATGTACTGTGTTTCATGAGTAATTGTGACATATATGAGTCCCATGATTACACTAAGAGCTCCATATATTTAACAGAAAACCAGAAACATCTTTTAAAACCAATGAAATTGATAAAACTTGAATGGACCATGAATGGTTTGGCATTGTGGTGCGTCATCTGTCTTACGTTATTACTGCTCATAACAGTGATGGGTCCAGACTTCCCCAATGCAGAATACTTTCAAATTAGAGAATTAGTCCATGACATATGGGATTTGGAGGAATCAGCTAAAATGCCAGATATAATACCCAAGATCTATAAGGTTTTACTCAATCAGACTAATTGAAATAGAACATTGAAGATTTCTGGTGGAAGCTTTGGATTACTCCGCTGAATAAGACAGGAAATTATATGTAATAAACTTTAACAGGGCTAGTAGCACATGGAACCATCATGCAACATGAGACAATGGCTTTTAGTAGCAATTTTTTTTCCAACTTGCTTGCTCAATATGTAAGAAAGTACAACATTTTACTTCATAAACTGTATGAAACTGCTGTATGTGAAAGAACATGCACACAAAAGTATTCATCCCACCTGGAGCTCTACAGTATCAATACAGCATCAATGCTCCAGATGACTAGAACTATATTCATTTAACTTAAAAAAAAAAAAAAAAAATCTTACAAAATGTTTAAAGAAAAATAGTGCAACCTAGAAAAATACATATGAAATATTCTTACATCTAGGATGTGAATAAAGTGATTTAAAATAAAATAAATAAATAAATAAATAAAATAAAATAAAATAAATAAATAATAATAAAAATTAAATAAATAAATAAATAAATAGTTTGGAATACACCTGTCAAAGAAATGGAATACCTCTATTTCTACACATTTTCTCCCTCCCCTCTATTTCCACACATTTCTTTCTTGTGACAGCCACAGGCTTTGAAAGGTGTTTAAAAGGGACATGCCAGTTGCAAGATGGGAGGTAAAAAGAGAGAGATCTGCTTAATATGCGTTTCTCTTTTATAATCCAGAGGTTCTATTAGCAGATTACGAGCTATGGAATGTGAGGAGAGACAGAACGCAGTGTGTGTGCCACAAGAGACAATACTGGCTTAAGCCATCCACTGTGTGTGAGAGAAAATTCAAAGCACTTTTCCAAACCTTATTGCTGTGACTTCAAATATCCAAATTTTATCCCATAAACCTGATTTCAATACAAATAAACATGTATTTGTCTCTCCTGGTTGCTTCTGCCCACAGAATGTTGCAGTTATGGAATCTACCAGCAGGGGCTAACTAACCAGTCAAACCCTGACACTTTGGTGCCTTCAGGTGCAAAGTGTTTGTCAGGGAAACAAGCATCTTGCATTATTGCTCTGAATTTCATCAAAATGGAAGCTTTTTAAAAAGGTGGAATAATCGGCAGCATGTAAACGCCTCTGCATGGATTATATACTGTTTGCCTAACTAATCCTGCTGATTGATGAACCCCATGGTGTTCATGGTTCCCTTCATATTATTAACAAATGTGTTTATTAAACTTATTTTGGGGCATCAACCAAGTAAATATGATCATCTGCTTAGAAGGGTGAGAAAGAAATTAGTCTCTTGATGCAGTCTGACTGCTGTCTACAGTGTATATGAGATAAAATTCTCTTCATTTCAGAAAAGACATATGTAATATTTATACTTTAGTCTTAATTACAAATGTTAGCATTCTGTGCAATTGTCACGTGTATGTTTTACTTTTAAACTAGTTCCTGCTTCCTTTGTTCTCATTTTCCCGCCATTGTTTTTTTTTTTTTTTTTTCCCTCTGTGGTTTAGTTCCCCACAACTTTTCTGTTTCTACATTGATTACCCTGTTTGCATACAAGCCCTGAGTTCTCCTTAGTTGAAGTGGTTGTGCTATGTTGTTGCCAAGTTATCTCATGTGTTTGGATTTACCATTAAAAGACTTTTAAATCCCATTTTATTTTGTAATCAGTATTAGGAGATCATGGATGTTACAATACTCCTTGGAGCTCATTCAGCAAAAGTCTTTTATCCAATAATGTAACAAGAAGATGACTGATTAGGCTATACATTACTAGACTGATGATAGAGCTACACAGCAATAGATTGAGAGAATTTATTAAAATCGAAGAACAAAAAGGTAAATGCTTTGAAGCTGCACTTGGTCTGCATCTGTTTAGCTGCTCTATCATTTAAGTAGTTCCTGAATATTAATGCCAGCAAAATGGAGATGTGGCACTATAAATATGAACAAATATGAAACTAATTGGACCTATACAAATGAATCTATAAATATGGTCTCCTTCCAAGCAGATTTGTCTCACTCAGTATTGTATTTACTGTATTCTTGAGAAAACTTCTTGTTAGACCGTAATTGTTCTCAGACATTAACTATACTATATTTAGCTAAGTGCTAGAAGTGTGACAGGTGACTGATAACAGCTGGTGAAGGTCTAATAAAGGAACTTCGTTGTAAAACAATATAAATGCAATTGAAAAGATAATGCTAATCATACTACGCAGATGGTTAGTGATTGTTTTATTCAAGATTACATTTAGAGCACAAATTAATAGTAGGCTGCTGTCTTCTGGCAGCATCCTAACTGAAATGAAATATACAATTGTGACATATTTGCAGCACTCTAACTAGCAACTATAGTATTTGCCTTTAGTGTGTTGTGATACTGTACAAGCATTTACATACACAGCACACACAAATATTAGCTAAAATAATCATTTTTAATTAAACTAGACATATTTGTTTGTCATACTCGGCACTGAATGCTGGATTACCTTCTTCCATCTTCACAGCATAAATGCAATGATGTATTCATCTGCACAGTCACGCAGAGCCGAAGCACAACCAAAACAATGTTTTTCCCGAAACAAATGCATGCAGTTTTGTTTTTTTAACTGCTTGAGTGCCTAAAGTGTACCTCCGAATGTGTTTTGACAGATTGCTTTAGCACAGAATGTGAGACATCTCTTTCAATTTACTACAAGTTATAGCATGAAATAAACATGAACAGCAGAAGGTATGTTGAAAGATACAGTATAACTTACTAAAATATATCATCTCTCATGTAATCACCCAATCAGTGTTTCAGTTAAGGAAAGACATCAATATAATTAAGCTATAAAAACACTAGAGATGAGCTTGTTTACTGTTAATTATTTATGTATGTTTAAATAAAGGTTAACACCAAGCTCAAATATTGAACATTAATTAAATTTGAATCGAATTGTGTAATATTATATACCGTGATATTTTCAGAAACTTTTAACGTACCGTCTACCGCATGCGCATTCGACTGAGAAAATTCAAACCAAACAGCACAAAAAGCTTGAGACTTTACCACTAATCTGGTATTGGCATCGACAAATGTGATTCTGAAAAATCTGATATCAGAATTTGTGCATCCTATTTTTTAGGTTTTGAGAGTATATCATAGCAAAAGTAGAGAAATGCACTACACAGCTGCTTGACAGTAAAGGACAAAAGTGACCTGTTTCATATCTCCTTTTCCACCACCCTTTCCTCCTTGAGCCTGAACCCTAAGCCTGAGTTGCCAACAAACAACATTCCTCCAGGGGAGCCGAGCGCCCCTAACAAGAATCATTATGGTGTCCTAGGGAGAGCGGGGCGACAGCTGGCCCTCCGCACATGTGACCCTTGCCACTTTGTCGACTTAACGTTGGTCATCGTGATCAAAGCCTGCAGAGGAGCAGCTGTGACCGGTAAGCTAAACACAGTGATTTCTGTAAATAAAAGCAGCGTATGAACTTCTGTACCAGTGGAAACTGGAAGCATCAGTAGTGGGCTACAAAAGAAAAAAAAAAGAAAAGTATTTTGAAGGGACAATGAGGTTTATGGGGGAAGAGGTGGAGTCAGCCAAATTTAGACATAAGGGACAGCTTTATTCGATACAGATTTAAAAGTGTTTCACTTCTACATTCACAAACAAAAATCACACACAAACTAGTCTCATTAAAAAATCGCTGTGTACTTACATAATTTAGAGTTCTAACATATAAACCCACTTAAATTTCAACTTAATTTTCCCCCCTTTTACAAATAAAGATATAAAAGTGAAAAGAATCTATACAAGCTCAATGTGAGAAATGGGCAAGGGAAGCATTTTAATGTGGGAACGCTGAGGTCAGAGAGAGCACTCGGTGCAGCAGACAATTCCTCCCCCCACATCAGTTCCTCTCTTTTAAGTTCTGCCCTGCTTTCTGAACCCATGTTCCACAGAAAGCCTGCATATTTTAACACAAACACCACTAAATATCCAGTTTGGTTTGCCATATTCAGATCTCCCCACAAGGTTACCTCTCTGCCCTTACCTCTTTTTGTTCTTCAGACCACTGGCGAAACAGCGAAAGGTCTTGGCCGCATATAAACGAATTTCAAATGTCATGTCTTGCACGGCTAAAATGAAAGAAAATGCTCTCGCTCACTCGCGGCAAGGGCCTAGTCAATGAATTTGTCAAAATTTTATGATAATTCATTCAATTATTCCTCAGACATTTAAATGATAGCAGAGGAATAGACAAGTGTGGAGAGAGCGAAGGGGAGGGCCATAGCAATAATCCCTCTCCTGATATTAGCGAGCCTCCAGAGGGGTTTTAAAAGCTCTGTATCTCTGTGTGGAAAGGACTAAAACTTCACTCCTTCTCACAAAACAGCGTAAATCCCTCCCTACTCTCTCTACTGCTCAATACGAGGGGCCCTCACACACACAAATGTGCACACACTCTCATTTCTACTCCGATACTAGAAAGTCATTCTAGAATTAATGAAAAAAAGTTCACCAGCCCACACAATCTCAGCAAACGCATCCTTCGCCGGTCTCAGAGCGAACAACAATAAAACCGGCCCTGTGCTCCTCATGCTCTTGTGACCTTTGACCCCCTCAGTCACTCCTGCTCGGGGTCGAGTAGATGGGAGACTAGAAGGAAGACCCCTGAGTGTTTCTGCATCCACCATGGCTAAGCTCCCCCTCTAGTGTTCACATGTCTGTATTCCTCTAAGCAACAAAAGCAGCAGCCTGTAAATTTCTGACCTGAGTTTTCATGTTGGTTTCATGTTGAATGCAACACAGAACAGCATTTTTGCAGATTTTAACATTATATTTTAGCATTTTTCTACATTAGCCAATTCTTCCAGTGCCTTAAGTGACCTGATTTTTCACATAATGTCTTAGTGCTTTAGACAGTAGAATGGTGGCTTTAAGTAAATAATGTAAACTTTAGTTTAAATATCTACAAAAATGTATATATAGAATAAATAAATACTGTTCTTTTCAACCCTCTATTCATCAAAGAATCCAGAAAAAAATGTTTCACGGTTTCCACAAAAATATTAAGCAGCACAACCATGATAATAATAATAAGAAATGTTTCATGAGCACCAAATCAGCATATTAGAATTATTCCTGAATGATCATGTGACACTATTATATAATATAATTATTACATAATATAATACAATAAACTTTTTAAATAATATATATTTATTTTGAGACATATTCAATTCAATATTCATATTCAAGCGATCATTAAAAATGATAATCTGACAGCTTCCAATGTCCTTTCTTACAGCTGCAGTGGTAGAGTGCTTTAAAATGATGGACACAAGCAGAGGGAGAGAGGGGCGCTTGCCTGCGGGGGAAGCTAATTATGCACTCTCTCTAAATTAACCAACTTTCACTGGGACCCAGCCTCCATCCGACGTGCTCGGAGAAAGGGCGGAGAGGTGAGATGAAGAGCGCGAGAGAGAACGGCGAAGCTGGAAAACAGAAACAAACCAATAATCTTGTACTTTGCCTCTTGAAGGCGAGCCACAGTGCCTCTAATGTAGACAAGTCATTTTGTAGAAACCACTAACGCCCGCGGGGGACGGGGAACACATCACGGGCCGCCTCATTTCAAAGATCTTTTGCAATCAGCGCCACAATGGAGGCCCTCATTTTATGCTGCTACATCATAAAAGTGCTCTTTTGTTACATTTCCATCCTTAAAAGGGCCTTAATCCCTTTCTTTTCAGGCAAGTCTATGGCAAATTCCACAGGGACATCCCATTCGCTGCAAGGGCTAGAGTGACCCACTCAGAAAGCAGCGTGCGAGGCTTTGAGCCTTTCTTCTCCTGCCACTCTCGTGAGAACATTAAATCGTACTTTTCATTCCCCTCACTGTGGGGGGACGCCCCTTAATGATGACAGAGAAAGAGAAATTCCTCCACTCGGGTCCTATGATACCATTCTGCTGTCAAGCAGGCGTCTCGGTGGACAGAGAATCAAACATGGCTTCCTGCAGGTGGAGTGGCGATGAAGGTCACACCGCAGCTCAGAGGAGCAGGGGGAGAGGCAGCACTTCAGAGGAGTCGCCAGCTTTCTCACACCAAATTAAGTCATCCGTGAAAATGTACGTCTCTTTAGTACTGCGTAAATGTTTGGCTTTTATTGGTCTGGTAAGATGGTTAGTTTGATATTTGAGTCTTTTTACACTATAACTTGCGTTAGAAAGTAAGCAGGCCACTAATCATGTCACTACTAATCATATAACCTATAGATTTTAAATATTTTCTCTTTTTTAAATCAGGAGATTCTAAAAAATAGCTTGCGGTCAGGTTTGGCTTTCCTTACCTTTGTGTGGCTCTGTCTCAGAGGGGAGCCGATTAATCAGTTTAAAATTGAGCTGTGTACCTCCAGTCACTTCATACTCTACTCAGCCTGGCCACTCGATGTTGGGTGCTTCAATGAGAACATTGTACTTGTATAAAACACTTGTCAATCAAGCCTTAAAATGTACCCCCCGTCACCATTCATCCATGCAGCCCACATTTATCGTATTTTAGAATGAATTGATAAGTATTCTCAGAAAATGTGTTTCCCCAAAATATTGAATGTTTAACGATGGATGCAAGAACCATGCCAAATATGGCTTCAACATTATCTTTCTTTCAAAGATATGCATACACACTATATTGCCAAAAGTACAAACCCGATTCCAAAAAAGTTGGGACACTGTACAAATTGTGAATAAAAAAGGAATGCAATAATTTACAAATCTCATAAACTTATATTTTATTCACAAGAGAATATAGATAACATATCAAATGTTGAAAGTGAGACATTTTGAAATGTCATGCCAAATATTGGCTCATTTTGGATTTCATGAGAGCTACACATTCCAAAAAAGTTGGGACAGGAAGCAATAAGAGGCCGGAAAAGTTAAATGTACATATAAGGAACAGCTGGAGGACCAATTTGCAACTTATTAGTTCAATTGGCAACATGATTGAGTATAAAAAGAGCCTCTCAGAGTGGCAGTGTCTCTCAGAAGTCAAGATGGGCAGAGGATCACCAATTCCTCCCAATGCTGCGGCAAAAAATAGTGGAGCAATATCAGAAAGGAGTTTCTCAGAGAAAAATTGCAAAGAGTCTGGAACAATCTCTGTGCGTAAGGGTCAAGGCCGGAAAACCATACTGGATGCCCGTGATCTTCGGGCCCTTAGACGGCACTGAAAACTCTATAGGTCAAAAAAGAAGCCATATCTAACATGATCCAGAAGCGCAGACGTTTTCTCTGGGCCAAGGCTCATTTAAAATGGACTGTGGCAAAGTGGAAAACTGTTCTGTGGTCAGACGAATCAAAATTTGTTCTTTTTTTGGAAAACTGGAACGCCATGTCATCCGGACTAAAGAGGACAAGGACAACCCAAGTTGTTATCAGCGCTCGGTTCAGAAGCCTGCATCTCTGATGGTATGGGGTTGCATGAGTGCGTGTGGCATGAGCAGCTTACACATCTGGAAAGGCACCATCAATGCTGAAAGGTATATCCAAGTTCTAGAACAACATATGCTCCCATTCAGACGTCGTCTCTTTCAGGGAAGACCTTGCATTTTCCAACATGACAATGCCAGACCACATACTGCATCAATTACAACATAATGGCTGCGTAGAAGAAGGATCCGGGTACTGAAATGGCCAGCCTGCAGTCCAGATCTTTCACCCATAGAAAACATTTGGCGCATCATAAAGAGGAAGATGCGACAAAGAAGACCTAAGGCAGTTGAGCAACTAGAAGCCTGTATTAGACAAGAATGGGACAACATTCCTATTCCTAAACTTGAGCAACTTGTCTCCTCAGACGTTTGCAGACTGTTATAAAAAGAAGAGGGAATGCCACACAGTGGTAAACATGGCCTTGTCCCAACTTTTTTGAGATTTGTTGATGCCATGAAATTTAAAATCAACTTATTTTTCTCTTAAAATGATACATTTTCTCAGTTTAAACATTTGATATGTCATCTATGTTGTATTCTGAATAAAATATTGAAATTTGAAACTTCCACATCATTGCATTCTGTTTTTCTTCACAATTTGTACAGTGTCCCAACTTTTTTGGAATCGGGTTTGTATTGGGACACCCCTCCAAATCATTGAATTCAGGTGTTCCAATCACTTCCATGGCCACAGGTGTATAAAATCAAGCACCTAGGCATGCAGACTGCTTCTACAAACATTTGAAAAAGAATGGGTCGCTCTCAGGAGCTCAGTGAATTCAAGCGTGATACAGTGTTAGGTTGCCACCTGTGCAGTAAGTCCATTCGTGAAATTTCCTCACTACTAAATATTCCATGGTCAATTGTTAGTGCATCATAACAAAGTGGGAGCAATTGGGAACAACAGCAACTCAGCCACGAAGTGGTAGGCCATGTAAAATCACAGAGCGGGGTCAGCACATGCTGAGGCACACAGTGCACTGAAGTTGTCAACTTTCTGCAGTCAATAGCTACAGACCTCCAAACTTCGTGTGGCCTTCAGATTAGCTCAAGAACAGTGCGTAGAGAGCTTCATGTAAGGGGTTTCCATGGCCGAGCAGCTGCATCAAAGCCTTACATCACCAAGTGCAATGCAAAGCGTCGGATGCAGTGGTGTAAAGTATGCCGCCACTGCACTCTAGAGCAGTGGAGTGACGAATCACGCTCCTCTGTCTGGCAATCCGATGGACGAGTCTGGGTTTGGCGGTTGCCAGGGGAACGGTACTTGCCTGACTGCATTGTGCCAAGTGTAAAGTTTGGTGGAGGGGGGGATTACGGTGTGGGGTTGTTTTTCAGGGATTGGGCTTGGCCCCTTAGTTCCAGTGAAAGGAACACTTAATGCTTCAGCATACCAAGACATTTTGGACAATTTCATGCTCCCAACTTTGTGGGAACAGTTTGGGGATGGCCCCTTCCTGTTCCAACATGACTGCGCACCAGTGCAAAAAGCAAGGTCCATAAAGACATGGATGAGTGAGTTTGATGTGGAGGAACTTGACTGGCCTGCACAGAGTCTTGACCTCAACCCGATAGAACACCTTTAGGGTGAATTAGAGTGGAGACTGCGAGCCAGGCCTTCTCGCCAACATCACTGCCTGACCTCACAAATGCACTTCTAGAAGAATGGTCAAAACTTCCCATAAACACACTCCTAAAACTTGTGGAAAGCCTTCCCAGAAGAGTTGAGGCTGTTATAGCTGCAAAGGGTGGGCCAACTCCATATTAAACTCTACGGATTAAGAATGGGATGTCATTAAAGTTCATGTGCATGTAAAGGCAGGCGTCCCAAAACGTTTGGAAATATAGTGTGTGTGTGTATATTTATGTGTGTGTGTGTGTGTGTGTGTGTATTTTTCCAACCCTCATTCAGACCCCCTGTCTGCAATGCAACATTCGGATCTGGTGTACATAAGTGTCAGCCGTTAAGCAACTGAGAGCCAGTGGGCGGGGCCTACCGTGATGATGTAAAACTATTCTTCCATGTCTTGCTCTAGAGGCAGTCATATGCAAATATATTTGCCCATGTGACATTACAGACCCCACAATATCAAGACAAGTCATTTTTGGAGCTTGATTACATATAAAATGTATGTATGTATATCAAAATAGAAAACATCCAGTTTCATAGCTTAAAATGTCATATGCATTTTTATAATGTTTTTTTTTTTTTTTTTTTTTTTTTTTTTTTTTAATGAGGATGTTTTAAGCTATAAAACTGGATGTTTCTATTTTGATATATATGATAAAATGTAATTTATTTATGTGATGAAAAAACAGCCATTACTTCAATCTTCAGTGTCACATGATCCTTCAGAAATCATTCTAATATGCTGATTTGGGGCTTAAGAAACCTTCCTTATTGTCACAGTTGAAAACAGTTGTGCTGCTTAATATTTCTGTCATAACCGTGATACATTTTTTAGGATTCTTTGAAGTTTATATTTGAAATAGAAATGTTTTGAAACTATATAAAAGTCTTTATATATATATATAAATATATAATATATATATTAACTTTTTATTGTATGCACACACTTGACAAATTCACTAATAATTAATATTGCAATATATAATTAACCTTGTGAATAAATCACAATCAATAATAAGCCTTATTTACATAGAAAAGAGGTGTGTTTGTTCTGAAAATAAGGGCAATGACTTAATTGTCAGTTCCATTTACCACCATTTTTAAGGTCTATTGAGGCTAATCAGTGAATAATATAATATAATATAATATAATATTCCAGAACACCTGAAATTCTCATTAACTGTTGACGTCCAGACATAATTTGAGCAAAACTAGTTCTTTGTGCATAGGTAAGCAGGAGGTGTAGTTTCTGTGATTCTCTTTCTAAGCACACTGCATTGTCTATTCAGGTCAGCGGCAGAGGGACCCGGATGTTGAGGGTGTAATGCGATGGGATTTAGGCAGGTGAAAAAGTCTGCCAGTGTTCCCGCTGATAGCAGGATAGAGACCTCAACAACACATCCCAAGCTTTGGGAGCATTTTACCATGAGTGTAGCTCCTTTGTAATGGATTTTCTGTCTCCAAGGGGTTAGTAGTTGAGCAGAAGAGACAAGGAAATATGGTAGTGTGTAGTATGTGTACAGAAATGCAATTTCCACATCTTCTTTTGTGATCCCAGACTGGAAATTAAAGTCATATGCGAGCCTTACAACATGCTCGCATTAAACGCACTCACCCCTTGTGATGAACAAGAACAAGTAGGGCTCAACAACCTTGAACCAAACTTCATTCAGACATATTGACAATGCTGAAAATAAAGACATTGTCAGTGTACTGAATACTTGAACTGCAACATGAATACTTGAAGTTACAGTTAGATCAACATGCACTGCTATAGCTTGGCAGGACTTACTATAGTTTGAAGCCAGAAAGTGTGTGCGTTCGTGTGTTTTTAATTTACACTATAGTGTCAGTACAAATCGTCTGCCATTTCTAACCACCTTCACTCAGATCTGATGGATTATGCGGTGAAACATGGACAGTGTCCTGGGTGGTTAGCACAAAACTTAACAGGCATTATCACTCCATAACGTACTGTGTGTACTAACCACAGTACACACTGTGGTGATAATAATAAGAAATCTTTCTTGTGCACAAAATCAGCATATTAGGCTATGTTCAGACTGCAGGCAAATCTGTTTTTTTTTTTTTTTTTTTTCCAAATATTTTCAGGCAGACTGTCTGCACTATTATTTGCAAGTGATAAAATAAGATTTGTGTGTCCAGACATACAGTAATCCGCATGGGATGATTTGGTAACAGCGTAGCGTACCTACGTATGTGACGAGGCTTTCAAAACGGATGCAGGAAAAATGGAGGTACATCATCTCATTCTCCAAACAAATGCCTTGCCGAGTCGCAGTGCAGAACTCCTCCGTCGCACAAGAAATGCTCAACAACGGAGGAGAATGGTATATTTTGTGATGCTCCGTGCTGTAGTCATGGCCAAAATCTTTGGACATACCATTTGAATACCGTATGAATACTTTCGGCATTTCCGTCAACGGTTTTGACATTATTGTTGTGTGTCGCATTAAAGGGTTAGTTCACCCAAAAATGAAAATCCTGTCTTTAATTACTCACTCTCATGTCGTTTCAAACCTGTAAGATCTTCGTTCATCTTCGGAACATAAATTAAGATATTTTTGATGAAATCCGAGTATATGACTCTCCCATAGACAGCAATATAATCAACAATTCCAAGGTCCAGAAATGGACTAAAGACATCGTTAAAAAAGTTGACGTGACTGCAGTGGTTCAACCTAAATTTTCTGTAGTGACAAGAATACTTTTTGTGCGCAAAAAAATAAATCAATAATTTATTTATTTATTTATTTATTTATTTTTTTTTTTTTTTTATGCACAAAAAGTATTCTCGTCACTTCATAAAATAAAACCACTGCAGTCACGTTGACTGTTTTAACGATGACGTTAGTACCTATCTGGACCTTGAAAGTGTTGATTACAGGTGCTGGTCATATAATTAGAATATCATCAAAAAGTTGATTTATTTCACTAATTCCATTCAAAAGTGAACTTGTATATTATATTCATTCATTACACAGACTGGTATATTTAAAATGTTTATTTCTTTTAATTTTGATGATTATAACTGACAACTAAGGAAAATCCCAAATTCACCTGCAAAGGCCTTTAAATGGTCTCTCAGTAGTTCTGTAGGCTACACAATCATGGGGAAGACTGCTGACTTGACAGTTGTCCAAAAGACGACCATTGACACCTTGCACAAGGAGGCAAGACACAAAGGTCATTGCAAAAGAGGCTGGCTGTTCACGAGCTCTGTGTCCAAGCACATTAATAGAGATGCGAAGGGAAGGAAAAGATGTGGTAGAAAAAAGTGTACAAGCAATAGGGATAACTGCACCCTGGAGAGGATGAAACAAACCCATTCAAAAATGTGGGGGAGATTCACAATAGTGGACTGCAGCTGGAGTCAGTGCTTCAAGAACCACTACGCACAGACGTAAGCAAGACATGGGTTTCAGCTGTCGCATTCCTTGTGTCAAGCCACTCTTGAACAACAGACAGTGTCAGAAGCGTCTAAAGACAAAAAGGACTGGACTGCTGCTGAGTGGTCCAAAGTTATGTTCTCTGATGACAGTAAATTTTGCATTTCCTTTGGAAATAAGGGTCCCAGAGTCTGGAGGAAGAGAGGAGAGGCACACAATCCATGTTGTTTGAGGTCCAGTGTAAAATTTCCACAGTCAGTGATGGTTTGGGGTGCCATGTCATCTGCTGGTGTTGGTCCACTGTGTTTCCTGAGGTCCAAGGTCAACGCAGCCGTATACCAGGAAGTTTTAGAGCACTTCATGCTTCCTGCTGATGACCAACTTTATGGAGATGCAGATTTCATTTTCCAACAGGACTTGGTACCTGCACACAGTGCCAAAGCTACCAGTACCTGGTTTAATGACCATGGTATCCCTGTTCTTAATTGGCCAGCAAACTCGCCTGACCTTAACCCCATAGAAAATCTATGGGGTATTGTGAAGAGGAAGATGCGATATGCCAGACCCAACAATGCAGAAGAGCTGAAGGCCGCTATCAGAGCAACCTGGGCTCGCATAACACCTGAGCAGTGCCACAGACTGATCGACTCCATGCCACGCCACATTGCTGCAGTAATTCAGGCAAAAGGAGCCCCAACTAAGTATCGAGTGCTGTACATGCTCATACTTTTCATGTTCATACTTTTCAGTTGGCCAAGATTTCTAAAAATCCTTTCTTTGTATTGGTCTTAAGTAATATTCTAATTTTCTGAGATACTGAATTTGGGATTTTCCTTAGTTGTCAGTTATAATCATCAAAATTAAAAGAAATAAACATTTGAAATATATCAGTCTGTGTGTAATGAATGAATATAATATACAAGTTTCACTTTTTTGAATGGAATTAGTGAAATAAATCAACTTTTTGATGATATTCTAATTATATGACCAGCACCTGTATGGACGAGTCGAATACAACTCGGATTTCATCAAAAATATCTTAATTTGTGTTCCGAAGATTAACAAAGGTAGGGTGTTGAACGATATGAGGGTGAGTAATTAAAGACAGAATTTTCATTTTTGGGTGAACTAACCCTTTAAGAGTGATGCAAACGATAATTTGACTGAAATACATCTGTAAAAATCTAATTGGAAGAAATCACATTTCAAACCATCTCAAAACATCATTTCACAATATTATTGTTTTACTGTATTTTATCACAAAAAAAAAAAAAAAAATGCAGCCTTCCATTTGAAAAACATAAAAAAATGTGAAGATAAATCTTCAACTTTATTTAATAACTTATCAGTTTTACTAAGACAGACCTCTGAGACTGACTTCAAATAAGAGCTGTTTATGTTTGTAGCACTGCATTTGCAGTCGACATCAAAAAACGGACCAAGGCCCTTGCAAGGTCTACTGTACAAACTCAAACAGCAGCAGGACGCCAGGGAGGTTCCCTGGATGCAAAACAGACCCAGCGTGGAGAACAGGAAATGAAAGCTTAATCCCTCCAACCTTTTGACTTGCCTTGGCCTCTTCCATTGACTCAGCAAGCTATTCTATTCTTCTGCTGTACACTGTTCCCCTAGTCCCTATTCACCCCATCTCCTCTCCTCAATCCTCTAGGACATAAAAATAAAAAGGAAAAAGCACAACTGCCTGTTTACTCATTTTATGATTGACGCTAGATGTAGCAGGTCAAATGAAGCGGCAGCTCCGAGCACCATTTCCGATCCCTCTTCATTTTATTTTCCAACAATTTATTAAGCAATTAAAATTCTCCTATTACGCACTCTTTTATGCAGTCATTTTTTTAAGCAGAGCGAAATTATTACACCAAATCATAGCATAATTATCATAACATTACACTAATTCCCAAAGAAGTGTTTAAATTATATGGTTGGTTGATTGCGAGATGAATTAGAGAACCGTTTTTCGACGAGCCTCATCCAAGCCAAATATGGATTAGACCTCGAAACAGAGAAAGCCGTAAGGAAAGAGATGCATCTTACCGGAGTCATATAGAGCAAGTCCATATAAAGGTTAAGCAGCAGTCATTAACAAAAAAAAAAAAAATTGAGAACGTGCAGACGCTCAACAGATACACTCGCAATCTATCGAGGATATCTTGTGGACAAGTGATACTCTGTAGCACAAGACTGGCATAGTTTTAATTGAATTTAATGCAGATTTGTAGTACACTGGGGGACAGTCTTTGTTAGCTGATTTCCAAAAAAGGAAAATCCAGTCATAAAAGGGGTATTTTTAAATATCATAAGGTGATTAAGAAGTGTGGAGCTCACCAGAAAATCATTTTGGTAAAATTAGTCATCCGTTTAGGTGGATTTAGAGAAGCGCACTTACACATTTACTTGAAGGCACACAGGCACTAGCAAATACTTCATAGTATTAACGTAACCAATTACAAATACGCTCTTTTTAACTTAATATTGGCTTTAATGGATGAGGCTAAGCCACATATGAGTAGCATAATGGAATGCCTGAGCGCTCCATTGTGGATTTTAGGTGCATTAATTGCATTCATTGCAAACGAATTAACTGTCGCGATTAAGAGGGATCTAAAGCACAACATACAGCACACCTCGGGATCACGTGGCTGCATTGTTGGTGTCGCTCCATACCATATGATGAGCTCTGTCCTGGCTCTGTTAGCATGTGGCTGTATGGAAGGACAAACACAGGGGGAATTGAGAGCTATTCAATGCTCAGTGGGCCTTCGTATTCACTTACACCCCCCATTGCTTATAGAATTGAACGGGGCTTTGATCCCCAAATCTAATTGTTTAGTGTTGCACAAATCAAATAAGTGGCTAGTGGATTGTTTTATCTGAATAAGCTCAAACAAGACCTCAATTTGAGAGGAAAAATGTGGGCGTACATGTTATCAATTACGAATGCATGCTAAGACAACTCTAACAAAATAAATTATGCTAATGATCTTGATTAGAGAAACGCATTCAAAATGCAAAATCCAAACAGAGATCAGCGCACGCTAAAGTGGTTATCGGTCTCTCAGGTAAGAACTGTCAAATCCAGCTATGGTCTCAATCCCAGGCCTTTCAAAATTCTACTTTCATCATGTTCTCGAGTGCAGCTGGCTCACAATGGAGAGTGTTTACCCCGACGTATTCCCGCAAACAGCAGCGGCACAAAAAAAGATTGGTCTGTCTCTGTGCCTGGCTCATTGTGCGGACGTCAGTAAAGGACTTTTTGTGCCATTGTCTGACGTGTCAGGCAGAATGAGAGGGGGTGTTAAGAGGTGCAAAGATGTGGGAGCACACCTGCTGAGCTGGCCCAAGCAAGCCCTCTTTCTCCCCCACTATTAATTTGTGTTGCTCCGAGAACTCCTTTTGTTGTCACGGAGCTGTTGGTGGCTACATGTTTGAAGTGTCACAAGTGTCAGTCTTTATTACATTCGGTGTGAGGATGGCCAATGAGAGAGATAGCGAGAATTACGGAGCACGAGAGAAATAAAGGCAAATAATAATAGCCCCGCTCCAGCCTAAGGAACCTAATGTGTCACGAATTAAGAAAACTTGGCAAGGCTACCTGGGATTGTGATGGTTCCGGCGATTTCAGTGCTGGAGGTTGTCACGCTAGCTAATGCCGACTTTGAGGCTCAATTGTGGCACCATTTGTCAGCGATCATTACCAATGGACTAACATAATTCCTGCCGCTGATTAAAATGTCTTGTAATTTAACAATGACACAGGATGGATTA
Organism: Culter alburnus; assembly: GCA_028476615.1. Taxonomy (NCBI): domain Eukaryota; kingdom Metazoa; phylum Chordata; class Actinopteri; order Cypriniformes; family Xenocyprididae; genus Culter; species Culter alburnus. The sequence continues at coordinate 3,057,281 of JAOTNS010000012.1, forward strand.
ATCCACCACTAACTAACAGAGCTGGGATATTAATATGTGTAGACAAGAAACAGTGCACTGTAGCTCTGACCACACCATATATATATATATATATATATATATATATCTTTATAATGTATCAAGTTTGCACATGACTATGGGATAAACTATAATGATTTTTATTAAAATAAATTAATACTTTTAAGCAGCAAGGACCCCATTAAATTGATTAAATTGTCAGTAATGACATTTATAATGTTACAGACAATTTGCAAATGTTCTTTTGAACTTTCTATTCATCAAATAATCTAGAAAAAAATTTCCAGAAAAAATATGGCAACACTTTACAATAAGGTTCATTAGTTAACATTAGTTAACTACATTAGTTAACATGAACTAATAATGAACTGCACTTATACAGCATTTATTAATCTTAGTTTATGTTAATTTCAACATTTACTAATACATTATTAAAATCTTGTTAACATTAGTTAATGCACTCTGAACTAACATGAACAAACTATGAACAACTGTATTGTCATTAACTAACGTTAGCGTAGATTAGTAAATACAGTAATGTATTTATCATGGTTAGTTCATGTTAGTTAATGCAACTAATGTTTAACTAATGAACCTTATTGTAAAGTGTTACCAAAAATATTAATAAGCATAACCATTTTCTTGAGCAACAAATCATCATATTAGAATGATTTCTGAAGGATCATGTGACACCGAAGACTGGAGAAATTATGCTGAAAATTCAGTTTTTTCATCACAGGAATAAATTTACAGTTATTTTTAAATTTACATCCAAAACAACACTGGACCCCACTGACTTTCAAGGTATGGACAAACAAAGACATTTTTCAAAATAGCTTTTTTTGTGTGTGTTCTAGGAAATACATGAAATGGAGATAATTTTTATTTCAGGGTGAACTATCCCTTTAAGAAAGCAATATTACATTATGCATAGTAATATTTCCAGTAGAAGAGATCAACGACTGTTTGACTGCTACTTTCAGTGCGAGTAAACTTGGAATACCAGCACTACAGCATGTGGAAAAGACTTCTGTTTTTGTATAAATATGTATTGCCTACAGTAAAGCCATGCACATTGATTTCTATTTGTTGCTGTATTCACCGAGTGAAAAGTGAGAGCCGATGGAAAATATCCATAATTGCTCTCATCGGCACTTCATTTGGAGCGAGCAATACTGGGAGGGAAGCCCGTTGTGACCTTTTGCTTATTTTAATTCCCCAGCAATAAGGCCACATGGAGGTGATCACTGATGCACATAATGGCACACTTACCGATACATGGATCTACACAGAATAGCGAATAGAGAGATGAGACATGGACGGAAATCACGCGCCACTTGCTCCGTGTTCAATGGCGGGTGTTGATGAAGCCGGAGCAAGTGCATTTGGGCTGCTCACCGGAGCCCCATATGGTGTTCCTGGTCCGTGTCATTGGCTTGTTACAATTCTGACTACCAGCCAAGGAACTAGAGTGAGAGAGAGACAGAGAGAAAAGAGAGAGTCAGGCCACCAAAGACAGTGCTACAAACCGGAATGGTCCAGGGTCAACAGTACCATAATTACTTTCAAATGTCAGCCTACAATAAAATACAACAGTTCATCTGGCAGAGAGCAAATTAGCTTTGACCATGGCGTAATTACCCTTTCCAGAAGAACCATTAGCAGAGATCAAATCTGCCCGTCCACTGTTTGAGGAAAGGCCATCAGAGTACACTCCACCTGACAAGGATGCACATTTGCCATTTTGCAAGGTAATTAATTGTCCATATAATAGAAATTTTTATATTTGACTCTGGAATTGAAAAGTGTAATAACCTGCCAGCTTTATCTCAAAGCCTTACAAGTTTCAAAGACCCATCTTTTTCTTTCAAGGATGTCTTTCCTTTTTTTGACAAGTTGAGAGACTATTGGCCAGTGCTATGTAGATTACAACTACTAGTTGGCCATGCTATCCTGTGCCATGTTTTTAAAAAAAAAAAAGTACTGACCCCAAACCTTTGAACAGTAGTGTATTTTCATAAAATATGATAAGACTATGCATGATATATATATATATATATATATATATATATATATATTATTTGCAAACAATTATTCAAAAGTGACAGTAAAGACATTTATAATGTTACATTTCTATTTGAGATCAATTTATTTTAAATAAATGCTTTTTTTAATTTTCTATTCATCAAAGAATATTGAAAATCATGGTTTCCATGAAAATATTAAGCAGCACAACTGTTTTCAACTGCAAGAAATGTTTCTTGAGCAGCAAATCAGCATATTAGAATGATTTGTGAAGGATCATGTGATGCTAAAAACTGGAGTAGTGATGCTGAAAATTCAGCTTTGCCATCACAGGAATAAATTACATTTGAAAATAAAGTCAAATAAAACAGTTATTTTACTGTAGTAATATTTCACAATATTGATGTGAGAACAAATTACGGAATAGGAAGAAAAAAAAATCCTCCTTTATTAACGACAAGTAAAATATTTTGTATTATACATAGCTTCTTATTGTCAGAACACAGTGAATTATTAAATAATGATAACCTGTTTCTATACTAACCACTGATCAAGTTTATTGACTTCAGCTCCTAAGCAACAGCAAAGATAAAGTCTTAATGACTCTGAGGATACACCATTATCCTCCCTTTTAGAAAGTGAGGATATAGTGCAGATAGGGCACAGTGTCCTGACGGACATTCTTTAGTTATTTCCGCAAAGATGCATTAAGGTGGATTTCTTTATAAGAAGTAATTACATTCAAAGCACACTTTCCCTCAGTCCAAGCACACAAAGCAGTAGGCAATGAATAGAGTGCAGAAAACCTGTGTTCTTTGTTCTTGTCATCCTTAAAACTAATTAGAAAATGCCAATCTCCAATTAGCTAATGCGCTTCTGTTGACCTCTCTGACAATGGCCAACGGTTAAGTTTGGGATGATTAACATTTTAGGAACTTTATCCACAGCCTGAAACTTGGTGATGTTTAATATTAGAGAGAGATTACTATGCCGAGCACTCACCTAAGGTCATGTGACGTACTAAAAGAGCATTACGACAGAGTCTACACAATAATTTTGTGCTGACAGGAGGGCTGCTTATAACCAAATTCCATACCATATTAATATCAGTACTGGCCAGTTGACTATTAAAAATAATGCTGTTACCATCTTACTACAGGGTAACATAGACCATTTGGCACAATTTCATGCTACGTTCCATTTTCCCTATTTCACATCATCATGTGCCTTGTATTTTCTCTCTAGTTCCCTCCAAAATGAAAAGTCTGTCACCCTCACACAAAAGAAGATATTTTAAGAATGGTTTTGGTAACCACTGACTTCCACTGAACGGACAAAAAACACTGAGACATTTCTCAAAGAATCTTCTTTTGTGTTCCACAGAAAAAAAGAAAATCAATACAGGTTTGTAATGTCATGAAGGTGAATAATCGACGACAAACACTTTAGAAGACACAACATACAGAGTGTTGAATGAAGTGAAATATTCACCTACAATCAAATTAAATCAAACTGCACCCATTAATTTGTCAGCGATGTAGAGGTTTTTGAACAATTTTAACTTTGTATCAACAAGTTGTTGCTATTTGGAGCATAACAAGCTACTTTTTCTAAAGGGTTAAATGATTCTTAAAGGATTAGTTCACTTTCAAATTAAAATTTCCTGATAATTTACTCACCCCCATGTCATCCAAGATGTCAATGTCCTTCTCTCTTCAGTCCAAAAGAAATTAAGGTTTTTGATGAAAACATTCCAGGATTTTTCTCCATTTAGTAGACTTCAATGGCCTCCAAACGGTTGAAGGTCAAAACTACAGTTTCATTGCAGCTTCAAAGCGTTCTACATGATCCCAGACGAGGAATAAGGGTCTTACCTAGAGAAACTATCGCTCATTTTCTAAAAAAAAAAATAAAATTATATACGTTTTAACCATAAATGCTCATCTTGAACTAGCTCTCTTCTTCTTCTCTATTTGAATTCCAGCAGTGTAGACGCTGCTAAGTGTATTACTGCCCTCCACGGGTCAAAGTTAACTAATTGTTATATACTTGCACTAGAATATTGTATATGACAATTTAGTTCAAACTTTGACCTGAGGAGGGCAGTAATACAAATGGAATTCAAATAGAGAAGAAGAAGAAGAGAGCTAGTTCAAGATGAGCATTTATGGTTAAAACGTATACATTTTTTTTTTTTTTTAAATGAGTGATGGTTTCTCTAGATAAGACCCTTATTCCTCAGCTGGGATCGCGTAGAACGCTTTGAAGCTGCACTGAAACTGTAATTTTGACCTTCAACCGTTTGGACTCCACTGAAGTCCACTAAAAATCCTGGAATGTTTTCATCAAAAACCTTAATTTCTTTTTGACTGCAGAAAGAAAGACATGAACATCTTGGATGACATGGGGGTGAGTAAATTATCAGGAAATTTTAATTTGAAAGTGAACTAATCCTTTAAGTAAATAATTGGTAGTTTTTGTTAAAGCAATCAAAACAAATGCTCTGTAATCTATACCATACTGCATTGAAAATCATTTCGGGTTAGGCTATACTGCAAATCAAAGAGGAGCAATTAAGCCAAGTTAAAATTTTACATATAAAATGTGAGCGGGAAGACTGCCACAAACTTGAATATATTATTCTTAATAGCAATTTACTGGGCGTTAGACTGAGAAAAAAAAAAACAAAAAAAAAAAAAAACACGCAACCATGCTAAGTAATGCTAAGTAGTTGAAAATATGCCTGTTCAATGATATATCACACACTCCAATCCTCCCAAGATATGCAAATTCACCTCAATACCAGTGCATATGGGATTATGCCCTTATACGGGTACGGCAAAGAGATTAAGACATGACCTGCTTTTCTCACAATACCTGCAAGTGAGGCATGAAGCATCAGTAATGGTGATGAAAAGCCATTACGATCAATTTTCGTAAGCCCCTGTGTGTTCAATAACGCATAGGTGCTGCTTATTTCCTGGCCGATTATTACTGTAAATTCCTGCTGCCTTTTGTAGGCTGCTTCCTGGCATGCCGATTAGCAGGGCGAGAGCCGCGTGATGAGGAGAGAGAGAGAGAGAGAGGAGCCGGGCTGGGAGCCAGCTTTCTCCAGAGCTGTGAATGGAGGATTAAGCTCAGGGAGCCGGGCATGGACAGGTGCCCAGCCGAGATGCAGCGCTTCCCAGGTACGTGCCCCAACTACATCTGGCCCCGTTTCCCCCTCTCACAGTTTTTTGGCTTTATCGAAATACCGCTGGGTTGAGATTGTCAGAGGAGCTCCTGAGTTGGCAGCGGCCACCATGATTAGTCATATTGAATTATGCGTTGCGAAGATGTCCCCGCATCCGACTCGCGCACACGTGCGAGTTTATTTCCTCCCCGAACGCCCCTCGAACCGCTCTTCCTGCGTTTGTTTCGTGACAAGAAGATGCGGATGTGGGTAAACAGGATTATAGCTACGGTTCTGCTGTCACACACATCTCATAATTCGCATGCGTTCCTGACAGGCTTGGTGGCATTTAAAGTTACCTAACATTTGCCTTGGCATACGGCACAGACCCAGGTGCAAATGAGGGCATCAGCCGGAGGTTCTGGTGAACGGCTACGATCCCATTTTTTATTTCTATCCGCACATTTGACTATCGGATATGATGCATTCTTCACGTAGCTCAAGTTGCATTGCTATATTCTTTCAGGCAGTCCAAAGATTACAATCCTCTTCATTAATTTTATCTCGGACATAAACTTTTAATATGCCCACGATCACATGACTTCCAGGGCAGTTTAAATAGCTCCAACCTGTAATTACCGATCCAGCACTCAATTAAAATAATTTGATTGAAATTATTCAGTGGTTTTAAATACAAGCCTCAAGCTACATAACAATATTTAGAGCTGTGACTGAGAACATTTTTCTGTTTGGGGGAAAAAAAAAAAAATGTTATCCATATAATAACAGGAGAAATTCCTGAATAAATAAATAAATATTGTTCCATAAATGTGCCAACTTTACGTGCTCATGCAAAATAACTTTTGCACTGGCATGAATTCAATTAATGTGGCAGCAGTCACTGAATGCAGGCCATTATGGATTGGGGTGTAACCTCTCTCTTGATAAACAGACAGTTATAAAGCTGAGTGCCACGGTCACTGAACAACTATTAACACCAGCCATGCTGGCCATGCTCTGTTAATGGGCTGCGAAAAAAATTATCTCTCAAGCTGAAAAGGCCAACAGAAGGAGATCAAGGTTTATTATGGGCATTATTATAATGGCAAACGAATGGCACCAACTTGGTTTCAGAACTGAGAGAACAACTATAAACAGAAAACAATGTGTCTATATTCACTATATAACCGTAGCGAACAGCTCTTCAGCTGTAATTCAGACAGAGTGTAGCAGTATCTGTCATTGCTTTACAGGTTTAAAATAAATTTGATGTGAAAGTAGCCCAGCTTAGCAGTGTTTCCTTGTCATGTTTATTCCATGTTTAGCAGAATTAATCGTTTTAAATTCAGCCGTTTACAGGTCAGTTATCACCTCATTCTGTCAGTGCTGAATTAAAAAGATATATGTATTTATTTATTGCATCAGCAAAAAAAAAAAAAAAAAAAAAAAAAAAAAAGATATGGTGATTTACTGTGATGCTCTTCAAATATTTGCTTATATATAAGCATAATGGACAGCTTAATTAATACATGACGCAAGATAGCAACAACCATTAACTGGACAAAGGTTTTCCTATAATCTGCCATCTTACAGGCAACCGAAGATGTTATATGCTTGTGTCACAATGATTTGCTGACTTTTTTGTTAAGAGTTAATTAGCAAAATGTAATCTCATTAGCTTATGCGATGTCACGGGAATGCATGCATGCTGCTGTTAACATAAAGAACCAAAATATTCTTAACCCATGATGTATCCATGTATGCAAATCTATATTTTATGTTTATATTTTTGACAAATGTTCTTTCATCAATATAATGTACACATACATACACACACACACTCCTGAGCAAAAAAAAAAGGTAAAAGCAAAACTCTAAGCTTTTAATGGTCTTATACACATATTATTGGTCATGAAATTAGCAAAATTTAAGCAAATGTTCTACTTAAAAAGCCATTGCAAGTTTTTGGCAGAATATCGGAAGTTGTGTGGAGTGATGAATCACAATGAAACACGAGTTGCATGGTGATGCTCCTGGAAATATAAAAATAAATGCATCTCTACCACAGTGACGCATGGAGGAAGAGGTGTCATTGTGTGGGGAGTCTTTTTAGCTGCTGGTATTGGTGAGCTACTTCACTGTTAAAAGTCATTTACTGCTTTGGAGCACAGGAGAATATTGCAGAATGGCTTACTTCCCACAAATGAAAAGTTGTTTTCTAAAGAGGAATGATCAGATGATATTTTTCAACAAGTCAATGCTCCTGCTCAAACCGCAAAGACAATCAAGAAGTGGCTTGAGAACAAGTCCATCAGGCTCATGTTTTGGCATTGGTCAGAGTCCAGATTTAAACCCTATAGTGAATATTTGGTCTCACATTAAACTCAAACTAGCTGGGAGGCATTTTTCAACTACTCATGAAATGTTTGAAGCCATTAACACTGAGTGGAACAACATTGACACTTCTTTATGTAAAAACCTGTCTGCAAGTTGGGGAAGGCTATTCCATGCTAAGTTACTTTGTCTACAGTGTTTGTGCAATTCTTGTTCAAAAGTTTTGGGAGCTCATTTTTAGTCCATCTCCTATCCTGAAAAGTCTGTCTTTTAGATATGGAATAAAAATGATCTTCCAAAACCTACTGCCAGATTCTGGTGGTACAAAAGGATGTGGTGCTGGTCCTTCAAGAGTCACTGTCAATCTGTCTGTCTATAAAGCCTATAAAAAAACATTATTCATGTATTTCAACACTTTAGCTTGTGATTCTTATTAAGTGGGGGTCATTTTTTAGGATTCTTTAGTCGCTGAGATTCTGACAACTTGGACTTCTGGAGACTCCCGGTAGGTTGCAGTTATGGAAAATGGTGGCGCTGGAGACTAAAGGGTTCCTGATGATTGTAACGACTGAGACAAATCAGACACAATTATTTGTTATATTTAACAAATAATGTTTAAAACTCACTCTGGGGTCTGTAGACCCATCCCCCGGGAAGACCAACCATCTGATAAGGCTTAGTTTATTGCCCTAAACCAGTGGTTCCCAAACTGGGGTACACGTACCCCTGGGGGTACATGAGGTGGCAAAAGGGGGTATGCGAACAAATGCTGAGTAGTTCATTTAATTCTAACTTAAAATATATTAAAATTGAGCATGTATTTATAACTGCCAAAATATCGTAAATCCAGTACATTTAATCAAATTACCTCATCATTTGCAGTCAAAAATGACTATATCCACACAAGCAGCATGCATATGATAGATTGCGTGCAGAGTCTGCTGCCTTAAATCGCACTAAATTACTGTCGTTCTCGACAATGCACCTTTGTAAAAGTGAGGATTTAGCACTTACTTGCATGAAGATAAATATAGACACAGATAATGGATTAATTTCGATTTAAGATTCAAACTTTCTCCGATACAAAAACATACCTTGTGTGAGTTCTTGTATTTAATGATGATAACGAGCAAGAATGCAATTGTTCCCAAAAATATCCACATGACTGCAAACGTGACATTATACAACAGGTCAAAAAATAAAATGTACATTTTAAACACAGTACTGTCAGTATTTACTCTATTTTGCAATGAAATAATAGTTCTTACGAAAAGGTAATAAAGGATTCTGAGGATCCTGTCCTTTTGGCTGTTAAGGGGTTTTCCTGTGACTGACAGCGCTAGTCAAAGCATTTGTCAGCATTCACTACTGACTGACACACTCATAAAGACAGTCTTTGCCGCCACCTAATGCCGTGATAATGTAATTTCTGTTGCTGTTCGTGGTCAGGCACTATTTTTTCCGATGGAAGGAAGGCTTTTAGGGAAATTTTACTTCATGAAAGTTGCATGGATACATATTTTATTTATTTATTTTTTTTTATATATATATATATATACATACACACACACACACATACTTTTATAACTTTAATTTTAGATCAGCATTACTCTTTCTGATTAAAAAAAAAAAAAAAAAAAAAAAAAAAATAAAGGTCTAAAGGTATCTGGATAGCTAAATATTTTATGCTGCTTTAAAATAATTACAGTTCAGTCATAGCTGGGTTATAATATTATATATATATATATATATATATATATATATATATAATATATATATATGTATATATTTCCACTTCATGTCATTGAAGTGGGTGTAGTCTGCAAAACCTCATGTCAAAATATTAAAATGTATAAAAGACTGTAAAAATGTAAAGCAATTAAATGCAGTAAGACCCCCCCCCCCCCCCCCCCCCCCAAAAAAAAAAAACCCTTCATGTGTACATAACTCAATAAAAATCTTTACTAAACGATAATTCCTTTCATGTCCTCTATGCTACATCCATTCTACTCATCTTAACTTCCCTAAACAAACTTTTTTCCCCTTCTTCTGACCCTCCCTGTCTTCTCTAGCCCTCAGAAACATAACAAAATCAAAGCTAGATCAAATGCAGAGTGAGGGAGGGGAGGGGAGGGAGGTGGTGGGTGGCCTGGACCCTGTCCAGGGTGCTCCAAACCAGCTGGTCCCTGCAAGCAGCACCCTGATCTGAGCTGCCTCTAACCGCCAGCCAACACACAGCCACTCTCTCAGCTTCACTCTTGCAAGTGCACCACAAATTAGCTGTTGAACTGATGCCACAGTACAGCGCTATGGGGACTCCAGACGAAAGTTAGCTTGTGGTTCTTCCAGCATAGTTTTGACCCCACTTCATGCAGCTTACTGGCGGCAGGAACTTCCTGCTCCAATGGCTTCATTTTCAACTGCTAGTTCAAAAAGATTTTTACAGGGGTTTCTATACTTCCTCCAGGCTCAGAACACTTTCAGAATAATATCACATGAATTTTATATGGAAATGGAGGCCAATCTCTTGCCTTAACATAATGCACTTTTATCATAATTTGCTATTTTGGTGCTTCAGTAGTAGTCTGTTTTATATTTTCTTGTTTTTGATGAATGACACACTGTATTGACAAAGTGATTTTGTTAAAAAAAAAATACTTTCTCCCAGTTTAATATACAGAGATAACTAAGCCATTTGGGGTTTGATTTTCCACCCCAAGAAAGGTGTAATACTGTGACCTTGCGTTGATATCAAAATATTATTTTGAGTATCCGACCCACTTAAACTTTGCAACTTTGCCTCAATCAATGGTGTGAGATAGGGTCAAGAAAATATATTTTTGCTTTGCAACAATCAATATTTTTGTGATACTAGTGACACAGAAACAATACGCTTTTCTCTTTAATTATCACCTTTTTTTTCCAATGCAAAATTAAAAAGCATTGTCCTGTATTGTAAAAGTAAGTCAGTATTACCAGGTAACCCATTTAAAAAAAATAAAATAAATAATAAATAAATAAATAAATAAAAAGAGCTGATACATTTCTATACTGAAGGGAAAAAAAGTGTAGGATTTACTTTGAAACAATTTTCACTCAAAATTTGCTAGTAAATTTCACAGCAAGGAACAGTGAATTAAATGTGAAATTTTGAAATAGTATTTCCGTGTAAAACATAATCCAGTAATCATTGATTTTTTTAACAACTTCAAAAATTCATATTTACAGTGTAACTTAATTTTCTATCTGATACTGTACGACAAATACTGTATGATATTTTATTCAATTTATCAGTGTCATCAGAATTACATTTATATTCTAATTAGCGTGTATCTTATCATTGCCACTTTACGTACACATACATACAGTATCTGTGATATGTAACAAACTTGCCAAAGCTGCAGTGGTGATTCATTAGGCACTTGTCACTGAGGTAAGTGCAAAAACAAGCTGCTCACCAAAGACTCTTGATCCAGACATGCTTATGTCATCAAAAGCACGAAGATTAATTAGACTCTCATTAGATGCCCGTCACATAGTGCACGGGTGCTGCTGATGTCTCTTACATAATGCTTAGCAAACATGTAGCACTGTGCTGTTGGCACTGAAGCAGCAAGCGTAATTTTAGCACGGCCTCCAAAGCATTGTTTGAAAGGACAGAATGGAACTACTATTTTTAGTACATCGATCAAATGAGAGCTAAGGAAGCTTAAATGCGTAATCCATTTCCTGGTAGTGCACTCAACTAATATTGCTGTATTTTTCCAAATTATTAATAATAATAATAATAATATTTAGGATGTATTAAATCAATCAAAGGTGACACTTTATTTAACAAAAAATCCTTAAAAAAAAATTATTGATTGATATTGAGAAATATTTCTCAAGCAGCAATTAGCATATTAAAATGATTTCTGAAGGATCATGTGACACTAACGACTGCAGTAATGATGCTGAAAATTCAGCTCTACCATCACAGGAATAAATTACATTAAGATATATTAAGAAAAGAAAAGTTATTTTAAATTCTAATAATATTTCACAATATTACTGTCAACACTGCATTTTGTATAAAATAAATGGAGCTGCTATGAGCATAAAAGATTTCAAAACATTTTTTTTTTTTTAAATATTTTTAATTCACTCAATTTTTGATATAGTATATCAAGTATATGTGCTGTTTTAATCAAACTAATGGAAAGAAAGAAGAAGAGGAAGAAGAAAATAGGGGTCTCTGAATCAAATATCCACATTTCAGGGGCTCATACTTGGCCAGAGAATTCCTCAGGTGGTTCTTATTCACAAATAAAAAGAGAGAAAGTGAAAGAGCCAAAGAAAGACAAAAGTGGGAGTAAAGAAAGGGGACAGAGGGAAGAAACACATGTAATGTAGTGCATAACTGCATCTTTTCTCTCCTTTAAGTCAAAAGGGGTTTTTAGCCCTCTCTCAATTCACCTGTTTCCAAATAATCAAGAGAGAGAGAAAAAAAGAAAATAAAAGAAAAGAAGATTAACTCATAACTGTGAACAAGAGCAGCAGCAAAAAAAAAAAAAAAAAAAAAAAAAAAAGATGAGAGGGTTGACAGCATTGTCCCGGGCCACTTAAATCTTATTTCCAATTCACTCAATGTGTTATTTGACTTGGCAAGTGAGCTGGTGTGTTGTAGGCCAGAAGGACATCTAATCATAGGCATACCAACTTTGCGGGCAGCCCCTTCCATGCAGTATTTGCCTCAGCTTGTGACCTTAAGCTAAGTGGGTGGTTCGGCCCACAAGAAAATACGGACAGAAAGAGAGGAGGAGAAAAAGAAAAACAGTGAATAGCATTAACCTTTGCTTGAAGTTCAGGACTGATTTTCGAATCGCCCTCTGTGCACAAATCCAGCGAGGGGAAAAAGTAGAATACGAGGAGAGAGAGAGAGAAAAAAAACGTGTTTAAAGAGGAGCGGGGTGCTGCAAAAGAAGTTAGCACAGCATAGCAGGGTTCTGTCTGTGGATATGGACGTGCAAACATGGACAGCACTAGTGTTTTCATTTTAAACATTTACAAATGGACCTCTTAAATGATGGCCTGGAGTTATACAGCAATATCAAATTATGGCTGTAAGAGAGGCAATGTTTTTAAGGACCTGGAAAATCAAATAAAATGGCTCAGTGATTGGCTCAAAACACACAACCAATTTTCCCCACTTATCTTAAGCAGTAAATCCACAATTTATGAGCTCATATGTCAATTTATGTACCTCTGAGAGAACAAATATGATATATTGGCCTCCATTTCATGCCAGAGTGATAAACCAGCTAAAGGTGATGGGGAAATATAGCACACGCTGTATGTCTGCGCAGTAAACAGAGTGAAGAACTCTTAAAGAAGCAGAGAGCAGTTCAAAATGTAATTCAGCTTAAAATACTGTACTTATCATAAAAAAGAGATGAATATTTCATTTTAGGAATTTTAGGTGGAATATATAAAAATGAAACAAACTAGTGAACTAAGCCCAGCTCTTGCCAAAATAGATATAAATATCATCAAACATCTGAGGAATGTAGGAAGCAAAAGATAATTCCCACTCCCCTTGTGAGGAGGAGGAGGAGAGGAAAAAATCCAAGAAAATTTATAAAGGAAGAAGTGATAATGCAAAGATTGGAAGATTAATTCTGTGGAATGGTTATGAGAAACACTGGCAGTGCCTCAAGGGTCAGTTCTGGCAGCTCTTGGCAGAAGCCCTTGCGATGTGGTTTGAAGGGAGATCGTTTTACATCCTAGCTCTGCCCGTAGGGACAGACCATTTCCTCTTTCTCACTATTACACAAATGTACCTTTTTCATCCATTTCTATCTTTGATCCAAGATATATTACTGACTAGCAAACGTAAACATGCAATTTGTTGTATAAAGTTATTGTTTCCTGCTGTTAAAGGTGCCCTAGAACCAGTTTTAACAAGATGTAATATAAGTCTAAGGTGTCCCCTGAACGTGTCTGTGAAGTTTCAGCTCAAAATACCCCATAGATTTTTTTTTTTTTTTATTAATTTTTTTAACCTCCTATTTTGAGTCATAATTATATATGCACCGATTCAGTGCATGGCCCCTTTAAATCTCGCACTCCCCCGCCCCCGAGCTCTCGACTGCCTTAACCAGCATAAACAAAGTTCACACAGCTAATATAACCCTCAAAATGGATCTTTACAAAGTGTTCGTCATTCATGCTGCATGCATGCATTGATTCCTGTGAGTATTGTATTTATTTGGATGTTTACATTTGATTCTGAATGAGTTTGAGGCTGGGCTAAAGTTAACATTACACACTGTTGGAGAGATTTATAAAGAATGAAGTTGTGTTTATGAATTATACAGACTGCAAGTGTTTAATAATGAAAATAGCGACTGCTCTCTTGTCTCCGTGAATACAGTAAGAAACAATGGTAACTTTAACCGCATTTAACAGTACATTAACAACATGCTAACGAACCATTTAGAAAGACAGTTTACAAATATCACTAAAAATATCATGATATCATGGATCATGTCCGTTATTATTGCTTCATCTGCCATTTTTCGCTATTGTACTTGCTTGCTTACCTAGTCTGATGGTAGGAAACAATGGTGTTTGAGACTCACTCTATGTCATTTCCATGTACTGAACTCTTGTTATTCAACTATGCCGAGGTAAATTCAATTTTTCATTCGAGGGCACCTTTAAGATTTATCAGTATTAGGCTCATTGGAATATCCATAACCTGAGCTTTGGTTTGAGTTGCCGTATTTGCCTCAGATGGCAAGTCTGTTGTTGCTCTATTCATACTTTTTGTACTAAACACAAACACAGACAGACAGACTGACTGACTACCAACTGACTGACCAAATGTGTGATTGTGCATTAAAAAAAGAATAATGCCGCTCATCATATAACCCAGTTAGAAATTCAATCCTTATGAGCTTTTTAAGGCATATCATAATTGTATTCAGAATGTACATATCAATAAATATACATGTGAGTGCAAATGAAGGATAAACTTGTTAAATGACGACTCACCTCTGTATCAGGTCATAAGGACTCACTCACGCACATAACTCAAAACAAGGGCTAGGGGTGAGCGGGGTACAACCTAATGCAAGGCTAGTTGTAACACACATGGTTTATAGGTTTCCACACATGCTAGCCTGACAAAACTTAGTGTATTTTACTAGTTTCCATATCAACACTATATAGAGAAAAATTATTTAGAAATGTAGAGACTTCTTTAATGCTTTGCTAACTAGCAGATGACATTAGCCAGGATTAAATTGTGCAGGTGGGGAATGTTGTAACTGTGTTACTAGTAGAACCTGATTTCACCAAGTGCAACATGCTCCTGGATCAACATTCCAATCAGATTTTACAGTTAATTTTACATTTTTTATCGACAAGTTTACAGTTAATGTCAAGTTTATGCTTACAACCAGGGTTAGGTGCTTCTACATCAGTGTTATTCACCTTTCATTTCAATTTTCGGACAGAAATGTTGTTCCACGATCAACAAAACATGTTGACCCAGGAAAAGCATCTAAACCGGCAAAATCAGAACTCCTTACAATGTGTGCTGCTATTAGAACTATGCTATTCTATGACATTAGCGATGCAATTATCATATATACTGTAACTTTTGACGATTTCATGATTATTTGATTGATTGATTGATTGATTTTTTTTTTTTTTTTTGATTTGACTTTATTGTCCACCAATGTGGAAATTCTCCTTTGAAAAAAAAAAAAACAAACAAAAAAAAAACACTATTATACACAATTATTATACACATACACAATATATCAATATAAAAGTTACAAGGAGTTGTTTACTCTTCGTTTAATATACAATTTCAAGATATTGAAAGCATTCTGTGTGTGGAGGGAAGGGAGGGGTGTGTTGTGTTCAGCTCTGTGTTTTTTCTGAATATCTGAATTTCTTTCTTCATCTTTTTGCCCACATTGTTTTAAACTATGCTGAATAGCTATGTTTTGCTGTTTTTTGTTGTTGTTGTTGTTGTTGTTGTTTTTTTTATAAAATGAAAAAAAATGAAAAAAACAAAAACAAAACAAACAAAAAAACAACAACATACACCATATAAATGAATCAAGACCTCATAATTGTACAAGATATTTTTAAAATGAATGTGGAAAAAAAATAAATACTCTGAACCCCAAATTGCTTCTTTCTCCCGCTATAGATGTAAAGCACCACATTAAGAGCTGCAGATGACGCAGTTATTTTAACAGTAGCAGTGAGAAATAGATACCTTTAAAGCGCTGCAGAAAACAAAATTACCAATAATTTTATATGTCAAACAGATGACCTTTGAACATTTTGTTACAACAAAGCATATTGAGGGAATATCATAATAAACATTATAATTTTGATAATTTTTTAGAGATAGCAAGAAGAAAAAAAAAAAGATTTTTTTAGTTAACTTATTAACTAAATTAATTAAATTAACTTATTTACTTAAATTATTAGTTAACTTTGACTATGTTCACACTGTCAATTTTTGGGATTGACAACCGCATTTACTTACAGGTGTGAGCCTCAAAATGCCCCGCAACTTACAGTAGCATCTCGAATACTGTCTGTATGAACGTGTAAGGAGAGTCAAGCCAGTAACCATAGCGACGACAGTGACCAAAGTGATATCAAAGATGGCGGCGTCCATAAAACTGAAAAGTCTTATCACTTTTTGACACAGCAAGAGTCCAAATTGAGCCACGACAAAGAGTATAGAACCTAAGAGGCAAAACTCTTATCCTTTTTGGGCAACAGCCATTAGATGGTGCTCCGGTAGCGTGGCCGCCATTATGGGGTGAAAATGCCAACTGGACCATAGAATCCTTCACATATTACGCACCCAATATCTGCGAATTTCACTGCCAAATCAGAAGCGCCATAGAACAGTTTTCAAATTAAGTCATCAGTAAATATTTTATGGCACCTGTTGTATTGTCTTATATATGTTTTATTTTACCAGTTGTGGAATCCAACCATTCATCCATCTGAGGTAACGTAGTTACCACTATCTGAACCACTATCCACTATCTGAATTGATATATATATATATTGTACGTTTTAATGGATCACGCTACTAACACAATGATCTTATAATATGATGCATTGCTGTGTCTGTCCGTTATCGCATAATTCCCACTTTTGAACACTTTTGCTTTAAAATACAACACTGCAAAAACAAGCTGTTATTTTCTGTTATATATTTATTGTCCAACATTCACAATTTTTCTGATGCATGTCCTTAATTTAATTTCATATGTTGGTATTAATTCAGTGACTGGGTTTCTAGAGCAAAGGTTTTGTGAAAAAAGTGGAAGACTTAAATACAAAGTGTGTAAAATAAACTGTTAAAAGGATTTGATGATCACTAGTGATAGTATTTTATTCTGTGTTGTCATCATTCAGGTTGGATTTTAGCTTTAATGTACTTTTTTTTTTTTTTTTTTTAAACAAAGCAGCTGATATAGAGTGCCCCAGGGATGATGCGTTTTTGTAGGCCAACCCGGAAGTTAGCAGCACATGGGTTCCCTCGATCGAAAGCCTATGCATTTTTCCCATAGACTTCTGGAAAATCGCAGAAAATAAGCTCTGTGTTTAACAAAGGGTTATGACACTTACACGTTTTGTCTATCAAGATAATCTTTACAAGTTAACACAACATTTATAGATTTTGAAGCCTAAATAAAGTCGTCAGATATAAAAGGCTAACAGTAGGCTATAAATGGACTACAGCACACCATGGTCGCGGATCAACGTCGTCACCACCAAACTTCCTCAAACTGTATTTAAAAAACAACTTTATTTAAAAATATGCTTGCTGATATTATGATCTGTGCTGTTATGAATACTTATCCACTTTTTCATGAGAAATGCTGACCAAATGTCCCGTTTTTAATGATGACGTCTAAAGTCCCCGCCAAAGGAAGTAGTCCCTTTTAGCAATTTGTTAGCAACCGCCGATTTTAAGACACAGTAAAAGTTTAAAAAATCATAAGTGGGTTATAACTGGTGTGTTTTATGTCATAGATCAAAACGTGAAAGTATTTAGAGGCTTTGTTAACTACAGACCTTATTTCAGGCGATTTAGCAAAAACCCATTCAAAAAACCCATAGACTTTACGGCGTTGGAACCGGAAGTCTTAAAATGCTAACTCGCTTCCGGATTTTGCCTACAAAAATGCGTCATCCCTGAGGCACTCTATTGCCACAGAAACTAGTGGACTGACGAGTCGCTTTCACGCCAAAATGGCGGAAACGCAGGGCCGCTGCTGGGCGCCGGTGTTGCAATGGAATGTTGAGTTTCGCTTCTTGTTAGTCTATATTCTTTGGCCACGAGTTCATCTGTCAAATCTTCATTAACCGTCAGAAGCTTCGATGTAACACGTGCCAGCCGGACGCATTTAACTGTTGCACTCGCATCTCAAGTCCTGCAGTGTCTCGCGCATGACACGGCATTTGAGTCACACATAGAACACAAAACTGACGGGAGCCGCTCCGGTGGAAAACCGTGACTGGATCTAAAACTTTCAGATGACACACAGCTCATATCTCCGTCGCTGTAAGTTACCAAAAGTGAAACCACACACACGAAACCCCTTAGCATAGCGGCTCTCTCGCACTGTATATGACGTGACAGACACTAGTTGCCCAGTGCGGTTCTGTTCACACAGCGCATGCTTTCCGAGAATGCGGTGGAGTCCTGAAAAGTCACTCCCTTAAAGGTGCCATCGAACATTTTTTTACAAGATGTAATATAAGTCTAAGGTGTCCCCTGAATGTGTCTGTGAAGTTTCAACTCAAAATACCCCATAGATTTGTTTTAAATATTTTTTTTTAACTGCCTATTTTGGGGCATAATTAGAAATGCGCCAATTCAGGCTGTGGCCCCTTTAATTCCTCACGCTCCCCGCCCCCGGAGCTCGCGCTTGCCTTAAACAGCATAAACAAAGTTCACACAGCTAATATAACCCTCAAAATGGATATTTACAAGATGTTCGTCATGCATGCTGCATGCATACATCAGATCATGTGAGTATAGTATTTATTTGGATGTTTACATTTTATTCTGAACGAGTATGATAGTGTTCCGTGGCTAAAGCTAACATTACACACTGTTGGAGAGATTTATAAAGAATGAAGTTGTCTTTATGAATTATACAGATTGCAAGTGTTTAAAATGAAAATAGCGACGGCTCTTGTCTCCGTGAATACAGTAAGAAACGATGGTAACTTTAACCACATTTAACAGTACACTAGCAACATGCTAACGAAACATTTAGAAAGTCAATTTACAAATATCACAAAAAATATCATGATATCATGACATCATGTCAGTTATTATTGCTCCATCTGCCATTTTTCACTATTGTTCTTGCTTGCTTACCTAGTCTGTTGATTCAGCTGTGCACAGATCCAGACGTTAATACTGCCTGCCCTTGTGTAATGCCTTTCATAATGTTGGGAACATGAGCTGGCATATACAAATATTGGGGCGTACATATTAATGATCCCGACTGTTACGTAACAGTCGGTGTTATGTTGAGATTCGCCTGTTCCTCGGAGGTCTTTTAAACAAATGAGATTTATATAAGAAGGAGGAAACAATGGAGTTTGAGACTCACTGTATGTCATTTCCATGTACTGAACTCTTGTTATTCAACTATGCCAAGGTAAATTCAATTTTTCCATTCGATGGCACCTTTAAATAACTGTACTGGGGTGCGTTTCCCGAACAACGATGTAACTCGCTGCTAAACTACCATAGTACAATGCATCGTTGAACAAATCAACTAGCTAGTCACGACTGTTTCCCGAAACTGTATTGTCGCAAACTTGTCATTCAACCACGTTGGTGAATGACGTCACGCAGGTGGTGACGTAATAACTTCTTTAAATGAACCCGTTTGAGATCAAATAAATGCTAGAATGTATGCTATAAATTACAGACATGGCATTAGAGGACTAATTCTCATTTTCCTCAGTTATTTTGCTTTATTTCCAGATTCAATCAAATGCTTGTTCTGACGTACACACATGCACACTCTTCAAAAACGGTGCTTTATATCTCTTGACAAACTAAAATATATAAATGGCATTTGTATATATTCAAAATAAAAGACATACATTGTACTTAATGTCAGCTTGCTTATTTTGCTCAAGATAAGGATTTATTAAGTCCACATGTCATAAAAACAGGAAACTATGCTTCTAACCACAGCTCGAGAGAGCTGTCGTTCCAACACACAAGTTTGCGATGCAGTTTGCGAATGTTAGTTTGAACTATGGTTTCGGGAAACACCAAATCGTTGAACTATGTAAGTAACAACGCAACTTGCAATGTTAGTTGGCTAACGATGCTTTTGGGAAATGCACCCCAGTATGTGAACGTAACTGCATTAAGGACTCAAATACAGGACTGACAGCCTTATTCTGCTGCTGTGTGAATCTGGCTTTTGTTTTGTGCTCATGATGAGAGTTTTGATTATTAGATTATATATGTTGTTTGTTTTTAGTAGTTTATTACTTTGAGCAAAATATAAAAATGGTCCATACTTTTCTTAAGAGGTAAACCCTGCACCCTCAGTATGTTTCCTCAGTCCCAAGGCCTTCTATGTGGCATACATGTAGGTGTCTAAATGTAAAATAAATAAATATATAAATAAATAATATCCTAATAAAACGTCTGATCCAAACATTTTAAATTCATATCCAGTTGGGGAAAATATTTGCTTTTTTGGGTAAATATTGGTAAAAAATTCATAGACATCACTGGTTTGGCTCTCGGGGCCCAAGATTCACATCTTTGTTGGCTATTTTTATTCTTTAGAATTTTTTTCTTTCTTTTAAAAAGTACTATGGCTTGTATAACTGCTCCAAAAAAGTATTGTCCGGACCTCCGCTGGGAAGGAAATGTAGAGACAGGACCTCTTTAACTGAATACCACTGTTCTACAGCATAAACTTTGTACATAGCATTCATACGGATCACCATGCATGAACCTAGAGGGAACCTCAGTACACGCAGAGGTTTAATTGGTGCTTTTTAGTTATTAAAGGATTAGTCCACTTTTAAATAAACTTTTCCTGATAATTTACTCACCCCATGTCATCCAAGATGTTCATGTCTTTATTTCGTCAGTTGAAAAGAAATTAAGGTTTTTGATGAAAACATTCCAGGATTAATCTCCTTATAGTGGACTTCAGTGGCCTCCAGATGGTTGAAGGTCACAATTACAGTTTCAGTGCAGCTTCAAAGGGATTTACACGATACCAGACAAGGAATAAGGGTCTTATCTAGCGAAACGATCTGTCATTTTCAAATCGGTTTATTTAAAAGTGGACTAATCCTTTAAACAGCATTTAAACAACTAAATTAATATACATTAATATAACATTTTTCTTGTTAAATTACTGCACAACAACATATGCAACTTTCTTTTGAAGTAGCCATCCATCATATGAACTTAAAACAGGACTTACAAAAATTAATAATAATAAATTAAAGGTGCCCTAGAATTAAAAATTGAATTTATATTGGCATAGTCAAATAACAAGAGTTCAGTACATGGAAATGACATACAGTGAGTCTCAAACTCCATTGTTTCCTCCTTCTTATATAAATCTCATTTGTTTAAAAGACCTCCGAAGAACAGGCAAATCTCAACATAACACCGACTGTTACGTAACAGTCGGGATCATTAATATGTACGCCCCCCAATATTTGCATATGCCAGCCCATGATCGAGGCATTACACAAGGCAGTATTAACGTCTGGATCTGTGCACAGCAGAATCATCAGACTAGGTAAGCAAGCAAGGAAAACAGTGAAAAATGGCAGATGGAGCAATAATAACTGACATGATCCATGATAACATGATATTTTTAGTGATATTTGTAATTGTCTTTCTAAATGTTTCGTTAGCATGTTGCTAATGTACTGTTAAAGTGGTTAAAGTTACCATTGTTTCTTACTGTATTCACGGAGACCAGAGCCGTCGCTATTTTCATTATTAAACACTTGCAGTCTGTATAATGCATAAACACAACTTCGTTCTTTATAAATCTCTCCAACAGTGTAGCTTTAGCCGTTAGCCACGGATCGCAGCCTCAAATTCATTCAGAATCAAATGTAAACAATATAACAGTACACAATACTCACATAATCCGACGCATGCATGCAGTATGCATGACGAACACTTTGTAAAGATCCATTTTGAGGGTTATATTAGCTGTGTAAACTTTGTTTATGCACTGTTTAAGGCAAGCGCGAGCTCCGGGGGTGGAGAGCGCGTGATTTAAAGGGACCGCAACCTGAATCGGCGCATTTCTAATTATGCCCCAAAATAGGCAGGTAAAAAAATTTATAAAAAAAAAATCTATGGGGTATTTTGAGCTGAAACTTCACAGACACATTCAGGGGACACCTTAGACTTATATTACATCTTGTAAAACATTTGATGGCACCTTTAATAAAATAAATATAAAGTGATGTAGCATTTCAACAAAAATGTACTTGTTACCAGATAAGCTATACTTTAAAACAGCTCAACAACTATCACGCTATTGAAAAATGCAGTGAAGTTGCTTCTTCAGTTAGTTACTCATCAACACTGTACCTGTAAGCAGCTCACGCTTATCAAACCATTATAAATGTTCTAATAAAATGACAAAATACGTCATTCAAGAAGCAATTATGTATATGAATATTCTCTAATGATAAACATAACTGTCTACACGGCACTAAGTTAAATCTCAAAGTAAAGATCTGACACAGTTCCAGCTCTGGAATCTCAATCTCTTCCCAATCCAGCCAGCTGCTGCCAGTCAGGGATGAGGGAAGCGCCTGGGTTTGTTGGTTTAGTGAAGCCCACCGACAGACCCCCCCTAGAGACTACAGGTTCTCCCTAGCCCTGTAACAGTCTGATCCACATGGCTGCACAGGCAATCTGTTTTCTATATTACTAGCTGGTATCACTGTACTATGCACTATAAAACAGCAATTGGGCAGGAAATTAAGTTAGGGGATCGGTATTTGGCAGAGGCGAATCAGGCTGTGGTCTTTCCCTCCGCATACAAGGATCATTAAATATCACATAAGTTTGTTGATAAATTTCCATCGACTCCCCCTCGCTCACGTTTCTTTTTTTTCTTTTCGTTTTTGTCAGTGCGCATGGGAAACAAAACATCCTAATGGGTATTTGAACAGCTTGAGATGTGTCGGCCTGGGAACTCACTTTCCTGTGACAGTAAAGGCTGGCTGAGATTTTAAACCTCTCTGTAGCTAAATATGGAAGTGTCTCTCTCTCACATTCTCCGTCTCCCTCTTCCCATGGCTTTCCATCCTACAAACAAATACAGGACAAACTCTCAGCCTAACTAAGCTTCTTTGGATTAACAGATGTGGAGTGTCTTTCTCTCTCAATCTCTCCCCCTCACTTCCTGTTTCTTCTTCCCATCACCCACTCCCTCTCTACCATTTGTTTTTGCTCCATCTCTCTCACCTCCTTTAGTTCCAGCAGAGAGAGTTAGTTTCCGTTGGAGAGAGCGAGTGGGAACTCTCTGGTTTGCATGTGGTTAAGTAGAATGAGTGACAGCATGAGGTTCGGAAGAGACTGGGTTTGTTCACTGCAATTCAACATACAGTTCACATCTCTGAGTGCTCGTGTCAGATTGAGGGAGCCGCTTCCTCGGCTATAAGCAGCTGACAGTCGCTTTTCAGCGTGCTGCTCATTATTTCTGCTGTATGGAGCAAGTCATATTGTTCAGCTTCATTTGTTATACAAACAAAACGCATGTTCAAAAAATGAAACAGCTCTTGTTGTAAAATTTCTGGTTCCAAACATACTATGAAGTGATCTCGTTCCGTATTATAATTAGGACAGAGCTTTACAGTTTTATATTTTTACATACAGACTGCACAATATACTTTTGTTATACCTCATCCTATAAAATATTAAAATTGTCCACCATCCATGACGCAAACACGACAAAGAGCTGGTGAAACTTTTAAAGAAGCATTTCTGTCTTCATCACAATAGATAGTTTTTAACATCACTAATTGTATGTGCTAATCATGCTAATTAACACACTAGCATGTTCACTTGTATAGAGATGAATTCATGTTAATTGGTGCTGCCAGTCAAACTGGCTATGATATTAACAGTAGTATATCAAACTGACATAAATGTTTGATTCCATTCCAGCCTGGAACCACAGGAGATTGGTCAGAATACAAAAAGGCACAATCTAACAAGTAAAATATTGTTTCTTTTCTTATCTTCTTAATCATAAAGCTAATTATCATCCTAATAATTAACCGCAAATTTGGTTTAATTTTTAGGCTGTTTAAATTTGTCTGACTCTAATTATAAAAGTAATAATATGGCCTAGATCTTTATTTGGTACTGAACAGTTCATTGAAGATAGAAAGGAGTTCATTCCTAGCAATGTCAAGTGTTTAAAATACTTTCTAGAAGCCTGTTTCTGTCTCAGTTAAAAATAGGTAATTGCAGCATTGCTTCTTGTATTTGTGAATTCATATTTCAGAGTTAGTTTATATCTCACATTTGCAAACTTTGTCTCATAATTGCAACTTCATATCTCAACTGATTTTGTTTCTGACATTGAAACTTTATACAGTATCTTACAACTGTGACACTATTTCTCATGTTATTTTAGTATTATTGAGATACTATTGTAGTTTTTACAGTGTTAATATTTTGAACTATTTTTATTTTTGCATTTTCATTTTAGTTATCATTTTAGTGACTTTATTGTGTTTTTGTCATTTGCATTAGTTTTTAAAAATATTTTCTTTAAATGACTTTATTGTTTTTAATTCAATTTTTATTTCAGTTTAGTTATTTTAGTACATCCAAGTTCAACTAAATGAAAATGAGATTTTTTTTTAATAGTTTTAGTTTTAGTTAACAATAATCCTGTCTCACAACTATATCTTACAATGTGAATATTTCTTATCTTAAACTTTATTTCACAATTATTAGTATTATTATTTGTTTTTTATTATTATTATTTTTTTTTTTTTTGCTTTAATTATTACTTTTAGGCCAAAATGGGTTTCAATTCATATACCAGCTTAACATGCAGACCACCATAACCCATAAAATAAATAAATAAATAATAATTTAAAAAAAAATCAGTTCATGACAATATGCTGTTTTGGACCTTATTGCTTTTCATTGTATAGGGGAAAAAAAAGTGAAATATTCTTCCACATATCTTCTTATTCACACTTGAAATGACATGAGGGTGAGTAAAGCTTAACGATTGTAAGGCCGATTATGAATGTAAATTGATACTTATGACTGATCGTGCTCAAACGCGTCCAGTCAGAGTCAGTTGCGTTCAGTCTGCGATTACAGTCGGTGTTCAAATTCCATGTGTAAGTATATAAATCTGCTTCAGTCGCAGGAAACAATTGCTGTGTGTTGAGCACAGTCTTAGAATGTTTTAGCTAGTCATTAAATGTGTGCCCGGCTTAAATCATGACAAAAGTTTTCTTTTTTGGGTGAACTATCCCTTTAAGGGAGAAGGTGTTAAGCCAGACACACATTTAACGCATTGTCACATTTTCAACATACAGCGATTGTTTCCTGCGACTGAAGCAGATTTAAATACTTACTCACGGGATTTGAACACCGACTGTAATCGCAGACTGAACGCAACTGGCTCTGACTGGACGCGTTTGAGCGCGATCAGTCATAAGTATCAATTTACATTCATAATCGGCCTTACAATCGTTAAGCTTTACTGTGTAGGAAAGTGAGAAAAAGAAGGCGAGGTCACACTTGTGCTGTAGCTTATTTCCTTTAAGTAGAACCACACACACACACACACACACATACATACACAGCAGCCCCGTTAGGCCAGGATAGTGCAACCAGCCAGCTGAGATAAGGAAGCAAACAGGGGATAAATCCCAGCAGAAGCAGGGTCTTGATGGACAGACAGGCCACCATTAACAATGCCTGGGATTGTGAGAACAGTACACTGATGGAGAGATACCCTGGCATTTGGCAGCCGTGAGAAGTGGCCCTTAAAGATTTCACACTTCCAATTTCTGTGAATTATCAGCCATCTTCGACCTGTCACTCAGGCTGTCTGGTTAGAGATGCCCAAGCCAGGTCAGGCCCGGTCAGCTTATTGACAAAGCAATCCTGAGGTGATGTACCTCAGCCTGATAAAGCATTAGAGCAAAGGGCCGGGACAAGCAACTACAGGGCCAAGTAATGGCCTGCTAGGCTACCAGCCGTGATGACAGAGTTAATTATGACTGACTGTATGGGGGTAAAGTAGGATGAATAAATGTGGCAGAGACAAGAGCCAATGTGCATTACTTTTTTAGTGGACGTGATTATTGGGTTTGTCTCTAATTCCGATCCAAATGAAGTTAACATTCAGTAAACGAATTGGAAATATTTCACAGTATCACTATTTTTACTGTATTTTTAAACAAATAAATGCAACCTTTGAGAGCATCTAAACATAAATAAATAAATACATTAAAAAGTTAAAGACCCCAAATATGCATGTAAAAGATCAACCAGTACATTCTTCAAAATATCTTGTAATATTTGTGTTCCACAGAGGAAAGAAAGTCATACAGGTTTGGAATGACAATGACATGGAAGTGATATTATATCTATTCTATATATATATATATATATATATATATATTGTTTTTTTTTGTTTTTTTTTTTTTTTTCCTTTAACTATAATTTACCTGCTGTTAATACTGTTTGTCTTGCTCTCTCCTTTGTTCTTTTTTTCCCCCTTTGCCTCTTTTTGCACATCTTATTCTCTTCACTGATTCATCATTACTCTTTTGCGTCCTTAAGTATTTTTCTCTATTTTTTTTTTTTTTTTTTTCTTTCTAGGGGCCCCTAATAGTCTCTCTTCATACCTTCTTGTCAGAATTAGACATATTCTTTTGTTCTGAAAGGAGGGAATTAATTTCTACGTGTGTCCTGCTTCAGTGACTCTTGGCTCTCTTTTATCATTTATCTCTCTCTGTCTCTCTCTCTCACTCATTTTATCTTCACTTTTCTTCTTGCCACATTCTACCCTTCTGGTCTGCAGCAGATGATGATTAGACTTGCCCTTGTGTTGTTCTTTCCGTTAAACGATGACGACTGCTTTTGTTGATCAGTGTGCATCTGTGTGTATAGGTGCATTTGTGATGGGACATCATTGTAATTGTAAAATCTGATGGTTTGTTTAGTCTTTGCAATATTAGAATCTACACATGAAATATAGTTATGCCTACTCACAACAAGGTGTTATGTTTACTTTCTGAGTTATACATCTAATTGAAATATATGTAATGACTGCTAATATGTCAAAGATATTTGGGCAAAATTTCCAAGGTTTAGCCAAAGGTTTTCCAGAATAATTTAGCAAAAACCAAGAAGTATTACAATTGTCCTAGCTCTCCCCTACTAAAACAGGGATTATTTTGGCACTGAAAGATCCCCATCATAAATTCATGCTCCATTTGAATAGAATCGCTGCACCAAACAATCCACTTTTATTGGTCTACTTAATACAACATTACACTTTTAATAAGGATAGTAATAGCCAGCATTAGTTACATAGCCTGAGTGACTTCGCTGGAGCGTTGTATTAAAAGGATTGATGGGCCAGCGAACCAAATTAGAGCTGGGTCTCCCAGATGCAGGCTAACGCTAAGTGCTAACAAATGGCCACACTCAAAGGAGGTTGTGGAAAGGTTGGGGCTTTTTTCCAGAGCGGAATGGAGCCGGGGTGGGGATGGAGACATACGTCAGATGGGCAGATGGAAGCATTCATCAGAAACCGGTGTGCCGGAGTGACTTTGAAGTCCTCTAGTGAGAGGTGAAAGAGAGAGCATGGCCTAGACCTCAGTGTTTATGTAGCCACACTGTGGGTGTAAGGGCTCGTAATGAAGGATGGTGACATATGGAGCTGTCTGATTACACTCACATTGAGAGTGTGTGTGAATGTGCTTAAGTTTCAAACAAGGTTTAATGTACGTGGACAAAAAAAAAAAAAAAAAAAAAAAAAGTTTTGTAAATGTATTCAAACAATCAATAGTGTATCTTAAATAAAGGATTAGTTCACTTTCAAATGAAAATTAGCCCAAGGGTATAAAATATAGCTTTGACCGCCAGACCGCCTTCCGTATTCAGGGTACAAAGAAAGTGTAAAACTCTTGCAGTTCAAAAAGCTTACACTACATCCTACGCCTTCCTTATTCAACTTACGGAAAAAAGTGTAGCTGACGCAACGCCAGTTTACACTTTCTTCGAATACGGAAGGTGGTCTGGTGGAAGATAAATATTTTACTTCATAACTTGTTAAATTTATTTATTTATTTATTTATTGTACACAAACACATCACTTCCCTTCAGAAGGAATGTATTAACCCCCCCGAAGCCGTGTGGAGTACTTTTATGATGGATGTATGTGGATGGAAGCACTTTCTTCAGCTCTTACTTGTGACTCCTGTTCACTGCCATTATGACGCTCGGATGCGTCAGGATATTTATTAAAATATCTCTGATTGTGTTCATCAGAAAGAAGAAAGTCATATACACTGTTCAGGATGGTTTGAGGGTGAGTAAAGCTTGGGGTAATTTTCATTTGAAAGTGAACTAATCCTTTGAATAAATACACACACACATATATATATCGTCGCTGTCCGATGAAAACCACGTATGTCCATTTTGCCGATTTTGAGATTTCTCGACGGATTGAATGTCCAGGTTCATTTCCGTATACAGTATGCTTCACATATCTAAATGGCCAATGAAAAGTTGTGAAATCATGTCATCTGATTTTCACGTATATCCATTTGGTGTCAAAGCTGTCAATCACGCCGCGTATCTCCCGCCCTGTGGAAGCATCTCGCCGGTCTCGTTTCATCGAAGCTCAGCACTGGATAGCCGAATAACACTGTGAGGTAAAGTATCAGCAAAACGTTTGTTTTTGACAACTGTTCTCAAGTAAACGTTTCCCCCCTGACGCCAGATGTACGTCTAGGAGTGACAAAATTACGGTAGGACTGTGCAAACAAAGTATCTGTCTAGCATTACCATGTCAGTGTATTGATTCATTGTCCCTTCATAGTTTGCAAGAGACATTTAATAAATTTATAATTAATATTAATTAAACTAAGCGTATTTAATAAACTAAGACGTAGGCTATTTAATAAACGAGCGTATTCATCTGTCAATATGAAACGCGACTTGGCCATTCTAATTAATGATCGGAAGAACGCGTATCGACCACCGTTACTGTAAAATATGCACGTATGTCCATTTAAACTCAATTTTGGTCAATGTGGATTATATCATTACACTGGCAAGAATGGTTACATGTAAAGATGCCGTACCAATATGACAACGCTACATTCAACTACTTTTGAAATATGGTGTTTTTCACTTCCTGAAAAGTAACCGTTTTGGACATACGTGAGTTTCATCGGGCAGCGACGATATATATATAATAAGTATGGTTAACAGTGATTCACTTACAATGGGAGTAAATTGGGCCATTCCATTAACAATAAAATACACTGTTTTGATAGTATATCAATAAGACAGAAAAATGTAAACGTAACCACCAATAGTTCTATGTTTAATATATTATATATATTATATATATCTATATATCTATATATATATAGGCACCTGTCAATTTTGAGATTTTGCACTTTTGGCTTTTCATAAAGGTTTTTTTTTTTTTTTTTTCTCAGACTGTGGAAAGAAAAATCCAAAATACACTTTTAATTGTACATTTTATAGCACTTTATCTATTTGCATCTATAGATTTCAAAATGAGTTTTATTCCTATCTATTCTGATTATATTCTGATTTTATACAACATTTTATTCCTAAAAAATGGTGAAAATATTTTTTTTTTGCTGGCTATTGATAGTATTTTCTGATTTATGGAGTGATAAAAAGAGATATCCAAAATTCCCTCTGTAAAAACCTTTGAATTTGTTATGTCCAAAAAATTAAACGAGAACTGTGAACCTGACGTCATCCAATATTCAGATTTTTGTTCTAGAAATGTATGCAAATTAGTGCATATTTAATTAGATAACGCCTCATTTGCATATTTAAACATTACATTTTAGAAAACTTATAATACAAAAAAATTTTTGCAATTTTTAATGTAATCAATCACCTGGGGTAGTATGGTGATATCTATTAGTTAATTTTTTTACCCTATTCACCATTCGCCTTAACTTTACTCAGGTGTTTTACCCTATTTGAATTATGTATTGCATTGTGTTGTGTTTTATGGTTGATGGAAATGTCAACTTCTGCCTGGACGTCCATTTTTTTCTGCTGATTTTTTATTTATTTATTTTTTTAGGTCCAACAATGTGGGACCACTAATGAAAATGCTTATATTTTGCATTTTTTACAATTTAATACCATTTTTTTGTTCCCCTTTATGCTTTATAGCAGCATAATGACTTGTTTGATGAGCAAATGAATTGAGTATTTCTTAGCATTTTCTATGTCTCCCCTTTCTTTTAAGGACAATTTGGCTGGTACTGTAGTTTTATTTTGCATCAGTCTCAGCTATTCTCTGGTGTGTGTTTTACTGGGAAAAAAAAAAAAATGTCAGTGTCGATATTGCCGCTTACTGGTTGTCTCAGCAACGGTCTACTGTCCTTAAAATAACATGGCAACTTAAAATAATGTTGGCAACTCTCTACTCACAGTGTGGTGGACAGGTAACAGTAGCGCAGTGAGTGATAAAGAGGAGGGCTATCCACACACTTGGTGTACAGTTATTTCAAATGACAGAATATGCACAGTTCGCTACCACATAGCCTGGTATATACTGTACACCACTGGATTCACAAGACTCCTAACTGTATCAAATAAACTAACTAAACACTAATAAACAACCACATAGTTGAATATTCTTTATCAACATAATAAAATAACAAAGTCCAGGCTTGATTTCCAATGAAAACCATTTTGGGAGCTAAAAAGTGTACGTTGTGTAAACAACAACAACAAAAAACATCAACAATGCTCAAATGCATCAAATATCAGATCAAATACATCAGATATCTGCAGTACATGCATAAATGCTCTTAACTGTAACAATAAAACAAAGTTAAAAGCATTAACTCACACTTTGTTACTTTTGTGAGTTACATTTACACATGCAAGGTTGGATTTATATGCGTCAAGCTCCTCATCTTTCAATTCAATTCCTTCAAGTAAGTTGTGGAGAAGAACTGTTTTGTCCTCCACCCAGCAGTTCCTGTCTGTCTAAGCCAACCCGCCAAACTTCAGTCTCATCCCATTTCTGAACTGTTGTCCTTGTTGTGCGGTATCCTGCTTCCGATAAATTATGAATGCAAGGCGGGAAGCTATAAAATTTGTTGTATCTTCTATTATCTCCATGTTAAAGGCCACAAAAGCTCTTCAGTGAAGTCAGCCATTAAGCAATGACAGGTATTGCTATCAGGCTTCTTTATAGCCTATTACCTGCGATGACAGCAGCTGCTGCACAGCCACTGTACGGCCTATCACATTATTTGCAGCTAAAGTCAGCTACTGTGTCATTCTGGCTCATTTTCTTGACAGTGCTATCATAAATCCATTGGGCTGCGGGGGGGAAACTGTCGACCGGCTCGATTATCTCCAGAGCCTGAATGGATCTTGAAATGTATGTAACAGCCAATGACTGTTATGGATCAGCCAAGCCAGGGCCATTGTACCCCTCTCTCTACACATCTATTTTTCACTCTCTCTCTCTCTCTCTCTCTCTCACTTCCCTTCGTGGATATTCAAGTTGGAGGTATTAAAAGTGTGATACTGCAAGAATGGGCTTGACTATCATGTATACTTAAATATAAGTTTAGTTACTCTCTTTAAAGGAATATTCTGGGTTCAGTTCGGGGTGTGTGGCAAAACGCTGATTATCACAAAAATTTATTTCTGCTTTTAAGTTCTCAAAAAAAAAAAAAAAAAAGCCCCATTTACTTTCATTGTAAGTACCACAAATACTGTCGATTGAGCTTAACTTGTATTGAACCCAGAATATTTAAGAAATAGCAAGGGAAAATTGAGGCTGGATATTTCTCAAAACTGACTGTATAGAAAATTTAGGCCATCTACAGTCATGCATTTAATGGATGTTATTACCTTTTTTATCCTATTTGCAATTATCATTTATTGAGCACTCATTATATGCAAGTAACCTCTATAAAAGTACTTTTTATATTCGTACTTAGTCATCGCACTAAACTTGCCATAAGGTACTGCCTTTTCAGTCTTTCCGAATAAAGAAATGGCATATATCTGAATTCACTTGGCAATTTGCCTGGCAAGGTTGCATCTGCCACCTTTATTGCATCTGTTCATCCTTCTATTCAACTATTTGTCCATGCTTTGTGGCCTAGTGTTGGGCTCGGGCTATTTAAACTCACCTCCCACCTCCACTCCTCTATTTCCCTCCACTCTATGGGCTATAATGAGCCAGCCAGCACAAAACCAGGAAAACTTAATGAGTCATTACAAATCAAGGCCTGCAACCGCTCTCACCCATCCTCTTTTATGCTCTTAATACCTCATTCTCCCTCCCTTCTCCTCCCTCTCGCCCTCTTTCTCTCTTTCCAGGCTGGCAGAATAAGCTTCGACACCTCCCTATCTATTAGATACAATTAGGAGCCCACAGCTCCTGGTGCGGACTCAAAAGAACTTCACATCTCAAGGGCTCACAGCTCCCTAAGTAGCCGTGCTCAATGAGGAATGTAGAGGTGGCCCTTTCACACCCGTTACGTACCTCTCTCGCTCGGTGCCTCTCACTCTCTTTCTCCTTTTTCACAGGAACAAGCATCAGATAAAACCCAAAGTTGTCAAAAAAAAAGGGGGACAGAATGGTCTGACTGAATGAGCGTAGGGTGTTTTATTTTTCCCTTACATCTTGTTCCAGAGCTGCAAAGTCATATTACACCATCAGTGTCATTCGCTAGCTGAATAAGCCATGGCGAAGTGCTATGACATGACCTAAAGCGACAGAAGGTTAGGCCTGATGCCCCTCTACAGGAGAAAGACGTGTTAACAAACAGAACAAGAGTACAGCTTGTACCATCTGTAGTCCGTAGATATAAAAAGAACCGAGGATCCGTGAAGCAATTGCTTTCCCCGTCTCAGCAAAACGATGCCCATCTCTGTAAAACAAATCTACGCACTGACAAGGCATGAAAACGATTTGATGTAGTTAACGATTTCTAAGTGAAACAAGGATACTTTGTTTCAAAAAAACGCTTGCGAGATGTCCCAAGGCAAGCGTGGCTCCGCTGCACTTTTTTTCAATAACAAAATACAAGATGATATTCCACCTACCTAGCGTTTTAGCATTTGTGAAGATATTCATTGTTCCTCTGGTGGGAACAGGGCTTTTCTTTCAATTTTCTTCATCGGCTTTTGAAACTGCATTCCACACTGATCCCTCAGAGGGCAAATAGGGGAGATCACATGGGTTTGGAGAGGTTTAAAATGGCAAATCCTGTTCAAGGTGTCGTTTCCCCAACTACACATCAATCTCATGTCTGAAATCACCTTCCCAAGAGAGAAAGAGAAGATTGTAAGAGATTCCCCAACTAGAGAAGAGGGCTTTGGGATCTACACGCATACTGGAACATATATATAAAAGGAGAACAGACATAGAGGAAAGACAGAATGAAAGAGAGACAATGGAATGACAGAAAATATAGACAGAATGATAGAACGATAGATAGAATGATAGAAAGAACGGTAGAAGATGGATAGATAAAAAGAACGACAGAACAATAGAAAGAATGACAGAACAACAGAAAGAACGACAGAACAATAGAACGAAGATAGATATAATGACTGATAGATAGAAGAAAATAGAACGATAGAAAGAACGATAAATAGAACTAGATAGAATGAAGACACAGAACGATAGATAGAAAAAGAAAGAAGAACAGATGAAATATATAGAGATAAATAGAACGATAGAAAATGAAAAAAAAATGAAAGAACGATAGAACAATAGATGATAGAGCGATGAATGATAGAACAATAGATAGAATGTTAGATAGATAGATGTAGATATATAGAAAGAATAATAGAACGATTTAGACAGAAAGAAGACAGATAGAACAATAGATAGAATGATAGATAACAGAAAACGATAGGATGATAGAAAAAAATGAAAGAACAATAAAACGATAGAATGAAGATAGAATATAGATAGATATATATATATATATATATATATATGTGGTACGGAAAGTATTCAGACCCCATTAAATGTTTCACTCTTTGTTATATTGCAGCCATTTGCTAAAATCATTTAAGTTCATTTTTTTTCCTCATTAATATACACACAGCACCCCATATTGACAGAAAAACAGAATTGTTGACATTTTTGCAGATTTATTAAAAAAGAAAAACTGAAATATCACATGGTCCTAAGTATTCAGACCCTTTGCTGTGACACACATATATTTAACTAGGTGCTGTCCATTTCTTCTGATCATCCTTGAGATGGTTCTACACCTTCATTTGAGTCCAGCTGTGTTTGATTATACTGATTGGACTTGATTAGGAAAGCCACACACCTGTCTATATAAGACCTTACAGCTCACAGTGCATGTCAGAGCAATGAGAATCATGAGGTCAAAGGAACTGCCTGAAGAGCTCAGAGACAGAATTGTGGCAAGGCACAGATCTGGCCAAGGTTACAAAAAAAATTTCTGCTGCACTTAAGGTTCCTAAGAGCACAGTGGCCTCCATAATCCTTAAATGGAAGACGTTTGGGACCAGAACCCTTCCTAGAGCTGGCCGTCCGGCCAAACTGAGCTATCGGGGGAGAAGAGCCTTGGTGAGAGAGCTAAAGAAGAACCCAAAGATCACTGTGGCTGAGCTCCAGATGCAGTCGGGAGATGGGAGAAGTTGTAGAAAGTCAACCATCACTGCAGCCCTCCACCAGTCAGGGCTTTATGGCAGAGTGGCCCGACGGAAGCCCTCTCCTCAGTGCAAGACACATGAAAGCCCGCATGAAGTTTGCTAAAAAGACACCTGAAGGACTCCAAGATGGTGAGAAATAGATTCTCTGGTCTGATGAGACCAAGATTGAACTTTTTTGGCCTTAATTCTAAGCGGTATGTGTGGAGAAAACCAGGCACTGCTCATCACTGTCCAATACAGTCCCAACAGTGAAGCATGGTGGTGCAGCATCATGCTGTGGGGGTGTTTTTTCAGCTGCAGGGACAGGACAACTGGTTGCAATCGAGGGAAAGATGAATGCGGCCAAGTACAGGATATCCTGGACGAAAACCTTCTCCAGAGTGCTCAGGACCTCAGACTGGGCCGAAGGTTTACCTTCCAACAAGACAATGACCCTAAGCACACAGCTAAAATAATGAAGGAGTGGCTTCACAACAACTCCATGACTGTTCTTGAATGGCCCAGCCAGAGCCCTGACTTAAACCCAATTGAGCATCTCTGGAGAGACCTAAAATGGCTGTCCACCAACGTTTACCATCCAACTTGACAGAACTGGAGAGGATCTGCAAGGAGGAATGGCAGAGATCCCCAAATCCAGGTGTGAAAAAAACTTGTTGCATCTTTCCCAAAAGACCCATGGCTGTATTAGATCAAAAGGGTGCTTCTACTAAATACTGAGCAAAGGGTCTGAATACTTAGGACCATGTGATATTTTCAGTTTTTCTTTTTTAATAAATCTGCAAAAATGTCAACAATTCTGTGTTTTCTGTCAATATGGGGTGTGTGTACATTAATGAGGAAAAAAATTACTTAAATGATTTAGCAAATGCTGCAATATAAAAAAAGAGTGAAAAATTTAAGGGGCTGAATACTTTCCGTTCCACTGTATAAACCAATAGATAGAATAATAGACAGAACATAGATGGAACGATAGATTGGCAGAATGATAGAATGATAGAACAATATAACGATAGAATGATATATAGAATGATAGATATAGACGATAGAATGATAGAACAATAGATAGAATGATATTATATATATATATATATATTATATATATATAAATATATATAAATGGAAGAACAATAGATAGATTGTCAGAACGATAGAATGATAGAAAAAACGATAGAAGAAATATAGATATAGAATGATAGATAGGAAGAACGATAGACAGAAAAACGAAAGAAACGATAGATAGAACGATATAGCGATAGAATGATATATGGAATGATAGATCGATAGAATAATAGATAGAACAATAGATAGAATGATAGAACGATAGAATGATAGATAGATAGAACAATAGAATGATAGATAATCATGATAGATATAATAGATAAACGATAGACAGATAGATAGAAAGAACAATAGAACATAGATAGACAGAACAATAATAGAATGATAGACAAAATGATGATAGAAAAATGAAAGAACGATATCATAGCTAGAATGATATATAGAAAGAACGATAGATAGATAGATAGAAAAAAATTAAAGAACGATAGAACAATAGAATGATAGAAAAAAATGAAAGAACGATAGAACGATAGATAGAGTAGAACAATATATAGAATGATAGTTAGAAAGAACGATAGAATGATAGAAAAAAATTAAAGAACGATAGATAGATAGATAGATAGATAGATAGATAGATAGATAGAACAATAGATAGAACAATAGAATGCTAGAAAAAAATGAAAGAACGATAGATAGATAGAAAGAACGATAGAATGATAGACAGAAAAAATGAAAGAACGATTGATATAAAACAATAGATAGACAGATAGATAGACAGACAGACAGACTATTTTAAAATGACTGACCATCAGTTTGTGGAGACACACTGACAAAAGAGTACAAACTGTATTGTAAACGTATTAATACTGCGCTTTCATTAATTAAGTGCAGACAGAATGACTGATAATTACTATACTGGCTCATTAAGACTATGTCGACAGGAAAACCCACACAAGCTCACGCACACACAGGCATGCAGCTGTTACAGTTTGTTTGAGTAATAATGAGCCTGGCAGGTTTTGTTGCACAATTTACTTAGTTGATGAGTAGAAATAAAGCATTAAAGCAGCACACAATAGCCCATTCCTGAAGTAAAGTAAAACAATGAGGATCAATAATACACTGCAAATCACTTTCTATTACTGAGATTCAGATGTCAGTGTGATTTAAACACAATTTATATTGAAGTCTCATGCAAACAAGCATGCAAACAGTAAAACTGTTTAACATCTTTAAAAATTGGATTAAATGAACTGATTAAGTTTTGATATCATGTTCACTACTGTTACCACCTTTAAAGTGATTTACCCCAATAAGGCTTATTACAAAATTCATAATAACAGTTAAAGTGCTTTGTCCACTTAAAGGTATATATAAAAAAACAAAAAAAAAAAAACAGAATGAGTAATAAAAGCTTCAGCTTCAATGCAGTAATATTCAATGTCTCATAAAATATTAATGTGTGTGGTAAAATTCTGTTAGTTCCAATATATTAAATTGCTAGTGTCTATAAACTTGGCGTATGGGTATATATTTACAAGCAGAGAAGCTTTCAAACCTGATA
This sequence comes from Culter alburnus, assembly GCA_028476615.1. Taxonomy (NCBI): domain Eukaryota; kingdom Metazoa; phylum Chordata; class Actinopteri; order Cypriniformes; family Xenocyprididae; genus Culter; species Culter alburnus. The sequence goes on from JAOTNS010000012.1 coordinate 3,094,463, forward strand.
GCAGGTGCTGACTTCTTTTGAAGTTGTGTTTATAAATATCGAGTCAGGCACCTTCATAAGTGCCTATAAATTTGAGCAGGAGCACAGTAGTTCTCTTATAGATTATAAAATCTAACGGCCTTCTGTTCTTCTCGAAGTTTTCATTGTCAAAGCAAGATGTGTTAGCGAAGGAGATTCGAGGAGTCTGGTTCTGTTTTGTGACCGTAGTTAATCAGACTTTGATGCTTAGCTTCAGAAGACATTTGCCTGCAAGCACTTTACACGGGTCAACTCAACTTACCACCTGCAATAAATAAATAAATAAATAAATAAAGCATTGAAAACAAGGCAGAAAAGTTGACAGACTTGACTCAGCTTTTATATACATACAGTATATACAATTATATATAAGTATACTTAAATTTTAATCTCATAAACACTGGTTCATGCAGAATGCTCAGTTATTTACATATTGCTTTCCTTCCTTCCTTCCTTCCTTCCTTCCTTCCTACCTGCCTACCTACCAGCATTGTGAAGATGTTCTGTGAAGTATGTATAGTATTTTTTCCAAAGTTTAGAACACTTGTTTTAGTGCAACAGTTGATTGACAGGTGAGTGGGCGGTCCTTTGCTGATGTCAGGGACGCATCAGGTCGGATAAGCATGTACATGAGTATTTCTGCATAAAACCATATAAGTGAGGTGTTCCGTGATTCACAGTCACCATATGACATTCAGCGCTGTGGAAAAAATAAAAATAAAAATAATACATGAAAACACATCAATGCCAGGATTGATTAAAACTAGAGGTAGCCATATCTTAACTTTAAGATTTTTTTTTTTTTATCATGTAAACTATATATACAGCATGCTATATGTGTGTGTGTGGGAAAGTAGGAGGGGAATATGGTCACATCGCAGCATCATAAAAGCATGTGACAGACAGCGGCCGGAAGAAAACACATGCAAAACATGAGAGAATGGACAATTCTCATTGGTATTTGCAATACCAAGTCACGGTTCAGCTGCGTGCTACAAATGCCACCAGTGTGAAAGTACAATGGGCGCATGCTGCTCCCGCTCTGCATTAGCTTCTGCACTGCCTCCATTCTGCTTGTGCATCCAGTTTGAAACAGGCGTTAGTCTAAATGTGATTAATGTGATCACATCACCATGTTTACTCCTGTATTTATTGCTGTCCATTTGTAAATAAAACTACTCAAAGTGAAAGTTAAATAAATGAAAATTCTGTCATCATTTACTCCTCATGTTGTTTCAAGGCTGTATGGCTTTCTTTCTTGTGCAGAACACAAAAGAAGATATTTTAAATAAGGTTGGTGATCAAACTTTGCTTGACTAAAAAAAATAATAATAATAAAAAAAAGACTGCCCAGTTTCTCAGTACTTTCAGACTCCAAATCTATATACATAAAACAAAACTACACTATACCTACTGTGTCATCACAAAAACTCCTATTTATCACTTTGCAAAAGCAATACGTAACATTTTCCAGAAGCAAATGAAGGCATGGAAAGGCTACAGAGGAATGGAAACAGTGCAACTCCAATGTACCCGTAACTCTGTCTGTGTAGTTTAAACATCCGACAGAAAGGATCTGTTCACACCTGTAGCCTTGAGAGAGAGGTGCTAAAGCATGATCTCAACATGTGTCACAACATAATCTACAGGGTTTACTGGAACACAGATGACCACACCACAGGGAGAACACGAGCTGCCTAATATCTCTTCACCAGCACGGACAGAAATACACACAAATGCATGTTGGGTTTCCATGTTTTAAGGGGACCTTCCTTAGATGTAATGTTTTTTGTTTTGTTGTTTTTTTTTTTTTTACTGTACAAACTGTATATTCTAAACTGTATCCCCCTACACCAACCCTACCCCTAAACCTATACCCATCACAGAAAACACAGAAAAAAAAAAGTCCCCACAAGGTCAAAATTTACTGGTATTACTATATTTGTGAGGACATGTTTTCCCCAACATAGGGAATACCAGGACCACACACACACACACACACACACACGTTTTTTTTTTTTTTTTTTTTTTTGTGAATTGTGGGGACATTCCATAGGCGTAATGGATTTTATACTGTACAAAACATATTTTCTATCGCCCTACCCCTAAACCTACCCATCACAGAAAACTGCACATTCTTACTTTCTCAAAAAAACTCATTCTGTTTGATTTATAAGCCTTTTGAAAAATGGGGACATGGGGTAATGTCATCATAAGTCACCCTCTCCTTGTAATACCTATGTCATACCCATGTCATTATACAAATTTGTGTCCTGATATGTCACAAAAATGCACACACGTTGGGTTTTCATGTTTTAGAAGGAAATTCCATAGACATTATGATTTTTATACTGTACAAACTGTATATTACACCCCCTAAACCTAATCATACCTCTAACCCTTCTCATCACAGAAAACTTTCTGCATGGTGACCTTTTCAAAAAAAACATCACTTAGTATGATTTATAAGCTGTTTTCCTCTTGGGGAACAAAAAAAAAATGTCCCCACAAGGACAAAGATTTTGAATATTGCCATTTTTGTGGGGACATTTGGTTCCCATAACTCAGGGTATACCTGAACCTGAACATATACCTATGTTCTATTAGATACAGTACAATTATGCTTAAGTTTAATGTATAAGTGCAAAGTATCTGCATGTTATTATTCACAAAGTGCAATGTTTTAGGTAAAAAAAAAAAAAAAAAAAAGAAAAAAGGAAAATTAAATCAAGCTAAATAATTTACAAGAAAAAAAAAACTGCTTTTGATTTGTTTCCGATTTATGAATTTAAGAGATTTGTGTCTTTGTTTTTGGCATTAGCATCTATTTCTAACCCCTTTAATCTTTGGAGGCATACAACCAGTGTTTTCCCTTAAAGCTCTTCTATATTTGAAGTCATGGTGGATAAATTATACTTCCTAACCAAATGTAATTAGTGTGTTGAACTGCTAATCAGACATGATTACCTGTTGGCAATGAGGAGAAACTCTCATGCTCTTTTAGAGAGAGATAGGATAGAGAAATTGAGCTGATTATACCTGAATGAAAAATTAGAGCAAAATACTAATTTCAGAACTGATAATTATGCAATTCTGATGCAATGTAGTGAAATACCTTCTGCCATGTTTACAGGTGTTTCATGTGAACGGAGCAATTTGACTGTTCTTTAAGATCTGTTTGTCACTTTTATCAAGCATTATTTTCAAACCTCTACATCATCATTAGCAATACGTCTTTACCTGACAGGTATACACGTAGATCTAATAAAGGAATTTTTCCCCCCATTCCCTTTTACTCTTTTGTTAATATTGCAATGTGAGACTTAGACATACAAACTCAAAGCAAGGACAATCATTTGGCTGTGCCTGTTTAATTCATTTAGCTGGGAGGCAAGGGCTGATAAGACGGCAAACCAAGACTTTCTTTAAAACTAGGAATATGCCAGGTCTGACATAATCCAATCGGGCCTGTTTTCATCAGCTTTTGTCTTGTATTTTTTGCTCTTCTTTTGGACTTTCCTTTGGTTCCAGCACGAAGTAGAAAACCAGAAATGACACAATTCGGTCGCACTTGTATGGCGTAGCAGCCCCAATCCAAACAGCTTTTCTGCAGTAAAACCCTTGAAGACCCACACACATCTAAATCTGGCCCTGAGGGCAACAGGCTCTACACCACCGAGATAAAGCAATCGAGGCCAAAAGCAGAAGAAAAAAAAAAATCACATATAATATATAAATATATATTCTAAGCTTTGCCATGGCAACATGCGTATGCATCTGACTTTCCAGCAAAAGCAGAGCTGATATTCTGCAGAGGAAGAGAGAGCGAGAGAGAGAGAGAGAGAGAAAAAAAAACGTAATCGCCCTCACAGAAGAAAAGCCCACGGAAAAAGAGCCGCACATGTGCAAGAGGAGCTCACACATCACCATGGTGGGAAGAGGAACAATGCGGTAATAACAGCCGAGGCGTCAAGGAGCTAAAAAGACAGTAAAAGATGGTTAAACGGTCAATTGTCTGGCAAAAATGCATAACAGGACCGTCAGAGGCTAAGCCTGGAGCTAGAGCCCTGCACAATGAAACGTAAGGCCTGCCCACCTCTAAAACTGTTAGACGCTATTGGTGGAGTCTTCCCTCCACAGCCTGGCTCTCCATGCTGGATGAGCGATTCTACCTCGTCGTTTGGCTGGACCATTTTAACTTTGAGAAACTTCTTTGGAGCACTGACAGTCTAGCAAACGCAGGGATCCTGACATATGGAGGCCTATATAATAAAATTAGAGACCCTCCAACGCAAACATCGCTCTCGGGCAGACCCTGATATGTTGAGTTTAGGTGAGATTCTTTCACGGATGCGTACTCGCACAAATACTCTTTAGTAAATCTCCTTTTGATCAAAATTATAGAGCGGGTGAAAATCCGTAGCGCAGCTTTCGAAGACTCCACGCTGTGCCACCTTGATTCTTTAGCGGCGATGCATCATGAAGATATTTCCGGTTCTCAATAACAACTGACAACAGCACAAACTCAGAAGGAGGGAAGAAATTTGGGGGGAAAAAGCAGTGGGATGTTCCAAAATATAATCACTGGCACATTATCCTTTCAGCGCGCATTCATTCCACGAAAGATAAGAGGCGCTCTCCTGCGCAAACGCGATCCTGTCCGCGGAGGGATGTTGAAAAGCGCTAACAGTTATTATGAAGCAAAAATAACAAGCTCTTGTGAGAGGATTGATTGTTTAGCAAATCGTCGATCTTTATAAGAGATGTGTAAATCAGAGCTAAGTCACCATTATGGGCTGCCGCCACTGTGGCGCTTTTGATTTTCTGTCAACATCCATTGACAAAAACCCAGTGCGATCTGTTGACAAAACACGAAGCGGGGCCAACAAATGGATTGAAGCTATCACTCTGTCTCATGGCACTCAAAGTGTAGCTGTCGGTTTGAGGCATCCCACTCCTTTATTCTACAAATTTCTATAGTATCTTGCTTTAAGTAGTGAAGATCAAGGGAAAATTGCACAACGTAGATCCAGCTGGTGGTGACAAAGAGGTTTAGATGCTGTTGTATGTATACATGTGAAAGCTTTACAGCAGGATCTAAAAACAAATAGCATTAATTAAGAGGAATTTTAAACCTGTGAAAACTCACAAAAGGGACATGCTTTTCCAATGCCGCAGCTTGTTTTATCATAAATAAGATTTTCCAGGTTTTATGTAATGTCTATGTTCATTGTGCCACTTATTTTTTCCCTCTGAGGCAAAAGATGTCTTTATTATACATTAAATTTAATTCTCACTTATGCTGCATGCTTCATAAAAAAAGACTTTGTAAAAATGTTTTTAATATACAGCATGCCAAGAGCTTTGCAAGTTTACATTTAAATTTTACATTATTTACATTTGAATCTGAGTGAATGCTTAATTTATGATGCTATGTTATGTTATGTGATGTTATGATCCTTTTTAAAAGCAGTCTAGTTAAATTCAAGCCATAATTAAATAGTTCACCCAAAAAATAATAATATTCTTTATTTATGTCTTTCCAAACCTGTGTGAGTTACTTCTTCTGTGGAACAAGAAGATATTTTTTTGGTCCATACAATGAAAGTCGATGGGATCCAAACCAACATGTTGGGTTTCCATGTTTCATGGGGACATTGCATAGACATAATGGTTTTTATGAGCCTGGTCTCATTAGAAAAACGTACCTGTGGGAACGTTTTCGCGAGTCGCAAAATACGTACCAATACATACATATCACTGCAGTTTCAATGTGAAATGTCCACTGAGTGCGAAGACTGTAGAATAACACAAGACGTGTCACTCATATTGTTTTGAATGGGAGAAAGTGCAATGTGCAATATGGCGAAATAAGTCCCGCCTTCTAAATAAGAGCCAATCGCCGATTGGTAAAGTCATCAAGCTCCGGTTTCTATAGAAACAGTCAGACGTGCGCCTCCGACACAAATGAGACACGCATTTAGAACTGCGCATGCGCATTAGCTTGATTTGTTGTTATGATTAGAGCATTTAGAAACAAAATTTATGAGGCAGTTGTCAGATTTCATTGGTGATTTCAAATATGAAATTTAATCGAAAGCTTGGCAAACAGCTTTGGAGAATTTGATGCTTCCCCATTCAAAGAGCTGCACTTGCATGCCCAAGAGGCGTTTCAAAGATGGCCGCCGAGTGAAATGACTTGTCTTAAAGGGACTTTGACTGAGTGGCACTAAAAGCGTGTTCATTTTTTTTTTGCCGGAACAGATAAACATGTATGGTATGTTTTTATGACGTTGTTTTATACATATCACCACAGTTCTGATTTGAAATGTCCGGTGAGTGTCGCTAATGCTCCATTACGTTTAAAAATATCGTACAACCAACACTACACCTAAACCTACCCGATAGTGTTAACAAAAGCAAATCTGATATAAAAAGCATCTGAAATCGTGCTGTTTTAGCTTATTTTGATATTTCATCTTTGAAATCTTTTACCGAGACTCGTCTTTCACGGGATTCACTTCCTCGTCCTTAGTACAACTCCGTATCAGCTGAGAAAGCTTGTCATGTCAGAAAAGCAAAACATATGGAGCTGGTTAAGCGATGCAAAGTCCAAAATATATTCGTTTACAAATCATGCACTTTGGTAAAAAAGCATTTTGAAGTCATATTGTGCAAGGAGACGTGAAAAAAAGTCTTTATTAATACATAATCTGACCCTGTAATCATAACTGTGTATGAAAACGTTTAAAAGTGCTTGGTGTTTTACTGCCTATAGTGTTAATTTCTGTTGGACACTGCAGTGATATGTACATATTGGAACGTATCTTTGCGACTCGCGTAAACGTTCCCACAGGTACGTCTTTCCATGAGACCAGGGCAGCGTTTCCCAAAAGCATCGTAAGCTTAAGTTGATCATAGCTCCATTGCCACCAATGGAGCTCCGATCAACTTAGGCATACAATGCTTTTGGGAAACGCTACCCAGGTACTACCCTGTACAAATTGAATATTCTATCCCCTACACTAACCCTACACCTAAACCTACTCATCACAGAAAACTTTCTGCTATTTTAGATTTAAAAAAAAAAAAAAAAAAGATAATTTTGTATGATTTGTTTGACCCCATGAGCTTTTACTTAATTCATGAGAATTTACTGGTATTACTATATTTGTGGGGACATTTGGTTGCCTGGAAAATCCAGCCTCACCACTGTACCAGCGGATGAGTCTGGTCGGCCATTGAATCAATTCGATTTCTAGGGCGGAGCAAATCCGAGCAAACAGGAAGCGGAGTAAACCAATCAGAGAAGGGCGGATATGACGTTAGCAAAGCGACAAGAGAGTCAACAGCGAAAAGTAAATAATTAATGTGTTTTTTTCTGAATTCACGGCTGAATAGAACAAACTCTCGGGTCTCCCGTGCGCAATCTTTGTTGATATTGAAGGGACTTTCGCCGCACTAGAGTGACGCTGTTTGCGTCACTGAAATAAACGAATCTGATTGCACGGTACAGTTTGGAGTTGACTCGAATCACGACAGAGGGCGGACTGACCAGACTGATATATTTTGTAGAAGATATATCAGTCTGGCCTTGCCAGGCAAGACATTTGGTCCCCATAACGTAGGGAATACCTTTTTTGTCTAGTTTTTTTTTCCATACAATGAAAGTCAATGGGATCCAAAACAACATGTTGGGCTTTCATGTTTTATGGGGACATTGCAGTTTTTTTATACTGTTCAAACAGTATATTCTGTCCCCCTAACCCTACCCCTAAACCTACTCATCACAGAAAACTTTCTGCTATTTTAGATTTTCAAAAAGGTAATTTTGTATGATTTGTAAGCTTGTTTCCACATGGGGACCAAAAAAAAAAAAAAAAAAATGAGGTCAAAATTTACTGGTTTACTTGTGGGGACATTTGGTCCCCATAATGTAGGGAATACCTTTTTTTTCTTCTAGTTTTTGTCCATACAATGAAAGTCAATGAGATCCAAAACAACAACGCTGAAACCCACTGACTTTCACTGTATGGACAAAAAAAAAAAAAAAAAAAAAAAAAAAAAATCAATGTTTGTTTTGGAAGGACATGAGAGTGAGTAAATGATGAGAGAATTATCATTTTGAGGGAACTATCCTTTTAAGTACACAAAAACACAGTCAAACCAACACTTTGACATCATAATGACATCATCATGGTACGCCCTAACAGTCAGACGAGTCATACAAGTTGAGGTGTTCTTGAAGTGCACATGTGAGGACAAGTGTACACTGGCAATAAGAGGGGGCTGGCACTGGGGTACGGCCTCCTGGGGACCCAACAGCAGATGGTTATGGAGCATTTCTCTATGATAATGAAGTGAAGGCTAAGACGCCAACCACCGCCATAACTCTTGCTCGCTCTCAGTCTCTCTCTCTCATTTGCATGACTCTAAACCACCACCTTAGAGTCACGACCCTTTCCATCCCCTCTAAGTACCCCAATAAATTCAAATGTAATGCTCTTAAATGAGATCACTTACATGTGTCATTTTTCTTCTGTTATATTTATAATCTGCCACTTTGGCCTTGATTAACAAATGGCACTCAAGACACCCAGGCATGATTCCTCATGGCTGATGAGGGGCGAGCAGACGGAGCGAGATGTCCTCAAATCATGTCGGGAGACTACTACAAACATGTGTTAAGTGCATTACAGGGGACACAAGATTTGTGTTCAAATGCTTGGATGATTAGAATAATCCAAAACACCCTGCAACAAACAAATTAAGAGCAGTAGCGGTTAATTAGTTTGTAAATTAATTGCCATGACAAAATAGAAACAATAAATGCAATAACATTTGTAAAATGTCAAAATGCATTAAAAAAAGAATATGGACTTGCTGTTATCTTCTATTGTTAACCGTCCCCCAACTCTCGCCGTTTTCCTTTGCTAATTCAAAGAGATACAAATAAGAAAGAAATACCACCCGCGTCATCTGCTGTGCTCAGACTTGCATGTTTATAATTTCATATTTAATTGTGAGTCCTCTGCATTATTCTGCCAGGCGATGGAGTGCACTTGTTTATCACTGGAGGTTAATCTTACCTATTGTTGTATTTATAGTGTACACTTTTACAGGGCCAGTACTCATTCCTCAACTGTTTGCCAAGAAAGCTCCTATTTAGCCATTAATTATCTCACCGATGGAACCATAACAGCTAGCCAGTCTAACGTGTTTTTAGTCCCTTTAATATGCATTTTAAAACAGCTTCATTATTATAATGTATTTTGATAAACGATGTTTATGGTGCAGCTTCGGTCATGTAAATTGCTTATCCATAAATTAAACTAATAAAAGCAACTTGATGAAATATCACCTAAATGTTAAGTACCACAGTCTAATTTATTTTGGGCGATTCTTCTCTTCTGAAAATCATAAATATGATTATGATATTATCCAATAAGAATAAGTAGAAGAAGAAGAAGAAGTGTACATGGAGAGTGTACTGTTTTACATTTCCTGTTGTTAGTGTTTCTTTTAGATGATTTATTACGGTTAGAAAAGGCCAGACCAAAGTAGAAAGTGTCATTTATACTCCTAACAACTCAGAAAGAGGGAATTTTAAAATCAACGCAAAGCTATAAATCATAAAACAAAAAGTATGTTTATATTTATGTCCTGTTGGTAAACAAATTCAGACTGAAACAAAGCTTGACATGAATTATGTAAATCACAATGAAACATATATAGGCAGAATAATGTATAAAACAGTATGACTTTCCATGGTTAAAAAAAGAGCATAAAATCAGATGAAAGTAATTAAAGTATAATTTCCTTTTGTTTTTGTTAACTGAAAAAGGCATCATTGTATTGGGGAAAACAACCACTACAATAAAAGTGCTTGTTTTTTTTTGTTTTTTTTAACAGAACACTGTAAAACATAAACCGCATTAACCTAATGTTGTATGCTGCCTCTTTATATTATTATATTTCTGCTTAAGCACTGTAGTTTCTATAACTGAAGTGTTCAGTTTGTATGTTTGAGAGAAGTGAAAAGAAGAGAAGAAAAGAAAATCTACTATGTAGAATATTCTGAATGATGGAAGGTTTAATAAAATAGCTGATTTCTCCTCCAGGTTTCCATAACACACCGCTGCATTCGCTGAGACTCTTTTTTCTCTCTGTAATTCATCCAACAGGCTAAGTACATCTTTTATTTGTGTTAAAATGGAGGGTAAAACATATCTTTGCTATAGGTAGACTTATAAACCTAAATATATGCTACATAAACTCTGCTCTGTAACTGCTGCTTAACCGCTATTAGCTACGCCTGCACACGGCCAGAAGATTTTAGCTGAGCGCTACGTCTGAACATGTGTATATTGCTTCTGCTTGGATATATCTAGGACTTCACACAGTACTGGCAATTTATCATTTTAGAAGGCTCTATATCAAACCACATGATAAAACATATTATTCCTCATAGATTAATATTTCTGTCAGTACAAGCACATAATACGGTGCTTATTAAGACTAGAAATGTACAAAAGTAACATACTAATGCTATTATGTTTATAGGCATAATACTGCTTTTTTCTATATAGTAAGGTGTTACAGAAATATGGTAAATTCAAGAACTACAAATCAAAAGTACAGCAAAAAGTAGAAATATAGTAAAGAAAAGAAAGAAAGTAGCTAAAGCTTTGTTAATTTTTTTTTTTTTTTTTTTTTCTCCATCTTCGTACGTTATCTAAAATCAGTGACAACAAAATTGCCTCAAGAATGCTTTCTCTCCCCCTTCAAAAACTTAACTATGACATCTGGCATAAGACACACACTCCTGCAGCTAAAATTTGTTGAATGTAGAAAGTAAAGCGAGAGAGAGTGAAAGAGATAGAGGCCGAAAGAGAAAAAGAGACAACATCATTTTCACTGGAAGGATAAAATGTAAAAGGTTCAGTAATTACAGTTATTTAACTAGCATCAAATAACAAGTGGATCATTCGCTGCCAGAAAGTATTGTGAAGCAAAAGTGTTTCTTAAATGTCACTGATGTAGCAGAGTGTTTCATTATAATAAAGATGACATTATTAGCAGATGAGTGTGAGTTTGTGTGTGTGTGTGTGTGTTATATATATAATATATATATATATATATATATATATATATATGTGTATATATGTATATGTATATGTATATATTCCATCAAATCCACAAACATATTGTTAGTCATATTTTCATAAATCCACAATGACATATTTCACTTACTTTTATGTCAACAAGCAAATGATTGAGTGTAAAAAAAAAAAAAAAAAAAAAATGTTATTATTATTACAATTTATTTTCTGTTAAGTAAGCAAAACAAGTCCAAACCCTAATAATATCACATCATACTGTACAATATAATATAGATTTTCTTTTTAAATAGGAATAACAGTCTAATTATCTGTTATTATACTTAATGAATTATATGGAATATCTGTGATTTCATGAAAGCTTGTGGAACATGATGTCAGGCATCAAATTTTAAGCTCTGCGATCATGATAATGGTTAACATTAGTGAATTATTCCAAGTTTTTCAAGTCTAAATTCCACATACATGCGTCTCTATGAGTCGAACAGATTGCAGTGCATTAAGGTGCGGATGGGGATTTTTTTTATTTTTTTTTTTTATCAAGCACACACACATGTGAATGGATTGACTAGCAGCTCCCTCTTGTGAGCTTAGTAAGAAGTGTGAGTTGCCTTTCACTATGCGGCAGCCTCTTGACTCGTCTTTCGTTTTTTCCTCCATTACCCTATTCCTGTCAGAAACTCCTCTTTCCCTTGCCCCATCTGCATTAACATGCTGTTTCTCCAGCTCTCACCGCTGACCTCTTACTCAAATATTTAGACATTCGATTGCAGGCCCCTTTAAGGAACTGTGCCGTAACCCTGACCGTAAACAAATCGATGGGCCAAGTTCAAACGCCGGTGGAAATGTACAAACGTAAACAGGTTCATTTGGAGGCTACAGGGAGGGATCTTGAAGCCGGCGTGCTGCAGAAAGAAAAGAATGGGATGCAAATGTATGCACAGCCATAAAGTATGCATATGCACAAAAAGAGGGAGGGATTACACCCTAGGCTGACTTCAGCTAGTGAGAGGGGTTGCAAAGCAGGGCAAACGTTTGTACAATGTTCTGGCAATGCAAAGAAAACACTGCGGGTTATGCATCATGAATGTTTACAGAGAGAGTCTGGTGCGGATGTTAACCTGTATAACTAAATACTGCTCATTTCCCGTAAACATCTCAGTTCATGTAATGCATGAGATACAGCAAGGCTTTAAAATGAAGGGGTATTTTGGATACGGTGTGGTTCCAGATGCACAATATACCTGTTCGTATTTGCTACTGGAGCTGCTGGCGAGAAGAGGGAGACCTGGAACAAATGTGTGACTCGATAATTGTGCCATGTCACATCAAGACAGGGCTTGGGGTCGAGTGAAAAATTCCAGGTGACCCCTTCATCAAAGCCGGGGAAAGGACAGCCTGCCCTTGCTGTTCCCTAAGGCAAAAGACACCCCCCACCCCATCCTCGCAATCACAGCATTAATATCTTCACAAAAAACCCTAATAATAGTCCATTATGCATGGACAGCAAGAGACAAAATTTGCACAACTTGAACCAGAAAAAAAAAAAAAAAATGTCGGAAAATATATATTTCATCTTTTTTTTATAGGCAGAAGATAAACACATATTCTTTCCCTTTGCCATCCTAATCAGTTGTATTGTGACACCTCACTCTTCTATGCTTCTCTCTATCACAGCCAGCAAGAAATGGATACTCGGTGTAATTATAATACACAAAAAAAGCACTAAACCGTGCCTTAAGTGACAACACTAAAACAAACAAACACACAAAAAAAGTTAAAATGCTTTAGGAGATAAAGAGAAAGAAATGTAGCTTGCAACGGACAGGAGCGTCTGAGTCTGGATGGTATTATGATGTCTGTGAGTGGGTGAATATATCTGGTGACACTGGGCTTCTCCTGATATCGATTGCTCCTGCGGTTACAACACTAACAGTAGTGGAGAGCCATTGAACTTTAAAGCAAATAGTCCTTCTTCCTGCCCAGAGTCCTCATGGTGGATCAATACATCACAGTGTAAGCTGTGTGTCGTGTCTGGTAATGTTTCTGTCTGTCTGGGCTAATGACCTGAGTAGTACTTATAGCAGTGGGAGAGGTGGGCTTTTGCCAGCCGACTTTGGAATGAGAACGACTGGAACTTGCTTGTAATCTGAAGTCCACAGAAATGACAGAATTGCATTTGTAAATTCAGGCTGTATAATTATACAAAAAATATATGTAATGGTTAGTTCACCCAGTAACACTTTAGTATAGGGAATGCATATAAACTAAGACTTTTCCCTCAATAAACTATGCTTATTAATAGTAAGTTAGTTGTTAAGTTTAGGTATTGGGTAGGATTAAGAATGTAGAATAAGGTCATGCAGAATAAGGCATTAATATGTGCTTAATAAGCAATACTAATAAGCATCTAGTTAAAAGACCCTAAAATAAAGTGTTACCGTTTACCCAAGTATGAAAATTCTGTCAACATTTACTCACCCTCATGCCGTTCCAAACTCATAAAACCGTTGCTCATCTTCGAAATACAAATGAAGATATTTTTAATATTCCCTCATCCTTTTTGTTCATCCATTAAAAGTCGATGCAACCAAAAACTTTCCCATTTATAAAGTACAAAATGAATTGTAAAAGTAAACCATATGAATCGAGCGATTTGATCCAAGTCAACACGTTCGCTTTATATAATGAACAGATTTAGGCTTTTATTCGCATATAAACAGTGATCAACACACATACATACAGTAGAGCACATCAAATACGGTAAATTGAAGCTCAAATGTGCTTGCATGACATGCACGAACAAATTCCATTGATTCTCATGTGTCAAGCAAGCATGTTTGAGCTTCACTTTACCATATTTGATGTGCTCTATGTGTGTGCGTCAATCAATGTTTGTATGTGAATAAAAGCCTGAATTAAATCTGTTCATCATATACAGCAATCATGTCTCTTCTGAAGATTTGAATCAAACCTCTCGATTCATGTGGATTACTTTTACAATGTCTTTATGAACATTTTAAAGCATCAAAAGTTTTAGTGGACATTATGTTGTTTCAATAAAAAAATCTGGTGAAAGACCTCACAAATTATGATTAAAGCATTGTAATAATCAGTGTGGATTTACATACCCAATCCAATCTTCTAATCTATGGAAAGTGTTTTTCGTCTCTCGACACAGTTGTAAAGTCTAAAACAGTATTTTGAAACACTTTAAAATGGTTTAAGGACCCACGGTTTCTGGTAGTGTAAATGAAACCTGAATTCCTCATTTGACAAGCTCTGTGGGTCTTACCATTTCACTGGCCAGGGATATATTTGGAATTACGAGACAGTCAGATTCCTGATTCCCCCTCTGAGGTTTTGTTAAAGGGAATTACTGTAAAAAAAAGACAGCTTTGAAAGAAAGCGTCTATTCAAGAGACGATGATGAGAGATGAAACAGGGGGGAAAAAACACCTATTCGGTTCTTTCCAACTGGAAGCATCCGATCTGTGCGCCTGGATCAGTGTCCGAAATAAGCCAGATCGTGAAGAGTTGAAGAGGGTGGAGGCGTGTGTGCAATCCCCATGAGTGTGTGGGATCTGTTCCAGGGAAAGTGAATGGAACTAAATGGCCAACATCAAATGAGTGAGACGAGGCTTGAGAAAGGTTTGGGGAGAATTGCGATGGGGTGTGAGCCAAAGCGCTGAGCCCCAGGGTCTGAGAGTCTTTTTTCCCCCAGCTGATCCCCACAAGAGCTGGGCTCTTCGGTGCTGACCGAAAGGCTCCGACCTGCCAGTCCTGCTCAGCTGACACAGCTCAGTACGGAGTAACACAGAGTTAAAGTGCTGAGGAGGAGCTGTTGGTGCACACTTCACACGTTAATGCTCAAACAAACACAGAGAGTACACAAGAGTGCAGAGAGCAAAGCAAAACATTCACTGCAATGCATCTGAGCATTATGAAAGGTTAAAAACAACAGGAGCTAATCGCAGTCTGTATTTTAGGCCTTTTGAGGGATAGTAGAGAGAGAAGATGATAGGGAGAAATGATAGGGAGAAGAAGACAGAACAGAATCAGCCTATACTGTAGCTTAATGATTCAGAACCACTCCCTCCAATAAAGTTAAAGGAATATTGTCATTATTTACTTACCTTCATGCTGGACCAGCCTGAAAACAGCTATTTTCCATGCAATTTCATTGAATAGGTAATGGAGATTTCAAGCTTAAAAAAAAAAAAAAAATGCACAAGCAGCATAAACAGATTTTAAATTGTTCACACTTACAGTCTGCTATATTCCAAGACTTCTGAAAGAACAGACTAAAATTTAAGTCACTATTCACTGAAAATCTTGACATCAGCCTTAAAACTTCCTTGGTGCGTTCATGTGAGTTTATGAAGGAAGTAGTAAAGTGATTCATGAGCGAACCATTAATTTAGATCTTTTCAAGGAATCACTTATTCAAAAAACTGCTCTAAATGACTCTGTCACACATCAGTTAACCAAAGTAGCACTTTGACTTACTGACCCAAGTCATATGGGCATCTTCTATGATACTTTAATTGTGTATTTGCATAGTTTCTGCTTTAAAGGTCGAGTTCTTATAAATAGTAATTGCATGGTAAAAAGCAAACAGTAGATGATATAAAAAGTCATTGTTACAGGTTTGTAACTAACATGAGGGTGAGAAAATAAATGTGAACTATCCCATTATTTGCTGCAGTATGCATGTTTATGAATGCATTTTGGTTAGTAGTGGCACTTAGAATGGATTGATCATTCAAAAATGAAAATTATATAATCTTTTCTTCACCCTCATGTCATTTCAAACCTGCATGACTTTCTTTCTTCTGTGGAACATAAAAGAAGACACGTTGTGCCATTGTTTTTGTCCATAAAATGAAAATCAATGGTAACCAAACCCGTTTGGTTAACAACATTCTTAAAAATATCTTCTTTTGTTTTCCATAGACAAAAGTAAGTCATAAAAGCTTCATTTTTGGGTTGCATTGTCCCTTTACATTGAATTTCGATATGATTATGGTGATTTTTATGACCGTGACTTCCCATTCTTTTTCCATATGTTGGGTATAACCTGTACTAAAAAAGTTCATCGCAGCACTCCTAAAGTCACAGCATTTATCATACAGATGGCCACATCTGTGAAACACGTTGGAATAGAAATGACCTAAATGAGTAATTCAATCACATAGAGAATGAGAGGTCCATTCTCAATTCAATTTGAGTGTCTGAGAGATCCAGCCTCCTCATTTCTTAATGTCACTTTAACATCTTACATGTTAATGAGCAGACGGGAGGTTAGGCCTAACACAGAACCATTATCCACTTATTAGAGCCCTGACCCTGATGATCCCTACTCCATTAAACTGTTGATGTACAGTACAGGCATGTGTGGAGATGAGAGGCGACGTTCAGCTTGACTGAGCTTGAAGTCAAGTGCAAATGCAACACTGCCCTTGTCCGTTCTGTCAGTCCTGGGGTGGGACACCCTGAAGTCAGCTCGCCCCTCTGCACACACATGTATCTGTACGGCAGAGAAAGAACCACTGACACGGGTCACTGGACTCTCTCATCCTCCCACTTATCTCCTGACAGAACATATCTTTCACATGGAGAGCACGGCTAGGAGACAGTAGAAGACAATTTCACAAGTTTGACAGGTGTTGCTGTGTCAAGCGTTTGAGTGTTTTGCAAAAAAAAAAAAAAAAAAAAAGATCCTGAACTCAAAGTGCTCATGAAAACCTATAAAGGATGGATGGATGGATGGATGGATGGATGGATGGATGGATGGACTATTAATCACTGCCATGAGCCATGACTAGCTACTTAATATTTCCTAATATTCCAACCCGATCTAATGGCATTTCGTACGTATTTTACAAGGTGGCTATTTTGTACCAATTCGTACGACCTCCCTCGTACGAATAAGTAAATTTTTTTGCTAAATCGTACGTATTTTACGAGTTACCAAATTCGTATGAATTCGTAGGAATGACATACCCCTAACCCCACCCCTAAACCTACCTATTACTGGGGTTTAGACAAATCTTATGATTTTGTACAAGTGAGGTCGTACGAATTTGTATGAATTAGCCACCTCGTAAAATACATTTGAATTGGTCGTGAGATAGCGTTGAATATTCCTGGTTTTAGGAGGAGACATTCTCATTCGAATCTTTGTTGATCCTGGAATAACATTCCAATCAACCAATCAAATTTGACGGACAAGTTTACAGTTTATGTCAAGTTTAGGCTTACAACCAGGGTTAGCTGCATCTACATTAGTGTTATTCACCTAGGATTGTCTAGGGTGACCATCTGGTTATTTCAGGACAGTAGATGTGATTTTGCAGGACAATGCGGAACATGTTTGAGATGATATTGGGTTAAATTTACTACTACTATACTATGTTTACATACTGATTTACATTAGTTGAAAAGCCTACAGTATTTGCCATCACACTGGGTGATAACACTTTAAATGCTCAATAAGGCAGAACCTGATTTTGCCGAGTTCAACATGTTCCTGGGTCAACATCTTTGTTGATCCTGGAACAACATTCAAATCAGTCAATCAGATTTGAGGGACAAGTTTACAGATTATGTCAAGTTTAGGCTTAAAATCATGAATTTGTGCTTCTACATCAGTGTTATTCATCTGTCATTTCCCTCTGATTTTAGGGATAACTTATGGGTAGAGTTAGGTTTAGGGGTAGAGATATGGTTACGACTAAATGTTCATAAAGGAACATTGTTCCAGGGTCAACAAAATAGGAATGCGTCTAACACAGCAAAATCAGGACGTGCGTCAGTGAGCTTTGTTAATTGTGACTGGCACTCAATTTGCCCAGGTTTGAGTGATACAATGTAATTTACTCTATGTGACCTATTCAGTATACTAAATATGAACTGAATAACAGGCTAGGAGGTAACAATCACATTTTACACTAAAATAAATTTCCTTAAGTAGTGGCTAGTGTGTATATATATAATATATATATATATTTTTTTAAACAAATTCAGTGCATCTTGAACTTGTATATTTTTGTTAGATGTGGCAGATGTAATCAGGATGTAATCAGGACGTCATCCAGTATGTGTACAGAAGCAGTCCTGGCTGGTGTAGCTATATTTAATGAATTTTGATGAGACCCATACTGGTTCCTTTGCTTTGTCCACGTAGTCGTCATCAGCAGAAAATTCCCTCTCTACGAATGCGCTGGTTGGTTATTTTCCCCACTCTAGCTACAACATGACAGGTGTGAGAATGGATTTTAAACGCAATTTTAGTATTATATTTCTTAATTTGGTATTGTAATTTCAAGAAATAAATAAAATACACACATAATTCAAATGTGGGACACTGTTTAGGTCTTGCGGGTCCCAATTCCGGGACTGTCCTGCATTTTGTGGTGAGACCTTTCCCTCTGATTTTAGAGATAAGTTATGGGTAGGGTTAGATTTAGGGGTAGCGATATGTTGATCCACGAACATGTCTTGCTTGGCAAAATCACAGTTACTGCTTATAGATATAGGACTCAAAATAGGTCTTTCTGAAGTCCAATTTTGAGTTCATTCTTTAACTGCTCTATATGTTATATTTTCTTGCTCTCTGGGGCTTTTTGTTATGTTTGAAGTGTTTTTCTTGCAATTTTCACCTCCATTAGTGACTTTGAGGGAAAAAACTGCTCTGTCTATTGCCGATTCAAGCACTGCCGTTGACAACTCATAATGTTCCAGACCTGCGAAGTCACACAGCAGTGCCACTGTCCCACATTTGAACCCAAACTTTGCACTAAAACATCATTCTCCTTCTCCTCTGACCCCATTACTTCAATTCCCATCGACCACCCCAAACAAAACCTTTCTGATTGCTATAGCACTCTATACTCTAGCCCTTTCATAATGTTATCTTAAGAAACGTGGAAACGATTGGACTTCATTTTCAGTTTAAGTGTGAGAACTGAAAATGACTACCACATTGGACCAGTTGTGTGTGGACAGCCTCACAGTGAATGTTGAAGGTATTGCTGGGTGTTCTGAGGAGGTTATGGACTCCAGAGGAAGGATTGATTCAATCAAAATACATTTATACTATAACTAAAAAAAGTTGCATGTACTTAAAACTGGAATATTCAGGGGTGAAAAAAAATCCATCTCAAACAACAGCATTTACAGGTGCTGGTCATATAATTATAATATCATCAAAAAGTTTATTTATTTCACTAATTCCATTCAAAAAGTGAAACTTGTATATTATATTCATTCATCTCTGCAGTAGATGAAAATGGCAAATATTATATTAGGTTTGTCAGCCATATTGAATTTACATGATCATAAATAAAAACACTGTCAACTGTAAACAAGTTAAAGTGATGTAAAATGGATAGTCATAAAGTATAATGTGTATAGTCGAAGGTAATCATCTACAGTATTTTGATTTGGGTGTAACTTCGTACCCTAAATAAATGGCTTTTAAAGGTCTGACCACTGTGAATGTCATGCATCAAAGTGATGAAATATAAATATTAAATAAATAAGCATATGCATACAACTATACTGAATATACACAGCTATCTGTCTGTTGAGTTTGAAATTACATTCCTCCTAATACAAAATCTAACACCATCCTCAAAGCAGAGAGAGAAAGAGCTGAAGTTGAAAGAACCTCTGGCAGATAAGGGTTTAAATGTAAGGTGATGGGGCAGCGATTGGTCGAGATTAGAGCAAAAGCCAATGTAAGAAGGACAGATAGAGACAGTCACAGGGTCTCACACTTTCGTTAGCCCTGGCATGAAGAATAACGGGAGCGGCAGGTTCTATTCCATGTCCTTAACAGGGATAACAGCGGCCACTTGTTCAACAGGGCTCACTTCTCATTACACCAGCTTCCACTGCGCCAGTGAAATCTGTCACCAAAGTCCAGCACGAATGGCAATCCAAATTGAAAAACTCTGCCATGAGTAGCAGGGAGTAGGGGGTGATGGAGGAGGAGGGTGAGGAGCGAAGAGGAAGGGAAAAAAATCTGGTCATCAATTGCTGGCAACAGATCGCAGACGAAGATTATTGGAAGGCAACATTGCAGCAGATGTCTGATGACTGTATATTAACCTGCTTCCTACACACACAGAACATCCAAGCCCAGATCGTCCTAATGTCAGACTGTGAGGCCTTGTTCTGCGCAATAGGAGGAAATCATAATCCATGAGAGGAAAAAAAAAAAAAATGAAGCTACGGTTTGTGCAGCAGCACTGCTGATTTGTTGGACTAACTGCGCTGGCAGCGATGGAGTCTTTCCAAGCCACAACACACAAAAACCAGTGGGCTGCCAGCAAATGTCCCTCTGTTCAGTGTTGTAATTGGGCTCACACTGGACTAGGAGCGGTACTGTAGTGTCAGCCATCTTGAGAATCTACAGAAGTATATAGTTTATAATCTTCATCATCACAAATGGTAAATTATGTTCATTTATGATGATCCCAACAAGGACTGGTGACTATAAAGTTTGGGCCTGGGCCACAAACGTTTACAGTAATAGACACATTGTTGATGATAGTGCTAGGTCAAGTATTGTTGCATTACATCATGAAACATAAGTCATAGCATAAATTTCTTTCAGAGGCATATGCGGTGGGGATCCACTAAAATAGGTGCCGGATCCAATTCCGGAGGTGTCGGATCTGAATCCCCCTTGTTTTCCGGCACAAATTAAGCCCTGAGCAAAACATTTGCCATATGGGAGCGTCCATAGTCCAAATCTATCCCAGCATTCCTTTGTAAAGATCCCCAAGGACAAATTCAGCACTGAAATTAATAAAACAGATTGTAGACCCCCAAATCTCCCTTAAACAGTTCTGGCATGACCATTGAGGTTTTGAAGGATTCTACAGATGAAATGCAGGTTGATGAAATATAGGTGTACTTTTTTCATATTTTATTCATCTCTTGACAGAATTTCAACCACCAACTATAACATTTTTTTGGGCATGGATGTTCAACTTCATACCACTGTTGTTTTTTTTATGAAATTTAAGTGTTCACTATGGATGAACAACACTTTTGCCTGACTACAAAGGCATTAGGGTACAATTTACTGTATAATTCCTTCATCTTGTCTGCAAACATCCTCCACTATCCATTCACCATCCACACCCACTCACTCAAGCCCTGGACTGAAGCCATCTGAAACACAAATCATCTTTTCCCAATCCTCAGAGCATTACAGTATTTGACCCATTGAAAGATTTTCATCTTTGCTAGTGGACAATAAACATGACCTGGGATGCAGCTGGCAACGAGAGGGGAGGGGGTTGTAGGAAGCAGATGACATGGGAGGAGAAGAGATGGAAGCCCTTAGCCACTCCACATCTGGTGCTGTATTAAAGGCATATGGGCCGCCCCAATCAGGCCTGATGGGGGTGATGTCATGGCCCCAGCCACAACCTCTGGTTTTCCAGCACTGCGTCATGACAGAAAAGCCAGCAAGCTGTCAACAGTCTGGTCCAGAGCGAGGGATGAAGATGGCAGACTATGAAACTATCAGGAACAGTCAGACTGTGTGAGTGATAAAAGGTATGTTTGTGCACATCCAGGAGGTGCTACAGCCTCGTCATAGAGAATGGACCCTTTTCACATTTTTCAGGGTTCTCAGAAGCACAAGTCGTTATAGTTCGGTAAACTTCTATAGTGGTGAATGGAAATTACAACAGACATATCCAGGATATGACATTAAAAAAAATCCAGGATAATGTTTCTATGACTTTCAAAAGGGGAAAAAAATAAGAGAGAGATTGATTACAGTGGTCAGAATAGAGAAAGATATCAAACTGCCATCACTCCCTCAGCAGGTGTGTTTAGAAACACAGACAAAGCATCGGTAACTAGTTTTCTGAATAACACACCAAGTATAGTGTTATGATGTTAGTAACTGTGGAAACACATCATCACAGTCTGTGAAAAGGGTCTGTAGGCCTGTAAGCATGCACCTATGCTGATAAGACTAAACTAATTGTAATCTTATGGCTGATAACCGATAATTGTTATATATACAAAAGTTCTGGCATGAAACTCTAATGGGCAGGCTAATAGGTCCTTTAACTCAACCTGCTCATAATCACAGCATTATCTATAGAACACAGATGATTGGTTCCTGCTGTATTAGTAACCAATGAGCTTGCGTGCTCAATCCTCAAATACATGAGTAGCATTTGCGTTAGCAGTGCAGCATGCTTTCAGAAACCCTCCACCTTCTCCAGCTCCACCTGTATAGATCTACTACGGGTAATTCATGTACACTATATTGTACAGCAGCAGCATGTCTTACTTGCTCACAGCAGCGTGTCGTGTATGTATTGGCAGTAGCAAGTCCCGTACAGTAGCAATAATCAACAGCAGCAGCAGCTAGCAAATCTATTCCGCCAAGACTAACATATAAACATTGTAATACCCATTACCACGCCAAACACTCCACGAGTTGTCATGACAGAAATATATATATATAAACCTAATTAAGCATCTCTGGAGAGACCTAAAAAAGGCAGTCCACCAACGTTTACCATCCAACCTGACAGAACTGGAGAGGATCTGCAAGGAGGAATGGCAGAGGATCCCCAAATCCAGGTGTGAAAAACTTGTTGCATCTTTCCCAAAAAGACTCATGGCTGTATTAGATCAAAAGCGCTTACTAAATACTGAGCAAAGGGTCTGAATACTTAGGACCATGTAATATTTCAGTTTTCTTTTTTAATAAATCTGCAAAAATGCAACAATTCTGTGTTTTTCTGTCAATATGGGGTGCTGTGTGTACATTAATGAGGAAAAAATTAATTAAATGATTTTAGCAAATGGCTGCAATATAACAAAGAGTGAAAAATTAAGGGGTCTGAATACTTTCCGTACCCACTGTATATATATATATATACTATATATATATATACAGTATATTAGGTATATGGCCAAAGTTTGGGACGCCTGCCTTTACGTGCACATGAACTTTAATGACATCCCATTCTTAATCTGTAGGGTTTAATATGGAGTTGGCCCACCCTTTGCAGCTATAACAGCTTCAACTCTTCTGGGAAGGCTTTCCACAAGGTTTAGAAGTGTGTTTATGGGAATTTTTGAACTTTAATTTTTGAACTTTGAACAGGCAGTGATGTTGGCAAGAAGGCCTGGCTCGCAGTCTCTGCACTAATTCATCCCAAAGGTGTTCTATTGGGTTGAGTTCAGGACTCTGTGCAGGCCAGTCAAGTTCCTCCATACCAAACTCGCTCATCCATGCTTTATGGACCTTGCTTTGTGCACTGGTGTGCAGTCATGTTGGAACAGGAAGGGGCCATCCCCAAACTGTTCCAACAAAGTTGGGAGCATGAAATTGTCCAGAATGTCTTGGTATGCTGAAGCATTAAGAGTTCCTTTCACTGGAACTAAGGGGCCAAGCCCAACCCCTGAAAAACAACCCCACACCCTAATCTTTACATTTTGCACAATGCAGTCAGGCAAGTACCATCCTCCTGGAATGTTTAGTAGTGAGGAAATTTCATGAATGGACTTATTGCACAGGTGGCAACCTATCACGGTACCACGCTTGAATTTACTGAGCTCCTGAGAGCGACCCATTCTTTCACAAATGTTTGTAGAAGCAGTCTGCATGCCTAGGGGCTTGATTTTATACACCTGTGGCCATGGAATTGATTGGAACGCCTGAATCCAAGTCAACACCTCAAACTCATTGTCGTGCTCCTCAAACCATTCCTGAACTGTTTTTGCTTTGTGGCAGGGTGCATTACCTGCTGAAAGAGGCCACAGCCACCAGGGAATACCGTTTCCATGTACATGGTCTGCAACAATGCTTAGGTTGGTGGTACATGTCAAAGTAACATCCACATGGATGGCAGTACCCAAGGTTTCCCAGCAGAACATTGCCCAAAGCATCACACTGCCTCTGCTGGCTTGCCTTCTTCCCATAGTGCATCCTGGTGCCATGTGTTCCCCAGGTAAGTGGCCATCCACGTGATGTAAAAGAAAACGTGATTCATCAAACCAGGCCACCTTCTTCCATTGCTCCGTGGTCCAGTTATGATGCTCACATACCCACTGTTGGCACTTTCGGCAATGGACAGGGGTCAGAGTACACAGTGCATTGCAGTTTGTTGCATATGTGGCTGCATATCCGCAGGCTGTGTATTCTGACACCTTTCTATCAGAACCAGCATTAACTTCTTGAGCAATTTGAGCTACAGTTCATCTGTTGGATCGGACCACACAGGCCAGCCTTCGCTCCCCACATGCATCAGTGAGCCTTGGCCCTGTCGCCGGTTCAACCACTGTTCCTTCCTTGGACCACTTTTGATATATACTGACCACTGCAGACCGGGAACACCCCAGAAGAGCTGCAGTTTTGGAGATGCTCTGACCCAGTCTTCTAGCCATCACAATTTGGCCCTTGTCAAACTTGCTCAAATCTTTACGCTTGACCATTTTTCCTGTTTCTAACACATCAACTTTGAGGACAAAATATTCACTTGCTGCCTAATACTGTATATCCCACCCACTAACAGGTGCCGTGATGAAGAGATAATCAGTGTTATTCACTTCACCTGTAATGTTATACCTGATCGGTGTATATATATATACACCATGTATAAAAATTAAAATTGATTTAGAATTGAATGTAGGCATCACAATATTATAATGTACAGCATGAGTACATTATTATATACAGTGTCAGGGTAAATGAGCATGAATTATTAAATAGCCAAATAATAATAATAATGTCCACTCATAATATATGGTAACACCCATATCTTGCTTTAAGGAAATACATCTAAATTTTATTAGTAAAAATGTTCACAAACATTCTGAGATGACCCTCCAAAAACTCTTGGATGAATTGAAAATCTGTAACTACAAGAGTTTGTGCTATATGGGCACTGGTTTTGGCTTAGACTTGCCACGCTCAGTTAAACCTTATTACATTCAAATAATGGCCACACAACACAGGCCATTACATCAGATAGGTGCCAACAATCAATGACCAATGGAAGTCAATAACTAAGAAGAACAGCGAGGTTCCATTTATAACCTTAAATGCCAATGCAGTTCATAGGGCCAGATCTGGGAACATTCTGACCTTTATCATTCATAATCTAAAAGATCAAGCAATGCCTATAGGCTGATTCCAGAGAAGCAACGGCCTTTACTCTGGAGATGACCAAAATCCCCCTCACGCCCCAGTGGTTTTAATTGTCTGGCTTTAGAAGGAAAAGGAATTTTACTTTGGTGTTCAGGTAAAGACAGCAGGGTTGTGCTGAGCTACTTGGGAGGTCTGAAAAGCTGTGCTCTAGGCCTTTTCATGTGAATGGGGCTTAGCTATTGAGGGGTGACCCCGTTGAGCATGTCATGGGGGTGTAATGAGGTCAGTTTACAGGTTGGGCAGCAGGTAATCCTTCGTTCATTACAGGCCCACTCGGTGGCTTTTGGGGAGGAAAAAAATCAAATAGCAGCGAGCTATAGAATAGAAGTAGATTGTATGTGTGTACAGGGCCAGGAACTCAATAACACTTGATTCAGTATGAAAAGAAGCCCAGAGCCACCCGTGAAGAAGCAGCCCGGATGTGAGGGAGGGCCGTTAGTGGCAGGAGTTTGGTGTCAGAGAACAAGACAAGCTTTGTACCAGCTTTAAGAAGCAAATTAAGAGAGAGCGATGCAAGCTTACTGACTCTGAAAGAATGAGGGAAGAAACACCTGGTGATCAATAGAGCTTAGAGAGCCCCATGAAAGAGCCTGGGTAAGACAGCGGACACTCATGTCCTGAATTCTTGTGAGGTAGCATGATAAATCGCACTTACTCACACAATCAAACAAGCGCATCTGAATCAAGTGAGTGAGAATGGTCATAAGTTTATGGTCATGCAGCTAAAATAGATAATTAATATGTTTCGTACTATTGGTGCATTCAAGTCATGTTGGAAAGATAATATTTATGAGTTGAACGCACATGAATGCCACCACAATGTTGTAATTATGAGTGGAAAACTGAAATCAATTGATGTTTCTTTTCATTTACAACAAACTAGTTAAGTTGCTTGTACAAAAATATTACAGCATTGTACAATTACGATAAAATATATAATTCAACTTACAGCACCTTCAAATTAAATACAAACTTGAGTACATGAGTATTTTATTCATCACTTTGTAGAAATAGAGTTAAAAAGAATTGTTGCGGCTTTTTTGTAGAAAAGGTGCACCCCAACCAAAGTGATTTGAACGCACCAGATGTCTTAATTATAACTTCTTAACTTGTAAATACTTCCTAGGACAGTGGTTTTCAACCTGTGGGCCGCGAGATAATGAGGGCTGCGAGATAACTTAAGATTAATTAAAATATATTAATATAATTCATTAATTTTATTATTTATACATTACATTAAAAAGATACATTAAATTAATTGGAGTAAACATTTAAAACAAGGCACCATCTCTCCTACGTATTCTGTGATTGTTTCAGTTCAGCCCAAGCCGTTCAATGCTGCTGCGAAATACAGACTGAATGGTGGCTCAAAACGCAAACTAAATAACTCTATTGGTTGGAAAAAGCAAAGCATTGTCGCTAAAAAGGTTTTGATGAATGACGATTGTAATGAAGGTACAATTAATGTACTGTGAGTGTTTTATAACGGATGCTCGCCGAACAAGCGTGTTTTGGAGGTTTGAGAGGATAAGTGATGTTATATGTGTTTAATAATTTGAATAGATCCGCAGTATTTAAAGGTGCCCTAGAATTAAAAATTGAAATTTATCTTGGCATAGTAAATAACAAGTTCAGTACATGGAAATGACATACAGTGAGTCTCAACCCCATTGTTTCCCTTTTATATAAATCTCATTTGTTTAAAAGACCTCCGAAGAACAGGCGAATCTCAACATAACACCGACTGTTACGTAACGTCGCCCGCGCCCCCAATATTGCATATGCCAGCTCATGTTCAAGCATTAGACAAGGTAGGACGTCTGGATGTGCACAGCTGAATCATCAGACTAGGTAAGCAAGCAAGGACAACAGCAAAAAATGGCAGATGGAGCGATAATAACTGACATGATCCATGATATCATGATATTTTAGTGACTTTGTAATTGTCTTTCTAAATGTTTTGTTAGCATGTTACTAATGTACTGTTAAATGTGGTTAAAGTTACCATAGTTTATTACTGTATTCACGGAGACAAGACTGTCGTTATTTTATTTTTTAAACACTTGCAGTCTGTATAATTCATAAACACAACTTCATTCTTTATAAATCTCTCCAATAGTGTGTAATGTTAGCTTTAGCCACGGAGCACTATCAACTCATTCAGAATCAAATGTAAACATCCAAATAAATACCATACTTACACGATTAGACATGCTGCATGACGAACACTTGTAAAGATCATTTTGAGGTTATAAGCTGGTGTTTGTTATGCACTGTTTAAGGCAACACGCTCCGTGGTGGGGAGTTTAGGGGCAGCTAAATATCCCCAAATAGGCAGTGGGGGAAAAAAGCTGAAACTTCATTTATACATTTTTTTTAAAAAAAAATTCAGTCCTTTGGTATTTCCCTGTGGTCTGTTGGTAGGTATTATTAAACTTGTGACAGTAAAAATAAAAACAAATATAAAAAAGTGAAATGGCAAAGTACGTATTAATAATTATAAAAAGTTAAATGAGAAACAAAATGAGTTAAGCAGCAGGACTGTTCAAAGCAAAGGGAGTATATTCTTTTAAAGAAATTGATTTTTAAAGACTACAACAAATGGCTGGCAGGGACTACAACGAGCTTCTTCCCGGGTTAGTGACATCACTAACTCTAAAATTTGCATAAACCCTGCCCCCGGGAACACGCAACAAAGGGGTGAGGCCATGTTATTGCAAAACAGTAACACTAATACACTAACCCGGGAAGACACAAATGCAAAAGCATGTCATAAAAGCAAGATGACAACATAAGTTATAACCATAATTAAACTAAACTATACCTGTTCTATCTTCATATATTCTCTGGCTCTGTAGGCATCTTACAACAGTTCCTACATGACAGAATATGCTAATCAATGATTTTTAGTTAACGCCACATCAGCTACATAAATTCATCAACTAATCATTCAGAAAGTCCTGTTGCATTCTACATGTTGTCACTTCTTCTTGAGTCACTCCATCATTGTCTGACTCCGGTTTGAACATAAAAGGTTGAACAGTTTCTGACATTTTCAGTGAGTCTGCGACTGCGTGAGGTAATTGGAGCTGCTAACACAAGCTCTTAAAACTCCACCCTCTTCTTGGGAGCAGCAGCTCATTTGCATTTAAAGGGACACACAAAAATAGAGTGTTTTTGCTCACCCTCAAAAAGTGACAAATATAACACGCTATAAAAAAATTATCTGTGGGGTATTTTGAGCTAAAACTTCACATACACACTCTGGGGACATCAGAGACTTATTTAACATCTTGTAAAAAGTGGCATTATATGACCCCTTTAAAATAATGCCATAGAAATGGCCTCAAATGAACTATAAAAACGGGAAGAAAGTCGTGTCTGAAAGCTGCAATCATTTTTTATTGTCATTTAAAATGAATGGAGAATATGTCAAGTTTTTCCATGGGTGCTCAACCATTTCCGTGGGTGTTTGGACCACCGAGCACCCATGGGATCAGCGCCTATGCCGAGTACCACGCCAAAGTCCCTAGTTGCTGGGGAAAGCTCCTACGGTGGAAAAGTGGTTATTTATAATGAAGACTTCCAGTACATGATCCACACAGCCATCCTAAATGCTATTTGTTTCATTGGAGTTGACCAAACTGAGAAAAAAAAAGAAGGGGAAAAAGAAAAAAAAACCTTCAAGGTTTATATTTGATTCAGTGGGATTTTTTTTTTTCATTAGAAGCTATTAAACTGTCTATTGCATTCAAACAGAAGAAGTAACACAAAACAATCATTGATTCCCATCGATTAAGGTAACAAGGCCAATACCAACTATAGTTTTCTTTTAGATGCCCAGCGTCCTGCATGTCTTTTGTGATGAGTTCCCTCTGTTCACTCCAAGGACGATGACTATAACCATAATATAGATTAAGTTTTAATCGTTCTGATTCTATGAGAATAGGAACATCCACACTAAAGTGTAAAATGTAAATTTACAGTGTAGTGTAACATTTGTATAATGACAATTCTCACATAGTAGTGGTATTCCAGTGCAATTATGCAAAACTGCTTACTATTTTCTACTTTTGTTCCTCTATAATATAAGGATATATGTTTTGTATACTGCTTTTCAAAAACCACAAAAATTCTGTTCCCCAGTTACCTGATAAAGGAATAAACCCAGGTTAATGAGGAGAATACAGATCTCTCCCTAAGTCCCCAACCTTGCTTCTCCTCGTTATTAGAGGAGTTGAACTGAGAGTGGCGAGCACGATCGACTCTCTGACCTTTGCAGCTGTTGAACGTGACCCCGAGGTTACGGTACGGTCAGGTTCAGCTGACCCGGTCAGGCGCAGTTGGTTGATAAGGTCGGCAGTAATAACAAGCATAGCAAGCTGACCCGGCCTGGGAGAGCACTGTCTGAGGCAATTATAGTCAGGCTGTGTGAAACATGGAGCTTGTTTGGGTAGTGTATAACTGAATTATTGTCTCTTCCACCTGTCTTTAGTGAATGGATGAGTAAGAGCTAGAAATCCTATTTTTATTATTGAGATGTTAAAGCTGACATGAAGTGTAGATCTAAATTGTGAAGGTAGTTTTGCAATAACAGTACAGGCACAACATAGAAAAATAATTCCTCCTAGAACTTCCAATACTGATAATATAGAAAAATAAAGATAATAAAGTCCCATGACAAATTTTACGTTCATTTTTTGTGTGACCTATGAAAAACTTGATTCACCTCTGTGTGAACTGCCACATTTTGTGTTCAGGACAATAGAGAGATGGTAAGATCCACGCATAAGAAGAGCTTACAGAAATCCAGTTAGTGCACTGCATTTTTCCTTTAAAATCTGGCCGGTTCATTTGCTTAGCGATTACTCCACAAAACCACCAGTATCAAGAGGCCACAAAGTTTTCTTTTGGAATTCTCAGGGGAAGAAACAGGAAAAACAAAACATTAATATGATTTTAATAATAATACATTTTATTGTGAAAGTTTGTTTCTTGTAATTTGTAGTTTTATTTTTCCAGATTCAGTTTATTAATAAGTATATCAGTTAATAAGTTTATCAGCTAAATAAAAACTTTAATTTCGGTTTTGGTTAAAAAAAAATAATTTGAGTGCATCACTATTTGGAAGGCGGTCTTGCGGAAGATAGATATTTTACTTCATAACTTGTTAAATATGGATTTTTTTTTTTTTTTTTACACAAATGCATCACTTCGCTTCAGAAGGCCTTTATTAACCCTCCGGAGCCGTGTGGAGTACGTTTATGATGGATGGATGTGGATGGAGAAACTTTCAGCTCATACTCGTTTGGTAATGCATTCTGCCATTATAAAGCTTGGATGCGACAAGATATTTATTAATATTTCTACGATTGTGTTCATCAGAAAGAATTAAGTCATATACACTTAAGATGGCTTGAGGGTGAGTAAAGCTTGGGGTCATTTTCATTTGAAAGTGAACTAATCCTTCAACACTATCGGGTAGGTTTAGGTTTTAGTGTAGGTGTACCTTATTTTTAAACGTGTTGGAGCATTAAGCTTTTAGCGCCACCTACTGGACATTTCACATTTCACTCAAACGTGCACGACGCAACGTATTTTCCGTTTTGCAAAAATGTTGACACAGGTATGTTTTTCTAATGAACCTGGGCTGAAATTCTGCCATTGTCTTTGGTTTTCTTTTAATTTAGTTTGTTTTCTACTCATGTTGCAAGTATGCAATATCTCTCATCTGTACTGCAATACTACAGAATTCCTATATGTATTCCTGTGTACATCAGCCATCTAATCTTCCCTTTAATAGCCAGATTTGTGTCACACGTAACCTTTATGACTCTGCCTGGCGAGGTCGTTCCGTTAGGGAGCTCATAAGCTCGGCTCGTATCAGTCATGTAATGTACTGACAGCTCTAACCTTCCCATGCGGCCTCATGTGCCATCCTCCCTCCAGCCTATTGACCAAAGCAATAAGCCATTCTATATGGTGTATTAAAGTCATTTTCCACATGCTTTCTCAGCACCTCCCATTGTTCATGCAAGCTCCTGCTGACCGCAGGGGAAAAAAGAGCACAAGAGAAAAAGAGAGAAAAAAATAAAAAAATAAAAACATGCTTTCAACTAAATTGCGACACTTTACACCGTTACACCAGTTAAGAAACAGAATTGTCACTTTCTCGTTATTTGGTTGTGCTGCTTTTAGCTGTGAAAAGCACTGCGATTATTGTGGTCGTTCTGTGGGCAATTTTACCATTGTCAAAGCAAGGCCGAAACGAGCTCCCAACACTTCGGAATATATGCTGACGGCACCGCCGATGCTTTCTTCTCAGTGCCTGATGATATGCTATTGTGTTTGAGGATGGGGGCACGACCGTTACCTGGCCAGCTCGGCCACCGGAATGCCCATCTGCGAGGTCTGGAGGCTCCTAATGTCAGAGGTGCAAACAAGAGTGGGTGCAACATGCCTCGGCCGCTGTGCTGATATCAGCTCTGCTGCTGCACCATGTGACAAATGATTCCAATCTAGGCTGCGTGCCCTTGACTTGACCCTGACAACAGGGCAAGCGCAGCCAATGGAAAAGATGCGCTCTAATAAAGCCTAGACTGGGCGAAGGACGGAGAAAGAGGGGGGATGGATGGAAGAGTGAACGAATGAGGCCTGGGAAGGAGGCGGGGGAGCTTGGACATCTCAGGTGCAGGAGGATAATGAGATCGCTTGTTTGTTCAGTGAAAATTACCCTGCAAGACCTTGCTCGGCAAAGCAGCCATCTTGTCTGGCTTGTGAATTGGGCTAATTCCTGAGGGTGCGTGTCGTGTCAAGGATTGCAATCTCTTTTTACACAGCACCTCTGGCACAGCGCAAACATGTAAATGGGGTCTGACGCCACCCTCTTGCCCCACATACTCCCTCCACAAGCGTACCCACGCCACCCCCTCTGCTCGCTTCATAAACCCAGCCCTGTAAAATGAGCACATACTTGCCAAGCTCGGCGGTGGATACACGCAGATCTCCGGAAAGGTCCGGGTGGCATGCTGGGTATGCAAATGAAATTCTCCTTCCCTTATTTTCACCTCACACCACCCTGCTGGCGAAGCAGTCCCTTGATTCTAATCCCACTCTAGTGTTGTTCTTCCTCTCCCTCAGTCTGTCTTGCTCATCATCTTCCTCTTTCCAAATCACACTATGAAGCAGATTCTGACAAAAGACATTCTTAATCAGGAAAGCATCTACGATTTTATCCTATTTAGGCTCTGGAGACAATAACGTGTAAAAAAAAAAAAAAAAAATTAATTGGCCCAATGAACCAAATTATTTCAGATATAATCTTTATATCTGTTCTGTCTGTCTATATTATTTATTACCTGTGCATTCAACAAGTTTAAAACATATGCCAAGAATTTTTCTTATATTTTGAATTGACACAAAGACATGTTTGATTGATTATCAGTACTCAAAAACAAGAAAAACAACTCCAAGACTCCAAGACCATACTGTCCTGACTTTCTCAACATTTCAAACCAGCAAGATGTTTAGAGAGCCACTGCGAGATTGTTGGTGATGCTCTCAGTTTGGCACAATTCGTCAAAGCCACTGTGAGGGCAATGTATCGAATCAGACCTGACACTGAGAAAAACAGCATTTGGAAGCAACACAAACCTTTCCAGTGTGTTGAATGTGATATGACAGCCCAAGCTAAAATCCCATTGCCAGGATTCTATCTGGTCAACAGCTTTTTAAGCCACTTGAAGCTCAGTGCATTAGCATGGTGGAAACGTGTTGACATGCCATGGATCTGCTCCGAAGCTAGAATGAAACAACACAGTTTAACAGTGACGGACGTCCATAGCAGCTGCATGGCTACAACGCATGATTGAAAAACATGTCACACACTACACAGAAGGTAAACCGTGCATTTTGACGGCGTAAGTGGACGGGCACATGCTGTGATCTGAAAGCTGCTCTTGAGAGCGTATACAAAGGCAGGCATACAAATTCACAGCTGACACACAGAGGTCAGAATCTAAAAGGGGCTTTTTTATCAGCATGGGCTAGTGAAACGACAGCTACACATATACTAGGACAGCTAGCATTATTTAACATACAAAAATAAATGTGGTGTTTATTTGAAAGAGGACCTATTGTGCTTTTTTACATTTTTAACTTTCTTCAGTGTGTAATGTTGCTGTTTGAGCATTAAAAATGTCTGCAAAGTTACGAAGAAATCAAGTCCACTCCAAAGGGAGTTATTCTGTATATTAGTAAGCACTGTTTCTGAACTACCTGAAACGCCTCAATTGTAGTCTTAAGTTTCTTTCTTGGAACATACACATCACAATATTCCTCATTTAAATAATTCCCACCCAAGGTATACACATTAAATGGGGTGAGGCCTGGTTCAGTTGTGCTAGTAGTGTATTGAAACTCACAGTTATGGTAAGGGACTTTCACTTTAAAATGAAAATTACCCAAAGCTTTACTCACCCTCAAGCCATCCTAGGTGTATATGACTTTCTTCTTTCTGACCAACACAATCGGCGTTATATTAATAAATAGCTTTATAATGAAAAAACATAACTGATGCGACGTATTTTCGTAATTTAATTACGGAAGGCGTATGACGTAGCGTAAGCATTTGGAACTGCAAGAGGCATTACACTTTCTTCATAAGTTGAATACGGAAGGCAGTCTGGTGGAAGCTAGTTATTTTACTTCATAACTTGTTAAATATGGATATTTTTTCTTACACAAATGCATTGCTTCGCTCCAGAAGGCCCCCCAAAGCCGTGTGGAGTATGTTTATGATGGATGGATGCACTTTCTTGAACTTCAAACTCGTTGGTCCCGTTCACTGCCATTATTAAGCTTGGATGTGTCAGGATATTTATTAATACAACTCTGATTGTGTTCATCAGACAGAAGAAAGTCATACACAAAGGATGGCTTGAGGGTAAGTAAAGCTTGGGGTAATTTTCATTTTAAAGTGAACTAATCCTTTAAAGCAGTTGACCAATGACAACACACTGGTCCAGCCGACCAATCGGAGCACATTGTGCTTTTTGGAATTAAAGGTGCTCTAAATGATGTCACGTTTTTAGGCCAAAACATTTTTTGTCACATACAGCAAACATCTCCTCACTATCCGCTAGCTGCCTGTCCCCTGAACACACTGCAAAAAAACGCGGTCTCTGTAGTCGCCACAAGCTCCAAAAATGGCAAAAACTGGTGCAGCCTGGACCACGAAACATAATAAACATGCTCCAGCCAATAACCGACAAGAATGATTTTAAATGCGCATTCATGACTGTTTCAGGAAGCACGGAGGGGAGGGGAGGGGGAGGGGGAGGAGGGAGGGTCTAGCTAGCCTCTGTTTTGTTTGACAACACTTCGAACGTCAACAGGAAGTGCGCCCAGGATCACTTAGAGCACCTACTGAGTGTTACTGACAGACTGGGAAGAGAGGTGCTGCAATAATGTAAAATATGTGAAAAATAATGTGTTCTTTGAACATTCAAGCCTATTCTTTTTGACCCCAAAATCAAAACTTAAAAGAGCATAGTATAATACAGCACATACACACATTCCTACATTAAAAATAAAATTGACATATTGCTGATAAAAACAGCAGATGCAGGCTGTATCATAGACAAATAGTTCTAAAAAATCTGAAAAATTCAGTGTTCATATTCGTTTTTGGACCACTGTATACTTATACGCCATCAGCACTATATTTTTGTAGGGATCTTGTAAACACACAACCAGAACACTCAGTCTTTTCTCCTAGTCTCCCAAATGGCCATTAGATGAAAATGATTTCTGATCAGTGTCTGACCATGCCTGAATACACTGAGTGACCTGAAGGTGGGAACACCACCATGTCCCATCGCTGGCCCAGTGAGCCATTCCTCTTCTCCAAAGGCCATTATCCATACCATTTTACAGCAACTGGACTCTTACTGCCATAAGGGAGAGAGCAGGGGAATTAGGGAAGAGAAGGTGTAGATGGGTTGAGTGTCACCCTATCTGTTGGGAGGATGTTTCATGGGGTCATTATAGAAATGACTGTCTCAGACCAAATTGGAGAAGAGCAATTCTCCAAATGAGACTAAGACTAAGAGGTGTCATCTCTGCAACATAAAGGTATACATCTACAGGACGACAACACTGAAACAGGATGTGACACATGCTGTGTGATCTGTGCCCTTTTACAACACTAAAGGTGACATTGATATACTCAATCAATGGAGGATCCCATAGGTGATGCCAAACCATATGATATAATAAATAATATAACTCGAAGCTTACGCTACATGCTACGTCTTCCTTATTCAACTTCTGGAAAAAGTGTAACTGACACGACGTCAGCTTACACGTAACTTGAATACGGAAGGACATCTGACGGAAGCTAGATATTTTATAGTAATAATATAATAATATTTATATACAATTAATTGCCAATGAGGACAATAAAAATATTTTAAAATATATTATTTTACATTATCATATACATATTAAAATATATATTTAAATATATATATATTCTTTGGAAAAAAATATATTTAAACTGTATAAAATACTGAAATGAATATTTTTCTTCTCAAAAATCCTAAAAATCCTAAATCTTGTTTTAAAGGTGCCATAGAATTGAAAATTGAATTTACCTTGGCATAGTTGAATAACAAGAGTTCAGTACATGGAAATGACATACAGTGAGTCTCAAACTCCATTGTTTCCTCCTTCTTATGTAAATCTCATTTGTTTAAAAGACCTCTGAAGAACAGGCGAATCTCAACATAACACCGACTGTGACGCAACAGTCGGGATCATTAATATGTACGCTCCAAAATTTTGCATATGCCAGCTCATGTTCAAGGCATTAGACAAGCCAGTATTAACATCTGGATCTGTGCACAGCTGAATCATCAGACTTTATGCAGGTAGCATGTTGCTAATGTACTGTTAAATGTGGTTAAAGTTACCATCGTTTCTTACTGTATTCACGGAGACAAGAGCCGTCGTTATTTTCATTATTAAACACTTGCAGTCTGTATAATTCATAAACACAACTTCATTCTTTATAAATCTCTCCAACAGTGTGTAATATTAGCTTTAGCCACGGAGCACTATCAAACTCATTCAGAATCAAATGTAAACATCCAAATAATACCATACTTACATAATCGGGTATGCTGCATGACGAACACTTTGTAAAGATCCATTTTGAGGGTTATATTAGCTGTGTGAACTTTGTTTATGCAATGTATTATAGAGTCGCGAGCTTGGGGGCGGGGTGCACGACATGCACATTTAAAGGGGAAGCACGCTGAATCGGCGCATATTTAATGATGCCCCAAAATAGGCAGTTAAAAAAATTAATTTAAAAAAATCTATGGGGTATTTTGAGCTGAAACTTCACAGACACATTCAGGGGACACTTAAGACTTATATTACATCTTGTGAAAAAGCTTTCTATGGCACCTTTAAAGATGTTTAGATATATTTCCTTTAAAATAAGACTAAATATTTTAATGATTGTTTAACTGTTGTCTTTGATTCTTGTTTTATTTAACATTTAATTCAATTTTATTTTATTTTATTTTATTTTTTAATTTAATTAAATTTTACTTTATTTTATTTTATTCTGGGGATCTTATCTCATTAAGGTGAGTCAGAACCACTGCCCTTAAGACATAAGAATCATAACTACACAAGCAGATGATCTGAAAAGTGTGGTACCATTCAATACGACCAAGGGGGGTCTGTTAGTCACATATTTAAAGACAATGGATCAGATGGGCAACAGCTGTTAGACCACTTAAATTGGTCTTAGGCTAGAACGTATTACACAGCATTTACAAATACAAGAAATATAACAAAAGACCCAGACTCACTCTATCACTGTCAGGGCAGAATGCAAGAGAGGCACTTTTAGATGCCCTGCAACAGTGTGTGTATGTGTGAGTCTGAGCGAGTGTGTGCTCCGCCACTGCAGACGGCTGCATCAATGAGCTTTTCTGTGCCCTCTTAAGATAATGAAAATAATACAGGGCACAAAGAAATAAATAAATATATCTGACCATCTTGGAACAGGGTCCCACATTGCAGGTGGAAAGATTAATGCCCGAGTACAGTCCATGCACAAATGTCTGTGTATCAATGGCTTTTCAATTCACTTACGCTTTATAACGGGCAAGGTCAAAAAGCAATTTGTGCAACACAAGAAATAAATGAAATAAAACAGCAGCAAATTAAATAACAAGAACAAAGCTGGCCCTGCAGATAAATTGTGGAGGTTACAGACAGGAGAGACGTTTAAAAAATGTGAAAACTAACATAAAAACTGATTAGGCTGTTTTGCTTTTGACTAATTATTATAAATAATTATGACATTATTATCAACTCTGTTGTGTCAGAAAAGTCTTGTTTGTTGAATGCATTCCAAATTCAGTTTTAATTGTATTGAATGTCATTATTGTTAATTTACTTTTGCCCTTGAATAAAGTATATTGTCAAACATTTTAATTAGGGTTAATTCATTTTCTGGAACAACATAAAAAATGTTGTTATTCTTTTTTTTTTATCTCATTTTTACAGTCTAGACAACAACTGATTCAGGAACAATACAATTTAAATCTTTTTAAACCCTGCACCGACTTCGGTCAGATATAATTGTGTATAACGTCATTTTTATTTCATTATACACCCCTGTTCAAAAGCAAGGGGTCGGTAAGAATTTTTAATGTTTTTGAAAGAATTTATGTTATGATCACCAAAGCTGCATTTATTTTATGAATCAATCAATCTATCAATCAATCAATAATACTGTGAAAAATATTACAATTTAAAATAACTGTTTTCCATTTCAATATAATTTAAAATACAATTTATTCCTCTGATGTTGCTGAATTTTCAGGATCATTACTCCAGTCTTCCAGTGTCACATGATCCTTCAGAAATCATTCTAATATGTTGATTTAGTGCTCAAGAAACTGCTTGATAATCTTGTGGAAACCATGACTTTTTATTTTTTTTTCTTTGAATACAAAGTTCAAATGAACAGTATTTATTTGAAATATAAATTATTTAACAGTATAGATGGCTTTGTCGCTTTGATCAACTTAATGTATCTCTGCTGAATAAAAGCATATCTTCTATTAAAAAAAATAAGAAGAAAAACTCCTAACTTCTGAAGGTACTGTAGTATACATGGTAGCGAAAAGTAACAATTAAGGGAAATTCAGCATTACATCTCAAGATGCAATCATATTCCCTACATTCCTATCTCCATTCTTCCCTCCTCACTGTGTCAACATGCTATGAATATCATGGCAAGTGAATTCACGGGACATAAAACAGCCTGAAGCAAAACTCAGTGTGATGTGTTATATAAGCCTAGAAGAGGAAGTCAAGGATGATCCCGTTTCCTCCTCGAGTCCAAGTAGGCTCAGCAGGGGGCAAAGGAGGAAGCAGCCAGAAACATTTAAGCCAAAACTTTCCTTCTCTAAAACTGCCTCTCAGTCCTTCCTGTTAGTGGCCTTTTCAAAATTAAAGAGGGGAAAAAAAAGAAAAAAAAACTGGACTGGACTGCATTACTGGACTGATCAAATGTACGTTTCTTACCTACAAAATCATCAATCTGCCATCTGCAATCATAACCTTGGGTTACACTTTAGACATTCTACTAATAAGTAACTTTGCAACTACATAGTCAACTAACTCTCATTAGAGCATTAGTAGACTGTATTAGTCTGTTAGTAGACTGTTAGGTTAGGGTTCGGTGTTAGGATCCGGGTAAACAGAATAAGTTGTCATGTGGTTGTAAAGTTACTTATAGTTAGTAGAACGTCTAAAATGGACCATCAGTATAAAAGTGTTACAAAAGTTGCACCAAAAAAACAAAACAAAACAAAACAACAAAAAAAAAAAAACAGTTTGAATGGACATGATGCTTCTGCTACTATATTGTGTATGTCTTAACCGACCTCATAGACCAGTTCATGAATGTCAAGGTTTGTTGTATGAAATGGCAAAAAAAAAAAAAAAAAAAAAAAAAAAATTAACCAGCTCTTTACACAAGTCCAACTGCTCTCCTGGTAGCATATATACAAAAAAGATTAATTCATGGAAAAACACAAACCAAACACACAGTGCAAACTAATGGCATTAAGGGGGTGGTGGGCTTCCTCCTCTCAAGGTTACAGCCTACCGGGCTTCCCTGCAGTGAACGTGGCCATGGGTCGCTCATTTTTCTGCGTTAGCTGTCAGAACGAAAGACTCCTTAGCTCAGTCTGGCACCTGACACTTTTATTAAGCGACACAACCTCCGTGTCACACGCACCTCCAAACAAGACAGTTTGTTTTTGTGGGCGGATCTGACATGCCATTTTCTCCCCACTATAGTATTTTCAATCATAAAACAGGGGAAAAACAGTTTATTACTCTTTAGCTGTATCCGTCTGCAGTGCGGAGAGTAATGAAAAGCTGCAGGCTCAATATTTTACACAATGATGCATTTTTTGGAGCACACTTCTACAGGGCATCTATGAAACAATGGGTGTCATAACCAAAAGGTGCGTGTTATTAATCTCCCAGCCCTCCCCAATCAATCTGCTTCTTCCTCCACAAACAGCGTAATGCATTACACCGCTAAACGAAAGACCACATTTCACCGGCGTACAAAGGCGAAGCTCAGGAGGAGATGTCTTCCTCAGACAAAGCAGTCATGCATTACCACTAAAGAGCTTCTTCTGGTTGTTATGAGCATTACTGAACAATTTGACTCTGAGGGATAAGTAGATGCACTGTAATTCATACCAATTTATTATTTTCTCCCTCCTGCCAAATGGAGTAGGAAGAGCCGTGGCGGTAATGGTGCACTCATTTTATTACACTGTTACAGCGTAAAGCAGCGGGTCTTGATGTTCGGCTCCCGTTCGCAAGGGCGAGAAGTGAGACAAATGCGGTGTGAAGGTGTAAAGTAAAGATGTGTTAAGCAGACACAAAAACCTGACCACATGAAGAAGTACAGAAGTACGCACTTTGTACCAAACTCAACATTCCTTGCGGACTAAGAGAAGCATGCATGCTCATTTAGGAGCTAATCAGAATAAAATACAGCATCATAGACACAACTGGGAATCATTTGAAAGGAATCTTGTGAGGTCATCCTAGCAAATGTTTCTGGCAAAAGCCGATATGCTCTACACTGCAAATTCATGTTGGAAGATCATACCGGAGCAATTATTCAAAACCTTTGATTAGCCTCAATGTACGCAATCACAGCTGAAAATCAATTTTCAGGGACATCCGGAAATCAAAAGCAAGTACCGTGCCAACAGGCCATACGCATGTTTGAGTTGAAGGTTTCTCTCTTTTTCTGACATTTTCAAAATCAGGCAGCTTTTTTTCCCATTTGGGGCTAATCAAGTGAAACGGCAGTGAGCTCGCTGTTGAGACGCTGCCAAAAACGGAAAACAGCCAGTGATGTGGAGCCAGGTACTCTCCAATTAGTGTTTGCGTAACTTAATGCGAACTGCTGGTAACCGGCGCTCGGCGTCCAGGCAGTTGTCATTGCAGTTACACACATCCTCCATCAAATGTGCTAACGCATCCTGATTTGTTTTCCCTTTCAAAACTAGCGTGAAAGTTGAAATGAGACATTTCCATGCATGCATTGGTGCTAACGGGCACAACAGTTTGGCTTCGGCGTTGATGAGAATGAGCAAATGTTATGGTGGCTGGCTGACACTTGACGGGTATGGCCTAAAACACCAAAATAATCTTATTTGTGAGGTATATCGAATTGCCAGAGCCGTGTGTGGTACGGTGTGTGTGATTTGTATTTTGCTGAAAGGAAAGTTATGGGAAGCTCAGACAGTAGGTGTTATATTGATGTGATGAGCCAAATGTCAATTTGAACACTGTTTTGGTGTACAGTTTCAGCCTTTTTAAAGTGTATCGAGCAGTTTTGGCAACAAAGTCAGACAAAACTGAGAGGCAGATTTATTTTGCATGCCAAAAGTGTGCACTCCTGTGTGTTTGTATGAGTGGGGTTTCTATATTTGGTGAAGATATGTCAGCACTTTTTATAAAAAGGCTGAGAACAAAAATGTTTTTCACAGAGCAAATGTGGAGCAACAGAGCAACAGAAAAGGTGTTGTAATTGAATCTAAACACAGAATCCAAGCCAGTCTGGGAATATAGCTGTTCATTTCAGGATTATTATTAATTATTATTATATGCTTTCTTTTTATGCCTTAAAACTAGGGCTGTCAATCGATTAAAAATTTTAATCTAATTAATTACATACTCTGTGATTAATTAATCTAAATTAATCGCATACATAATTTTTGCTGTGAAAGTATTAAATATTTCAATTCAAATGAATCAATGCAGGGTTTTTCCTGGGTCAAAATGGTCTTCGGTGGTGACAGACATGGTCATCCACACAAACAGTAAAAAGTGCCCGACCCACGTGATCTGCGAGCCCGATACTGACAATAAAGTACCTGTCACTCTCACTGTAATTCTTTCTTGCCCTCTTTGCAAAAAAAAAAAAAAAAAAAAGAAAAAAAAAAAAAGTGATTTTATAGCTTTGTAAGAGAAGATGCTTTTTTGCTAAACCTGAAAAGTATTAAAAAGTAGAATTTAGAAGTTATATTAACTAATAATATAATTTTCTACCATGTACAATTGAATGCACCTAGCTAACAACAACTTGCTTTGTTCTGGTTTCACCTCACTCCAGTCTAAATTAACTGATTTTATAGGTAGGCCTAATTTACTACACATTGTCATTTAAATAACCTGAAAATACTGTGGATTATTAAGGCTAATTTTACTAACCACTGCTAAATGGGGTAAGCACACTTATGTTTTCATTTCAGAGTTGTTCGAGTAAATGATTCGTTATAGACCATGTGGACAGATCAGTTGTTGTCATGATTCATTAAAATGAATCTGTTCAAATGAGTCATTAGGTCGCGAATTGGACATTAGCGGACGTTGACGCGTTGCGTGCGAATCGCGACTGTTATTAGGACATCGCAAAAGATTTGTCAACACAGAAAACACTTCACCACTGGATAGGATTTTCTTTTTGTTTACTGAAAGTGTGGTTTATCAGCTGCACGTGCAGGGCGCCTGTCATTCTCCGAATGCGCCTCGTGAAGCATGGATTCAGTCTTACGAACTTTTAGCATTGTGTCAGTTGATTTAGATATTATGTGTGAGGTAGAGAGAGTGCAAAGACGGTGCTTACTTTCTCACACGCACGAGGGAGGAGCTCTGCTCGTTCTGTCCGTCAGCG
The DNA here is from genome assembly GCA_028476615.1 of Culter alburnus. Classification (NCBI taxonomy): domain Eukaryota; kingdom Metazoa; phylum Chordata; class Actinopteri; order Cypriniformes; family Xenocyprididae; genus Culter; species Culter alburnus. The sequence continues at coordinate 3,137,103 of JAOTNS010000012.1, forward strand.
CAGCAGTCGTCTCCCTCCTTCATTTTACAGTCGAATGGTGGCTAGAACAGCTCCAGGTTCAAAAGTCAATACGGAAGGGATTAATCTGCGTTATTTTTTTTTAACGCATTATTTTTTCTTTGATTAATTAATCGAAATTAACGCGTTATTTTGACAGCCCTACTTAAAACAGAATGTACAGACAGTGGAAATGTGAAATTTGGATTAAAGATCTGAAATGATACTCACTGAATAAATAAATAAATAAAATGTGTGAAAGACTATTGAAAAAAAAATGATCATGCAATAGAGAAGGGTTTTAAATTCATAGGTTATTTTGATCAGACAGATAATTGATAGATAGATCGATAGATAGAAAGATAAATTGATCAATCGATAGATAGACCGATTGATTAATTGGTCAATTGATAGATCGATAGATAGATTCTTTGATGATTAGCAGCTATTAAAAAAGGTTATTGAATGAATTTCATAATGCCAAGGGGGACTATTTGAGGGCTGAGTCTGAAAAAAAGCATGTAAAGTAAAGAAAGAATAAAGAAAAACAAAACAAGCAAGCAATATGTGGACAACTGCCCAACTATACAGCAAGTGGTAGCAGTCTGCAAGTGGAAAATCCACAGCATTCCCTCATCTCCCACTCTCTCACTGACCCTCACCCTTCTGTATTACGAAAGATCCTAAGTCTGACAGTAAAATGAAGATAATAGAGGGCAGAACAAAGGAAAATTATATGTGCACCAAATTAGTGGAAATTCTGTTGGATGGGAAAATTGTTACCATTCATTCAATAGAAAAACAAAGTTCAATAATATAAAAGAATCAGTGGTTGAGTGATATATCGCCAAGGCCAATATATTGTCTGATATTTGGCATTCATAACTATCGGCATTGGCCAATACAGTATGTTAGATTATTAGATTTTTTTTTTTAATATATAATATTAATGTAAAAAATAACTATTATTTTAATTTATTATTATAATAATTTATAACCATCGCCCTAAAAAAAACTCAATATCGGTTGACTGCTAGAAAGGAATAAAACAATCAAACATGCCATGTCCTCTTGCTAATTCTATGCTGAAAGAAAACACGTCTTAAAATCCTGTATAATTTGTTGCAATAGCAACACAATCTACAAATAGATTTTTTTTACACAAGAGTCTCATTCAACTCTGAGACCTCAAGTGCCATTCCAGGTCCTGAATGTCATGGATCATGAATGTTTCAACCTGAGCGCTTGTTTGGGTACTCTCCTTCCTCCAGCGCTCCTTCACCCCAGGCCCAGACATCACATTAAATGCCAATTAGGGTCGGATTGCTCTAACAGAAGCTGTGGTTGAGCCAAGGCTCAGAGCGGGCCTGTGGGAAGGTGCTTATTGGTCCCAGAACTCGGGGCTAAGGATTCATGAGGTCGAGAAGCACACTGGCTGCCCCTCAATACACATACGCACACACAACACGTTTCTCCCCCTGCTCTTGGCAGAGGAAATGATTATAAGAATCGAAATCTGAAAGACTATTTAAAAAGTCTTCAAGAATACGCTAAGAAAGGAAACAATGGGTGATGAACTAAGATAAAATGCTTAGATTGCAATATATGAAATTGTGAAGAGGGGTGAGCGATATACCAATAGACAAAATAAACCGGTAGAAATTTGTGATTATTGTCTCTATCGTGGTTACGCTTATGTGACATTGAAATTCTGCATAGTCACAAAAGCCTTGCCCTTTTAAAGTGGTTTTCTGTGTTTAAACACTGAAACCAAGAAACAGAGAGCCGCTTATCACTGCATGATTACTAAATTCTCTTCTGTTTAACTTCTTATTGCTCTCACACAATGTTATGCAAAAATGAGTCTTCAGCAATGTACCTAATACCTGCTGCTGTCCTTAAAGGGTTAGTTCACCCATAAATGAAAATAATGTCATTTATTACTGACCCTCATATCATTCCACATCCGTAAGACCTTCGTCATCTTCAGAACACAAATTAAGATATTTTGTTGAAATCCGATGGCTCCGTGAGGCCATAGGGAGCAATGACATTTCCTCTCTCAAGATCCATAAAGGTACTAAAAAATATTTAAATCAGTTCATGTGAGTACAGTGGTTCAATATAATATTATAAAGTGACGAGAACATTTTTGCTGCGCCAAAAATACAAAATAACGACTTATTTAGTGATGGCCGATTTCAAAACACTGCTTCAGGAAGCTTCTGAGCGTTATGATTCTTCTGTCGAATCATGATTCGGATCGCGTGTCAAACCGCCAAACTGCTTTGGCGCTCCGAACAGCTGATTCGACACGCTGATTCGTAACGCTCCGAAGCTTGTTTTCACTATATAAGTTTATTTTTTTTTTTGGCACACCAAAATATTCTCGTCGCTTTATAATATTAATATTGAGTACTCACATGAACTGATTTAAATATGTTTTTAGTACCTTATGGATCTTGAGAGAGGAAATGTCATTGCTCCCTATGCAGGCCTCACTGAGCCATCGGATTTCAACAAAAATATCTTAATTGCGTTCCGAAGATTAACGAAGGTCTTACGGGTGTGGAACTGCATGAGGGCGAGTAATAATTGACAGAATTTTCATTTTTGGGTGAACTAACCCTTTAAACAACAAAAGAAAATATACATTTAGCTTTAAAGTATATAATTTACAGTATAAAGTAAAGACTATGCAGTGCTAATCTTTTGATTTAAATCTTTATTTCATTTGTACCTTTGTACTATTGTATTTATATTGGTCATATTGGTATCATAACAACCTTATTTCCAGCAAAAATAACTATATTGTGATATACTGTATGTCATTAAGGTGAAATAAAATCACTCAACTGTCACGTTTAGTTGTGGTTTTGTTTCATGCTCATGTTTCATGTCTTATTTTGTGGTTTTCACAGTTATGTTATTTCTTCCCATGTGCAGCTTTATTCAAATAAACATGATCTAAATAAACAAGCACTTGGCTGAAACATGACAAAACATAACACTCACCAATAGTGGTTACAGGAAACATTACTAGACCAGGAACAAGGCAAACATGAGGACTATTTACATGAAACTATAAACATGAAACAAACCCCAAAACCATGTGACATCGACAGACAGACAGACATGCAATTTCAGTTTTGGTCTGAATGATTGGTCATTGGTCATTGATGATGTCGTCAAGTTTTATGTTTGTCAGTAGGAGTTGATTTTAAAATATTAACCATTACCATGATTTTGAATTGTAAACAATAAATTGAGATTGCACAATGCATTTAATTAACATGATTTGTCTGAAAGAATGTTTAAAAATCTCTCTAAAGTTTTAAATGATCATTTTGTTTAGTGTACAAAATCATTCTAACAGGGCTAATATTTTAAAATAGTCACCTGCTGACAAACACAAAATTGTATCATTTTACTCCAATTGGAAAAAGCTCCTATTTCATAGAATGACCCAGAAGAAGCATCCCACAGAGACATATCCCACTAAAGAGGGAGCAATTCAGGCAATGAGACGGAGAGATTACCTCCAGTCTGTCTGCCCTGACCTCAACCTGCCCCATCCTCTATTTACTCACTAAACAAGCAACATGATAGATGCAATGTCTTTACTTTTATTTGTTTTTCTTTTCTTAACTTCTACCTCCACAGAAAGACCAAAGCATGTTCATGCTCTAATAACCATCCATCCTGTTTCTTCTTAAGAAACTTTATATGAGAGACTCCCACAATTTAAAATGAAAAACAGCATGACCAATTCATCCTACATACTGTATAATGGGTGGCATTCTGTACAGTTGAATATATTCGCCTCATAAGAGCCATGGATCAAACCGCAAACATCACAGTCTCAGCACTGGTCAGCTGAGAGCATGTTAACAGCCAGGGGCCAGGTCTAAGTCAACACTAGAGTAGTTTGCCTTGCCCTTTCTGTCAAATCAATATCTGCAAATAATAAATGAGATCCCTGAGGGAAGCTCCAAACCCCACTACAAGGCCTGACCAAGTCCACAATTGGCTGGCTACTCAATATTGTAGGTGAGCCAGAGCAGCGCCGAACATCTTTAGCACTCTATAATAGAAAATTAATTGTACTCAAATCAAGACTAAGGGCACCCTGAGGGTTATCTAATAGGGCTACTTACAACTGTCATCTGCCAGTGAAACCCTGAAATATGAAATGAAGAACAAAAATGCTAATTCACACAGAGGCAGAATATTGTTTTAAAATATATATTACACACATTTTCTGTCAAGAGTAACTGAAATATTTTGTTAAAAAATTCAATGTAAATCTATAGATGGATACACAAACGTGACTTCCATAGATTTATTTAATAGAAGAAAGTAAATGAAAGATGTTTGGACACAAGTTTTTTCCCCCTAAGCTTTCATGCAGTTGCATAGACTTCTGTTCAAAAGTTTGGGGTCGGTACGTTTTTAATTTTAATTTTAATGACTTTTAAAAAAGTCTCTTATGCTCACAAATGCTGCTTTTATTTGGTTAATAAAACAGCAATAATGTGAAATACAATTACAATTTAAAACAACTGTTTTCTATTTTAATATATTTTAATTGTAATTTACTCTTTTGATGAATTTTCAGCAGCCATTACATCTTCAGTGTCACATGATCCTTAAGAAATCATTCTAATATGCTGATTTAAGAAACATGTCTTATTATTAACAATGCTAAAAACAGTTGTGCCTCTTGATATTTTTAAGTTCAAAAGAATGGCGTTCATTTAAACTATTTTATAACAATGTAAAAGTCATTTTTGTTACTTCTGATAAATTTAATGTATCCTTGCTAAATATAACTAATAGCTTCTTTAAAAAAAAAAAAAATCACTTACCCCAAGCGATAGTGCAAGTGATTCATTCATAAATTCATAGCTCAGTGATTTGAGTGATTTATTATTATTTATTTTATTTTTGTGGGAAAATTCCCCTTAACTTTCAGTTCCAGTCTACATGTTTTAGACTAGAGGGTGTGCTGAGTGTTTGAATTGTCCCTCCCTCTCTGTGCCTCTCACCATTCGCTCATCATATATGGCATTAGATGGAACTGAAGAAAACGTTAAGACTCACCCACATTTAACGGTAAAACCAGAGTGTGTTGATCTCAAAAGGCCACCTCTAAGACGTAAGACTCTGATAAATGATTCATTGGCTAGAACTGGAACGGAGTTAAAATTCAGTCCACCAGCTCCGATCCAAGAATACATCCTTTCATTGATTTCCTGGTATTCCACTCATTTTTGGACCCCAAAATATCCTCAAAAGCACCCTGTCAGTATGGACTAAGTCAAAACTAGGAAGAAAAAGCAGCCTCCAATGACAGCATACATCCATGGATCAGCTTCCCTTTTGTGTGCGCCTGTCCCAAAGACCTCCGAAAACTGAGAGAAAGCAAGAAGAACCAACTGGTTCCTCATCATGCGCTTGTTAGCTTGTCCAATCTTTGGCAATCAGCATCGTCCCTGGGGCTGAAAGACATAAGACGCCAGGGAAGCAGGGGAAGCCAAAGCTGAGGAAAGATCAATACGGCACTGTGAAACAAGAAGTGGAGGCTATTTACTTTTCATTGATCCGATGATGCTGGAGAAACACCTCAGTCTGCTGTTAAATTGAAGGAATAAGTCTTTGGGGCTGGTGGGGTTTCTTCTCGCAAGCATCAAGCTCCAAGGTCAAGAGAAAAGCTAAACACAAGTAAAACTAAGCAAAAATAGATAGTGTTCATGTGAATTAATTCATCACAATTAATTGAAACTTCACAGGAATGTGCACATGGCTTGTGGGTAATCTCAAAGTCACAAACAAATGAGCTAAGGGATAGTATGGGCTAAAGGTGATGAAAAGCTTAATAAAAAGCTTATAAATAATGAAATCATAAAATTATGTCGAATAAATAGTTTTAAAATAAAAACCAATCAAAATAAAGCACTTACTAGAATGTCATTTGAGCGTTAACTGCCATCAATGTCTTGGTAAATTATTGAAATATTAACTTAAAATATACTCCAAGTAAATATTTTGGGTCAAGGGAGTTCAGCTGATGAAAAGGTTTGGGAATCCCTGGTATAGTATATAAGAGTATGTGTTTGAGTTCAGATTAAAGTTTAAGTGAAATGTAGCCTATAGTAACCCTGTTCATTTACTTTTTTTGATATCGTGTCAAAGCACTCATAATCATGATCTAATCATAAAATAATGAAAGAAACATGTCTGGCAAGGCAATAAAAACTGTCCATCAATACGTGTATAAATCAAAGACGTCTACACTCTAAAAAATGTTTGGTTAAAAACAACCCAAGTTGGGTTGAAAATGGACAAACCCAGCAATTGGGTTGTTTTAACCCAGTGGTTGGGTTAAATGTTTGCCCAACCTGCTGGGTAGTTTTATTTAACCCAACTACTGATCAAAAATGACTATATGGCTGGCTTAAAATGAATCCAAAATAGGTGAGAAATTAAAAATCAGACACATAATTACTAGAGGCAACAATAATAATCAAAAGGTGTACATTTATTAATAAGCAATTTAATAAATGTTTATTGTTTATTATTCATTATCTTATTAATAAATGCTCATTTATTAAACATATTATTAAATGTTAATTTCCAGCATATTTTGGGTTCATTTTAAGCAAGCAATACAGTAATTTTTATACAACAGTTGAGTTAAATAAAACTACCCAGCACGTTGGGCAAACATTTAACCCAACCACTGGGTTAAAACAACCCAATTGCTGAGTTTGTCCATTTTCAACCCAACTTGGGTTGTTTTTAACCCAGCATTTTTTAGAGTGTATAATTTCCGCATGTTTTTGGTCCTGCAAACAAATCACCAGCAAAAACATATTTGATATTTACACACATAAAATACTGAATGCCACTGAATGGTTTTCTGCCTCCATAACAGTGTAGTTATGTTGTGTTCCAGCAGCTAAACCTGGACCCCATGGTATTAATGGATAAAAAATAGAAATTGTGATGAGCCACAGGCCTAGGAGAAAAAGAAATATGTTCACAAGATAGCTCTGCAATTTGTGTTTTTCTTTCAACAAACACACACACACACACACACACACACACACACACACACAAACATCTGCAGATGACCCATTAGCCGATCTTCCGATTGCATGTTGCACTGCAGGTTATATCGTTCCTCATCAATGACCTTATAACATCTACATTAAGCCAAAACCTGCAGGTGCAGCGGATATATTAAGTGTTCACGTGTAAAGTTTTGCAATTAATGACTAGATAGGGGAAAGTAATCAGTAAGTTATTTGCATGCATCATTAAAAATACTGATTACAAAGCATGCAATTCTTTAGAACAGCAGGTCATTAAGGTACAAGTTTGGGCTTTAAAAGGACAGTTGACCAAAATGAAAATTCTTTACTCACCTCATGTTGTTCCAAACATGTCATTTCTCATGTTGGTTTTCATTCTTCTGTGGAAAACAAAAGGAGAAATTCTGAAGACTATCTGGTCAGTGTTTTCAAAGCAATTATAATAAATCAAGTACAAGTATGAAAAAGCACCATGACCAGGGCCTAAAACAAACTTTTTGCCACTCCTGTCAATGGCCGGTGACTTAAGAAAATTTACCAGCCAGAAATATTTTTTTACCGACCATGAAACTATTTTTTGGGGAAAAAAAAAACAAACAACAACAACAAAAACAGTTATGATACGAAAATGTTAGATCCCAGTGAAGGTAATCAAATGTAAAATAAGACTGCATAGTCTTCACAGTATAAATTAAACAGAGATTAATCCTTATTAAAGTTACAAAAGTTATTCAGTCAAGAGCAGTAAGTGATTTTGTCTTTGTCCTTTGTTGTTTGATTAACATTAAAGGTGCCCTAGATTGTTTTTTTACAAGATGTAATATAAGTCCTAGGTGTCCCCTGAATGTGTCTGTGAAGTTTCAGCTCAAAATACCCCATAGATTTTTTTTAATTAATTTTTTTAGCTGCCTATTTTGGGGCATCATTAACTATGCACTGATTTTTTCAGCACGGCCCCTTTAAGAGATGCGTTCCCTCTGCCCCAGGAGCTCTCGACTATATATACATCGCATAAACAAAGTTTACACAGCTAATATAACCCTCAAATGGATCTTTACAAGATGTTCATCATGCATGCTGTATGCATGCTTCGAATTATGTGAGTAAAGTATTTATTTAGATGGTTACGTTTGATTTTGTGTGAGTTTGAGGCTATGCTCTGTGGCTAAAGCTAACATTACACCTTAGAGAGATTTATAAAGAATGAAGTTGTGTTATGAATTATACAGACTGCACGTGTTAAAAATGAAAATAGCAACGACTCTCGTCTCCGTGAATACAGTAAGAAACGATGGTAACTTTAACCACATTTAACAGTATATTAGCAACATGCTAATGAAACATTTAGAAAGACAATTTACAAATATCACTAAAAATATCATGATATCATGGATCATGTCAGTTATTATTGCTCCATCTGCCATTTTTCGCTGTTCTTGCTTGCTTACCTTGTCTGTGCACAGATCCAGCCGTTAATACTGCCTTTCCTTGTCTAATGCGTCGAATGGGCTGGCATTATGCAAATATTGGGGTCATACATATTAATGATCCCGACTGTTACATAACAGTCGGTGTTATGTTGAGATCCGAGTGTTTTCCGGAAGTCTTTTAAACAAATGAGATTTATATAAGAAGGAGGAAACAATGGAGTTTGAAACTCACTGTATGTCATTTCCATGTACTGAACTCTTGTTATTTAACAATGCCAAGATAAATTCAATTTTTCATTCGAGGGCACCTTTAAAATGCAGACAGAAGCAGGATTATTAGGATGGTGTCACTTTAAACGGGACCTATTATGCAAAATTCACTTTTACATGGTGTTTGAACACTCATGTGTGTGTAAACAACCAGCCTATAATGGTAAAAATCCACCCACTCCTTTTTATTATTATTTTTTTTTAATAATCCCCATAATTCAGAAGCAGTGCCTGAAAAATGCTATGTCAGATTTCCCCCTACTGTGACATTACAGAAGAGCAAGCCTCGCCCATAACTGGTGACGATCTGCCCTATTAGCACAGATCCCATCCTGAGTGAGCCCCATATGTCCACCATGTTTATATCCTCGCTATAACACCTATTGATATAATGTCTGCACCACATAAACATTAAAAAAGTTCTGCTATCTGAGCCACTGAGGACACAGTGGATGAATTTCATTTATAAAGAAAATGTGCCCAAAGAAATTAGGTAAAGTCATAATTTCACACATAATGTTCAATGCTGGATTTGCACAAAAGTTGATGCTGAAAGATGGGTAGATACCAACTGTTTTGTACCTGTACAACAATTTATAGATGATCATGAGCCATTACGGAACATGCTAATCCATAAGTTGAATAAAGTTAACTCCACGACAACTACACAAAATAAATTCATCAACTAACCATTCAGAAATGCCCTTTTGCATTCTAAAAGTTGTAACTTCTTCCTAAGTCTCTTCATCTGTGCCTGACTCTGGTATGAACATATAATTCTGAAGGCCATTACTGACAATTTCTGACATTTTGGCTGTGTGAGATTCTTTGTTTTGTTGTTGCCAGAGTATTTGAAGCAAAAGCTGTAAAGGCTCCACGGGGAGCAGCAGCTCATTTGCATATAAAGGTACACACACAAAACATTAAACAGAACTTAATTCAGTATTCCTGTGCTGTCTGAGCACCCGGCTTTTCTGTGCGCAAGTAACATGCTTGAATATTTAAATTGGACAGGCTTTAAAGGTGCCATCAAACATTTTTTTTACAAGATGTAATATAAGTCTAAGGTGTCCCCTGAATGTGTCTGTGAAGTTGCAGCTCAAAATACCCCATAGATTTTTTTTTAATTAATTTTTTTAACTGCCTATTTTGAGGCATAATTAGAAATGCGCCGATTCATGCTGCGGCCCCTTTAAATCGCGCTCTCTCCGCCCCCTCTCGAGCTCTCGACTCTATCACTGCATAAACAAAGTTCACACAGCTAATATAATCCTCAAAATGGATCTTTACAAAGTGTTCGTCATGCAGCATGTCTAATCGCATAAGTATGGTATTTATTTGGATGTTTACATTTGATTCTGAATGAGATAGTGCTCCATGGCTAACAGCTAATGCTACACTGTTGGAGAGATTTATAAAGAATGAAGTTGTGTTTATGAATTATACAGACTGCAAGTGTTTAATAATAATGAAAATAGCGACGGCTCTTGTCTTCGTGAATTGTTATGACAGAGACACCGGAGGCAGAGATAAAAGCAATGATGCAGTTTATTGATACGATCAGCAGAGAAACAGGTGAGTAGACTGGTGAATACGATGATCTTGAATGAGAATGAGAGTTAATACTGTCCTTGTTTTCGATGCAGGTGATATTTGGGAGAAGACGCTGGAGCTGGCAGACGAACACACTCACACACAGGAAGGTAAGCACACGAGGAAACCAGGAGACGATGGAGACGAAGGAGATAATGGAGACAGGTAAGTATCACTTTGGAGTCCTTGAAGGTAAGCGTACAACAGGTTGTATCACAAACGAGACCGGACGATGTGTGTGTGTGAGTGTGTGGCATTTATCCTGTGGTTGATGACTGCGGTGATGATGTGCAGGTGGCGGTGATTAGTAGGCTGGTGATTGAGTGCGTGGGTAAGGAAGTGAGGTGGAACCTGACGTGTCTGGACAGTACCCCCCCCCCCCCCCACGGCCCGCTCCAGAGGGCCGTGGACCCCGACGTCGTGGTGGTCGTCCTCGAGGTCGTGGGGCAGGTCTGTCTGGGTGGTTGGTGTGGAAGGTCTGTAACAGAGCAGGATCAAGGATATCATTCTTGGGGACCCATGAGCGTTCGGGACCGTAGCCCTCCAGTCCACCAGATACTCTAAAAGACCACCACGGCGCCGGGAGTCCAGAATCTCACGTACAACGTAGGCTGTTCCATCATCAGGATGAGTGGAAGGGGGGGCTCGATGGCTGCCACGTCAGGTTCTGTGGGAGGAAGAACAGAAGGGTGGTGAGGTTTTAATAGTGAAACATGGAAAGTTGGGTGAATTCTCTTGTATTGTGCTGGGAGTTGTAACCGGTAAGTGACAGGGTTGATCTGTTGCAGGATGGTGAACGGGCCAATGAAGCGGGGGGACTCAGCTTCTTGCAGGGCAGGCGCATCTTGATGTCTGGTGGACAGCCAGACCTTCTGCCCCGGTTGGTAGTTTGGAGCGTGGGAGCGCCGAAGGTCGGCTGTCGTCTTGCGCCTGCGCAGGGCTCTCTGTAGCTGGTGGTGAGCTGAGTCCCATACCCTCTCGCTCTCCCGGAACCAGTGGTCGACAGCTGGAACGTTGGAGGGTTCCCCGTCCCAGGGGAACAGTGGGGGCTGGAAGCCGAGCACGCATTGGAAAGGTGTTAATCCAGTTGTAGCTTGACGGAGGGAGTTCTGGGCGTACTCGGCCCAGCCCAGGTACTGGTTCCAGGAGTCCTGGTGGCCATGACAGAAGGTACGCAGGAAGCGGCCAATCTCCTGGATCTTCCGTTCCATCTGCCCGTTCGACTGAGGATGGTATCCAGACGACAGACTGACGGTCACACCCAGGAGGGAGAAGAAGGCCTTCCAGACCCGCGAGATGAATTGTGGTCCTCTGTCTGAGACTATGTCTTCGGGGATTCCGTAGTGACGGAAGACATGGTTGAACATTAACTCTGCTGTGGTCATAGCAGTTGGTAGACCCCAGGGGAATAAGGCGGCAGGCTTTAGAGAAGCGGTCTACGACGACCAGAATGCAGGTGTTACCATCGGACTCGGGGAGATCCGTGACAAAATCTACTCCCAGGTGTGACCAGGGTCTCTCAGGAACGGGCAGAGGATGAAGCTTGCCGGTGGGAAGATGGCGTGGGCTTTTGGAGATGGCGCACTCCCTGCAGCCCTGCACGTACCTCCTGACATCGTTGGCCATGTTTGGCCACCAGAAGCGCTGTTTGAGCAGCGAGAGGGTTTCATTGACCCCCGGGTGACCAGTGCCAAGTGAAGTGTGAATGGAGTGCAGAAGTGGAGTGCGTCGTGTCCTGGTGATGTAGCGCAAGCCCTGGGGACAACCCGGCGGAGTGCGTGAGGGGCATTGGAGGAGGGTAAGGTCTCTTCTGACCATTCAATGGGGCTGACGAAAATAGATTCTGGCAGGATGGTTTCAGGTTTCGTTCTTTTCTTCTGGTGAGTGGAGACGAGAGAGCATCGGCTTTCAGGTTCTTGGAGCCAGGTCGGTATGAGATGGTGAAATGGAATCTTGAGAAGAACATCGCCCAGCGGGCTTGGCGAGGGCTGAGTCGTTTGGCGGCTTTCAGATATTCATGTTCTTGTGGTCGGTGAGAACCTGAAAGGGATGATTGGCCCCCTCCAACCAATGCCTCCATTCCTCAAGGGCGAGTTTCACAGCCAGGAGTTCACGGTCCCCGATGTCATAATTCACCTCCGCCGGGTTGAGCTTGCGGGGAGAAGAAGGCGCATGGATGGAGCCTACTTGGATTCCCCTGCTGCTGCGAAAGGACCGCTCCCACTCCTGTGGTGGAGGCGTCCACCTCCACGACGAATGGTAGGTCCGGGTTGGGTGGACGAGGAGGGGAGCGGTGGTGAAGGCTTTCTTGAGGGTTTCAAACGCTTCTGTGGCAGTTTGGGACCAGGACAGAGACTTGGGCTGCTTACGGAGGAGGTTGGTGAGTGGGCAGACGATAGTACTGTAGTTCTTGATAAATCGACGGTAGAAGTTGGAGAAACCAAGGAATCGTTGGAGTTCTTTCACGGTGCTTGGAGCTGGCCAGTTTTGGATGGCAGATACCTTCCCCTCGTCCATCCGGATGCCACTGTGGTCGATGACATATCCTAGGAAGTGGACAGAGGGCTGGTGGAACGAGCACTTCTCTGCTTTCAGGAACAGATGGTATTGCCGTAAGCGTTTGAGGACCTCCGCAACGTGGTGGCGATGTTCGGCCAAGCTCCGGGAGTAAATCAAGATGTCATCGATATATACCAACACGAACTTGTGGAGAAACTCCCGGAGCACCTCGTGGATGAAATCCTGGAATACGGAGGGGGCGTTGACCAGGCCATACGGCATTACAAGGTATTCATAGTGGCCGGTGGGCGTGACGAAGGCGGTCTTCCACTCGTCCCCCTCGCGTATCCGGATGAGGTTATACGCGCTGCGGAGGTCCAGCTTGGTGAACACAGTGGCACCGCGGAGATGTTCCAGGGCCGCTGGGACGAGGGGAAGTGGATACCTGAATTTCACTGTAATCTTGTTTAGGGAGCGATAATCGATGCAGGGCCGCAAGCCTCCGTCCTTTTGGCCACGAAGAAGAAGCTTGAAGCAGCAGGGGAAGTAGACGGGCGGATGTATCCTTGGTTAAGGGCCTCTTTGATATATTCCTCCATGGCCTTCTCCTCCGGTACAGATAGGGGGTATATGCGTCCCCTAGGCACTGGCTCACCCGGTAACAGATCGATGGCGCAGTCCCATGGCCGGTGTGGAGGAAGCTTGGAGGCGCGTTGCGGGCAGAAGACGTCACTGAAGGGGGCGTAGTCGGGAGGTATGTCGACGGAGCGTTTTTCTACAGGGCTCTCGATGGAGGTAGCATTGATGGAGAGGTTCTTGGAGGGAGGATACCTTGGAACAGGAAGGTCTGGAAAACAGCTGGAGAAACAGTGGTCGCCCCACTTCAGGACTTTGCCCGTGCGCCAGGAGATGGTGGGATTATGGAGCTCCAGCCACGGGCGCCCTAGAACCACGTCAGCGGTGGACTCCTCCAGAACCAGCAGATGGATGAGTTCGTGATGGAAGATACCCACTTGTAGTTGAAGGGGTCCAGCGACACGGCGAACCGTCTTACGGCTCAGGGGTTTGCCCGTGATTGAGTTGATCTGATAGTGAGTCGGAGACGGCGAGGTCTTGAGCCCGAGGTGTCGACAGAGGGCGCCGGAGATGAAGTTTCCTGCTGACCCTGAATCGAGGAGTGCCACCACTGGAATGGAAACGTCAGCAGCAGTAAGGTTTACGATTGTAGTGAGTGGTTTCATGTTCTGAATAGAGGGAATGATGGCACTCACCACAGGTCGAGGAGGACGGGTTGGGCATGTAGAGATGACATGCCCAGGTAATCCACAATATAAGCACAGATTCAGGGTCAGCCTTGTCTTTCTGTGGGTGACAAACGGGAGTTATCCAACTGGTTCGGTGGCTGGTTCTGGAGCTGACGGGTTCGGACGGAGGGAGCGTGCCGGCTAGTGGCTGGCCCTGGTGCTCAAGGAGACACAACTGCATAAGAGAACCCACTCTGATGGCGAGCTGGATGAAGCGTTCGAGTCCTAAGGAGTCCTCGTATGCAGCGAGATGCAGCCTCACGTTGGGTTCCAGACCTTGTCGGAAGGTGGTGATGAGGGCTTGTTCGTTCCATCCACTGTTTGCGGCGAGTGTTCGGAACTGCAAGGCATAATCGTTAACTGTGTTGTTTCCTTGTTTTAAATTATACAATTTCACCCGTTGATGAATCAGTTAGGGGTCTCCGAAAACTTCTCTGAAGTGAGAAACGAAAGCAGCATAGGATTTTACAACAGGTCCTTTCTGAGCCCAGAGGGAATCCGCCCATTGAAGAGCCTTGCCTTGCAGTTGGGAAATCACGAACGCTATCTTCGCCGTGTCGGTAGGATATAAGTGCGGCTGCATCTCCAGGACCAACTCACATTGAAGGAGGAATCCACTGCAGTCCTCCGCCGATCCTGAGAAGGGCACCGGTTTGGCCATGGGACTGGCGGTGAACACAGGAGAAGCAGCGGTGGTGGTGGATGCGGAAGCAGCCGCGGCGGTGGATACAGGTGACGTGACGGTGGTTGTGGAGTGAGAGCTCGTCGGAGTGCATCCACGAGCTCTGGAACGGGTCGTGATGGCTCATGCTGATCGATGGTTGTTATGGTCCGGTCTCTGTTATGACAGAGACACCGGAGGCAGAGATAAAAGCAATGCAGTTTATTGATACGATCAGCAGAGAAACAGGTGAGTAGACTGGTGAATACGATGATCTTGAATGAGAATGAGAGTTAATACTGTCCTTGTTTTCGATGCAGGTGATATTGGGAGAAGACGCTGGAGCTGGCAGACGAACACACTCACACACAGGAAGGTAAGCACACGAGGAAACCAGGAGACGATGGAGACGAAGGAGATAATGGAGACAGGTAAGTATCACTTTGGAGTCCTTGAAGGTAAGCGTACAACAGGTTGTATCACAAACGAGACCGGACGATGTGTGTGTGTGAGTGTGTGGCATTTATCCTGTGGTTGATGACTGCGGTGATGATGTGCAGGTGGCGGTGATTAGTAGGCTGGTGATTGAGTGCGTGGGTAAGGAAGTGAGGTGGAACCTGACGTGTCTGTGACATGAATACAGTAAGAAACAATGGTAACTTTAACCACATTTAACAGTACATTAGCAACATGCTAACGAAACATTTAGAAAGACAATTTACAAAAGTCACTAAAAATATCATGTAATCATGGATCATGTCAGTTATTATTGCTCCATCTGCCATTTTTCGCTATTGTCCTTGCTTGCTTACCTAGTCTGATGATTCAGCTGTGCAGCTCCAGAGGTTAATACTGGCTGCCCTTGTGTAATGCATTGAACATGAGCTGGTATATGCAAATACTGAGGGCGTACACCCCAGCTGTTACGTAACAGTCGTGTTATGTTGAGATTTGCATGTTTTTCGGAGGTCTTTTAAACAAATGAGATTTATATAAGAAGGAGGAAACAATGGTGTTTGAGACTCACTGTATATCATTTCCATGTACAGAACTCTTGTTATTCAACTATGCCGAGGTAAATTCAATTTTCAATTCGATGGAAGCTTTAACTTTTGTGACGATGCAGCACTGGCCTGTTAACTGAAATTAAACCAAATTAAATTGGTTTCAAAGTTTCTCCTTTTGTGTTCGACTAAGAATGTCTAGACTTGGAACAAAATGAGAACAGAATTAAAATTTTTGGATGAGCTATTCCGCTAATATTTTCAATTTGAGAGCTGAAATAGAATTCCATACAGGGTAGGTATTCATTTCTTAACAAGTGAGTATCATCATGAGGACAAAAGCACAAAATATACTCGATTTACCCGCCATGTCTTCTTTTTAAATTTAGTCGACAGAGACACTGCAGTTGCAGTGTTGCAACTTATTCCAAAAGGTCAGTCACACTCTCACACACCCTCTTTTCTCCTCCTTCCCAATTAACCCTCTCAAACAGCTTAGATTACATTAGCTTTGAGCTCCCTCGCACCCTCCACTGGACTCACACAGCTCGAACAATGAACCCTGACTTGCTTCACAA
The DNA here is from genome assembly GCA_028476615.1 of Culter alburnus. NCBI lineage: Eukaryota > Metazoa > Chordata > Actinopteri > Cypriniformes > Xenocyprididae > Culter > Culter alburnus. The sequence goes on from JAOTNS010000012.1 coordinate 3,153,536, forward strand.
ATCTCCCCTTCAGCTAGGCACAATTATGAATTCAAATAAGGCTGATTCAGACTCTCTCATGCAGCACACAGCCTCTCCCATGACAAGCCCCGGTAATGAGGACTTTAAGCAGGACCACACAACAAGAGCAACGGCTGAACGGCCCAGGGTCCATTCACCACCAGTGGGGTCAATTTAGCTGTTGCATTCATCAACTGCAATGCCCAAAGATAACTCCATCTGTTAACATTACCAAAAAAGTTTGAAAAATGGAGGTTTAATTACTCTGGGTATGAGAGAATATGTTTAAGTTTGTGGAGAGGATTTCACAAGTATTAAAAAATAAATTAATTCAAAATCAGTGAATTCTCTAAATTTCCTTCTCACACTTAATGCAATTTTACTTAAATACTGAAAAAATAAACACACACATATTTTCATGTGTTCATGTTTTATGGGTACTTTCCATAGACATAATGATCATATTCCATATAAACTGTATCTATGCCCTAAATCTAACCCTAAACACAACCCTCACAGAAAAATTGCATTTTTAAATTTTCAAAAAACATAATTTTGTCATCATCGGGACCAAAGAAATGTCCACACAAGTTCAAAAATGTTTTATGGGGACTTTCCATACATACATTGTACATACTGTATGCTATCCCCTAAATGCCGTTTCACACGGTACGTAGCAAATGGTGAAATCGCAGTGTGTCTGCACTTTTCACTCATAGTGGAAGTGTTTTGTGCAGTCGAGGCAGTGTTCACATCATGGTCTAATGGCGGATGTTGTCATAGTTACAATCAACATTAGGTCACATTTGTATTTACTAAAACATAATGGAAATGTATTTATAATTTAATGGGAATATGACAAGCATAGTTTTTAAACACAGTTAACTGACATTTTGAACGTATTTGTATTTTTACCACCCACAAGCTATATTTATATCTCTGTATCAGATTTGTGATGGGTCATCATACAACTCTGGGAATTCCATTAGGCCTACATGTTTTCAACACACTGATACAAGCTCAATGAAATGTCCTATGATTGGGTGTTAATAATCTGTTCAAAGATTAGTTAAAGCTAACGTGGCTACCACTGGCGCTCAAAAAAGGATAACATGTTTTTATCTTTGATGGCGGCTGCCGCGAAATGGCGTGCTAGTGGAAGGATTTTGGGTGCACAAACACTGCTTGCATGCCACCAGCGAATCCGCCTATGTTTTGTTGCTTTCTGCATGTATCCCACTGAAAATTAACTACACACTCACGACTACCATGTCCCGTGTGAAACGGCCTTAACCTAAAACCTAACCCTAAACAGAGCCTTCACAGATATTTTTCTGCAGTTTTACATTTTCAAAAAGCATCATTTAGTGTAATTTATAAACTGTTTTCCTCATGGGGACCCCCGAAAAAAAATGTCCCCACAAGAATCAAAATTTCTAGTATTACTATCCTTCCGGGAACATTTTTACATCATCATAATTATTATAATAATAATGTGTTTATTGAGATAAAAATGAAATAAATTCAGCCTTTGTGGAAAAAAACAAAACAAAAATATTTTAAAAAATAAATAAATACATTTTTTTTGTAATTGCTTATATTAAGAAAAAAATATGTTTATTGTACTATTGCTTATTATCATATTTTAATTTTAAATTGTGTTATGTATGAGTATATGATGACCATCTGATGTAATTGTGAAGATGTTGGCCTAGTCTTGCTAGGATTCAATATCAAGTAAGAATTGCATTTCACATGGTTACTACATTCAAATAAATAAATAAATACATTTTATAATTTTTCTAGGTTACTAATCAAAAAATCAAATTTGTGGCCCATTCTAAAGACAATCAGATGTTTCTGCTTCTACTGAAGCACAAGATATTCTTCCTCTTAAATCACGCTGGAAAACATGATCGACAGGTTTTATACAAACGTAAAGTCCCTAGTGAAAAATACATATACTAAAATCTATTTCAAATACATTTATTTTATGCTAAGTGTACTACAATTTCATTTACATTTGCATGTACTTAATGTAAATACCCTGCAATTGTACTTTTAGTATACTAAATTGGTATACTTAAAGTCTGCTAAACTGTAACAAATATTTTTGTGTTGAGGTCCAACTAAACTATACTTAAGTATATTTGATTATGCTAAAGTGGAACTATTGCAAGTATACTTTAGTATAAGTATATATATCTTGCATTCAATTATACAGTGATCATCATACTATCCTTACTAATAGTGATATTAAACACATTTTAGGCTTAATATTTAGAAATATGCATTGTGCATTGTGCAATAAAGAAGAACTGCAAATAAAGTTTAATTCAAATATTTATGTCAGTATGTCTTTAAATAGTCAACATTTGAAGTGGGTCAAAACCCTTCATCAAAGTTGTCCTAAAACCTTCTTCTAAGGACAACTTTGATTAACTTTTTTGATCCACTTCAAATGCTGACTACTGTATATTAATGGGTTTTTAGGTTTTTTTAATGAATGTAGGCCTATTTTAAATATATTTTGGTAGGGTTTTTTTCACTAGGCAGACTCTGCATCCATAGCCTCTGACAAGTTTTCTCACTGTCACGTACTTAACTTGGAAACTCTTAAGGAAATCCAGAGTTACCTAAACTGATAATTATGAGTTGTGCTGATGTTTCTGTGCATTTTAAATACATTCTTTCTGACATGACTTGAAAACACTAACTGCTGAAGCTAAACCTTGACCCTCAATGGCCTGCCCCAATGTCCTACTATTGGTTGAACCCCAATGATTGATATGTTTTGAACACCCCATAAAGCCAATGCCATCACACTCACCAACAATCGGTTCTGCTTTTGCTAAACAGCCGAACTCGCTGGAGTGCACACTATTGGGAATCTGTGTTGCAGATTTTGGCACATTAGTCAGAAGGAAACTTTGGAGTCTAGAAAGTCATTGTAGCTAAAGACACAAGTCTCATCATGTATTTCAAATCTGAGAATGATCAAATTATTTTTAGATGATGCTATATCATTTTTTAGATGAGACTTACTTTTGGTGCAAACCACAGAAAACATGAGGTTGAATTTGTGTATTCCTAATGCACTTCAATGCACTTATTGTAATACACTTTACCCATTAATGCTACTTTAATGGCCCTTATTTGCACTTTGAAATATGGACTGCAGTCCTTTGGGCTGCCAAAATATTATGAATTATTAAATTAATTAATTAAATTAATAAAACTGATCCTGAGCAAAAAAAAAAAAAGCAGAAAGTTAAAATGTCAAATAATTCCAGAAACGTTTACTGCATGAAAAATAAATCATTTTAATTTATGCGTCACATATAAATCCGCAGCTTAATGCAAAACCGCCAAATCATTTAATTGTGTTTTTGTCAGGAGCAGTTGTGGTGCATTGAGAGTTGAAACGCGCAGAGACAATCGGCAGAGGAATGTTACGGATGATTATATTTCATCCGCACAAACGGAAACACAAGCAGTTCTGCACGTTCATATTTTTCCACCAATGAACAGAACTGTCTGTATTTTACTAATTTATAAACTAATGTGCCGGTTTATACAATTGCTTCATGTTGCATTAATGACAGATAATGTCAGGCATAAGGGAAGCAAAACATTCTTTATATTTAATGTTGCGTTTAATGGTTTTATTTCTTCAACAGCTTAAAGTTTAATGCACGTTCGTGTTGAATAGCAACAGGCCGTTTCACATTTATTTGCACGCACCACTTACAGTGTCTATATTAATAATTTTGTCGCCGATTCACAGTCTTTTAATCCATAATTTGTGCTGTCATTATAAGTTGTCATTAATAATGTCTGCGTGCTTATAGCTGTACTTGTAAGAGTATACAGAGAAAACAAAGTAACACCAGTTTAGGGTAATATATATGTGTGTGGTGGCGCAACAGGTAAGCCCAGTGCTTTTGTGCGACAGCGGCCCACGTGACCCAGGTTCGAATCCAGCCTGTACTGGTTCCTGCATTCAATATATACATAAATCTGTTCCCATCGTCTCACTGATGTTCACTGGATAAGTAAGTTACTGGTATACTGGGGCTGTCTGTAAAAGGCATATTGTAAAGCTGTAACTTTATTTATAAAGATTACTTTATTGTTGCCCATTTGAAGCACACTGTAATGATGCCATTAGCACACTACAAGTTCACTTGGAATGCCATTGCAATGTGTTTTAAAATCACTAAAATGTTATCAGTATAATATTAATGCATGTTCAACAGTCTTACAATGTAATTGAATTGCAATTCTAATGTCACCAATATACATTTAAAGTTTATGTTGAGTGAATTCTGCATTTCAAAACATAAAAAAAAAGAGTATATTTAAAGTGTACATACTTGGAATAGTTCCACTTTAGCACAAACAAGTATATTTAATACAACTTTAGTTGAACTTAAGCACTGCTTTTGGACAAATAAAATGCATTTAGTACAAAATTAGTTGTTCCAATTTAGCAGACTTTAAGTATACCAATATATAGCATGCCAAAAGTACATTTAGTTATACTAAAGTGTGCTTAAGTATACTATTTTTTCACTAGGGGTGTTTACGCAGTGAGGTAAAAATATTTCATCTGTGACATAGAGTCACTGAAAAATAAAATTTAGGGTTTAAGAATTGATGATACATGCAGAATTCACATATCTTACTGTATCTGCTGTATTAAATGATTTTGAGAGATCACATAATCTTATCACAATCTCATAATCACATTTTTTTAGGAGGGCCAAGATGAAAGACAGGACTCTGTTGTTTATATAAAATAGACCTAGAGATAGCATTTAAACCATACAACACCATAAAAAGTCTATAAAAGCCTAACCACTGTTAGCTCAGCCAAGTAGCCATCCAACTACAAACCCTGTGAGGATTTTACGAGCATGCAGAGGACAAAAAAATCAATTGAACAAATGTACTTTTCTAGACTTTTTTCAACACAGGTGAGGAGAGTGAGGTAATCTATAGATGATAATGAGTGCAGATGGAGATGGAGAGGGGAAAGAAAAAGGTTGTAATCTATCCAACACGAGTCTAAATTGGTACATTTTTAGTGAAAGGACATTCTCATGTTTCTTTGTCCAAGCAAGTAATTTCCCCCTCTCTCTTTCTCCGGTGTGGCTTGCCGTGGCAGCATTTTCTGCAACACGGAGCACTCTCCCTTCTATTTCAATAGGACAGCTCATTTGCCAGACTGTGAACCGAACTGCTGACTGAGTCTTTTAGAGAGAGAGAGAGAGAGAGAGAGATAGTAGAATGGAGAGAAAGAGAAAGCAGGGAAAAGGAAAGAATATGAGGAAGCACTGTATCATTACTACTCAGAGAGATCACTGGACATTAAGGAAAACTGCATTGCAAGGTCATGAACATTTTTTTTTCTCTCTTGTCTGCAGGATCGCTTCACACACTAACCTCAGCTCTTTTTATCAGATATTCTTACATTTGCTAGTTACTCATATCAAATATGATGGTAACACGTTATAATAAGACCTCATTTGTTAATATTAGTTAATGCATCAACTAACAATGAGCAATATATTCTTACAGAATTTATTAACCTTTGTTAATGTAAAAATGTTCATGTTAGTTCACAGTGCATTACCTTTAATAATGTATCAAACATGTATCAGTAAATGCTTAACATTAACAAAGATTAATAAATGCTGTATAAGTATTGTTCACTGTTAGTTCATGTAGTTAACGTATTAGTTCACTTTAAAATGAAAATTACCCCAATATTTACTCACCCTCAAGCCATCCTAGGTGTATATGACTTTCTTATGTCTGATGAACACAATAGGAGTAGTATTAATAAATATCCTGATGCGTCCAAGCTTTATAATGGCAGTGAATGGGTTCAACGAGTTTGAAGCTCAAGAAAGTGTATCCATTCATCATAAACACACTCCATACGGCTCCGATGGATGGATGGATGGTTTTAGGGTGAATAAATCTTGGGGTAATTTTCATTTTAAAGTGAACTAATTGTAAACTAATGTTAACAAATGAAACCTTATTGTAAAGTTATACCAAAATGGCTTCTAGATAAAGAAATTAGAACAGGAGGTAATTTTAGGATGTATCATTGGCGATTTAACTTATAAACAAGAAAACTTCAGCTCCTGACTAGCTGGTTAAAGAGCAGACCTGTCTAACCAGGTGCAACCGTGTGTGAATCATGCAGTGTGCTGATTAAATCCAGCCTTTAAAAGAGGTCCCACAGTTGGCAAAATGCCCATTGAGAAGTCCTTGGATAGAGAGAAACAATGCACAAACACACACACACACACACACACACACACACACACACACACATAAACCCACTTCACGTTGTGTGTAATCCCGCCAACAACCCTTCATGCATCCACTCAAGGACATTTCCCGGCCCCCGCTAACAAGCAGGCTGTGCAATTAGCCTGCTCATCAAAATAATGATGGATAGCCAGTAAACATGCCCACCACCACCACTCTACAGAGACAAACAGACACAGAGTCTGCATTCCAGCATTCAACACTTGAACCAAAAACATAACCTAATTAAATAATTAATTTAGTCATAAAACTCATTCATTAGAAAGTATCATAAAAGTGATCCAAATGACATATGTCGAACTCAATAGTTTTGTGTGACGAACAGACCAAAATTGAAACTGTATCTCCATTAAAAGGTTAACCGCTATATGACCAGATCATCGAGTCACTATAGATATAGTTTTAAAACTCATTCTAAATTTAAAAGAATAGCAGAGTCCACAGCACAACTAAAACAATAACGGCACAGATGAACAACATAATTGGAATCACACTCAAAATTTTTTTTTTTTTTCATCTGGTGAACAAGAAAATCATTGACAACTAATCAGAATTCATCCGACTTTAAAGCACACTGATAATAAGCAGAACGTTATTGTGTGCTATTGTGGATGCTAATGTAATTATTGTTCTTGGTGTGAACGGACTATTAGAACTCCGGATCAGTTTGATTCAAGAACAAATCATTTAGACCAGAAGTGTTCCATTCAACTGCAAGTGCCCTACAAAGTGGACTTCACAGGGTATTCCACCATGTTAAGGAAGATTCCAATCTGAAGTGAGCTTAAATATTCAGTTCGGAAAGGGCATTCAGTTCAAACAGCATTGGGAATAAGGGAACATCAATACAACACGTCACTGGAAGTGGAGAGGGAAAAATACTCACCAGTCATTGTGTAACAGTCCATTGAAAGAAGTTTGAATAAAATAAACAAGGAAAAAAAATAGGCCTCAGTTGTGGTTTGCACATGGCTGTTTACAGGTGTAAAGTGCATGAGATGCAACAGTTAACAGTGTAACTTTCATGATTATAAGTTATATAATATAAAAAGTCATCTAATATAACAAAATTATGCTTATTTTCATATTAAACAAAATATATCTATTATTCAGTTTTGGGGTTTTAAATATACGGAAGATGATTAGGGCCAAGCAATAATAAAAAAATAAAACCATCTCGAGATTAAAGTTGTTAAATTTCAAGAAAAAAGTCGAGATAAAATGTTGAGAATAAACTCGTTAAATTATGAGAAAAAACTCGTTAAATTTCGAGAAAAAAGTCGAGATAAAATGTTGAGAATAAAGTAGTGGTGAGCCGTTATCGGCGTTAACGTGCTGCGTTAACGTGAGACTCTTATCGGGCGATAAAAAAAATATCGCCGTTAATCTATTCTCAAAGTTGGGTTGGGAGCTGGGTCTATACTACGCAAGCTATGATGACTTTCACCTTGATATTTTAGCACGGATGTATACCTAGCCGAATTGACCCTTCGCAAAGACCGCCCCCCTTAGTTACTGTTGCTTTGTCCGACAAGCCGTGGCGCTGTCACGCCACACACAGTGAAAAATACATCGCGGAGCAAAGAGGAAACTGACAACATGTCGACAGACAAGACAGAGCAGGTTACTTATGATATTAAACAAAGTCCCAGCTTTAAAACTGTGTAGTTTTTTTAAGAAGTTCAAACAATAAAAACGTTTTGTTGCTCTTTAATATGTCGTGACAGATTGCTGTGGCGCCTCAGCTCAAGAGGCTCGTAAACCGATCGTCTCTTACTACGAGTCCATTTATAGCACCAAATAAACATGAATGAACATGAGAAACAATGTTGTTTCAAACGCGGAAAGATGTAAATATACAAAATTTTTCAAGTTTAACTACACCGAGGTTAATCTTCTAACTCCTGACTGCTTTGGTGACACAATGGTGGATTACTTTTAGTCATTAATTGCGTCCCAAATTACGCACTATACACTATGCACTTCTACACTATGTACTTGTGCACTATGCACTCATCCATGTAGTGTGTGAATTATATAAGGTTATTTTGTCATTTAACAACGGAGTCCGATCCTCCCTTCCCCTCCATTACGTAATTAAAACTGCGACAGTTGAGTGCACGAAGTGTCCAACATTCCACACTTCGTTTTTTCCGTTAATTTAGTGCATCATCTGGGTATTTAAAGTGCACTTTTTCTTTTTGGAATTTTCTGTGTGAACGCACTACTCGCACTATTTATACTTAAAAACGTCATAGAATAGTGCATAAGTACGCCAATTGGGACGCACCTATTATTTGGGTATCACACATATTCTGAATGTCTTCGGCAGAATTCAAATGAGCCATTTTAATCTAGATTAATCTAGATTAATTCCAAGATTAATCTAGATTAAAAAAAATTAATCTATGCCCACCACTAGAATAAAGTCATTAAATTACAAGAAAAAAAGTCGAGATAAAATGTTGAGAATAAAGTCGTTAAATTACGAGAACAAATTCATTAAATTATGAGAAAAATGTCGTTAAATTTCGAGAAAAAAGTCGAGATAAAATGTTGAGAATAAACTCGTTAATTTATGAGAACAAATTCGTTAAATTACGAATTTGGTCTCAAAATTTAACGACTTTTTTCTCGTAATTTAATGACTTTATTCTCATAATTTAATGAGTTTATTCTCAACATTTTATCTCGACTTTTTTCTTGAAATTAACGACATTTTTCTATAATTTAATGAATTTGTTCTCGTAATTTAAACTTTTTTTCTTATTCTCAACATTTATCTCAACAAATTAACGAGTTTTTTCTCGAAATCTTTAATCTCGAGATGTTTTTTTTTTTTTTTTTATTATTATTATGCTTGGCCCTAATCCTCTTCCGTACAAATATGACAGATTACATGAAATGAAATTTATAAACTTCAGGAAATAGGAAGCAGTGAATATTTCGTAAGGATCCTGTGAATCTTAAAGGGTTAGTTCACCCAAAAATGAAATTTCTGTCATTAATTTCTCACCCTCATGTCGTTCCAAACCCGTAAGATCTTCATTCATCTTCAGAACACAAATGAAGGTGTTTTTGATGAAATCCTCCATTGACAGCTATGCAACTATTGAAGTTTCAAAAAGTTCATAAAGAGACCCTAAAACTAATCCATTGAGGGGTTTTGTCCAAATTTTCTGAAGAGACACGATTGCTTTATTATATGATAAGCAGTTTAAATTTAGGCTTTTATTCACATATAAACATTTATCAACACACATCAAGTTGTGGTAAACAGAAGCTCAAGCATGTTTGCTTGACGTGTGCGAGAACCAGTGAGGTTCATTCTCATGTTACACAACACGTTTGAGCTTTGTTCTCAAGTGTGAACCAGGTTTGGTTGAGCATGATCAAGTCTTTTCAGAAAAATCTGGACTAAACCACTCAATTCATATAGATTAGTTTTGTGAGGGTGAGGGTGAGTAATTAATGACAGAATTTTCATTTAATGCAGCTAAGTTTTGTTAACTGGATCAATAGATGCATTTAAAAAAATCTGACAAAAAAAAAAAAAAGATTTGTTGACAAATCTGATATTGATACTTCTTTCAGGAATGAGCCAAGGAGAGATAGGGCAGAGGTAAAAATCTGTTACTCAGAAAACTACAGCATGGCAGACTTTGAATGTAGTACACAGGTCATATGGATTAATTGCACAATACTTTTATGGAGCTTTTTTTGTCATTTGGAAGTATTTTGATAACGCTAAAATAGTTGCCAGAATATTCTTCTAAAATCCCCTTGTGTTCCACAGAAGAAATACAGGATTGAAATGACAAAGGGTGAGAAAATGAAGACAGACTTCAAATTTTTGAGTGAACACTCCCTTTAAACAGTAATTAACATGGTTGCACAAGTTAAAAAGGTGATAGCACATAAAATTTGGATTCTGAAGTACATTCATCCAGCTCTGCACTGGCAAATAGAGATGTAGCTACAAACAATTGTGCGGTCACCTCTTCAACCCAACTAATTAGCCTAATGCTATTTTACTAGGCACTTGAAATGTCAGCGCATTTGTAGATTTAGTGTAAACTTAAATTCCATTACCTAGCAGGCATTATTGCTCAGCGAGTTGAGCTGATCTCTCCCTTGGGCCCGATATGTTTCCCCTGCTCTGTCATCTTACTAACCGTTCTGTCTAGACCAACTTAGAGCCCCATAATCCACCACAGGGATCAATAAACTGCACATAATTCAAGGCTAATAATGAGCCTTCAGTACCACGCAAATGGTCAGCTACTCTAAAGGAATGGAAGGCATAAAATGATAATGTAATTATTAAAAGGACAGATAAAATGAGCAGGCGCTCACACTCTCATATTGGAAAGGCTAAAGTCAATTAGCAGCACTTGAAATTATTGTTATTCCTGAGCCGGCTGATTGGGGAGGAAGTTAATGTAACTGACGCCCAAGGTAAATGTAGGACATAACTTGTAGTGCCAAGAGCAGCTCTGTTATGTTGTGGGCAATTGGAGAGTAATTATATACATACTGTGCGATAAATGTTCTTTGATATTTACTATAGATTACTGGGTGTAAGGCTAAACTGCACACATTTTCAGACAAGTTGATACTGAGAAGAAAATGACTTGCTGAAGCACTAAAATTGTGCTTCTAAAAGATCTACTTGTAACTTAAATGTGTTAAATCATTGTTTTTCCTCTAGTGAGATGGGTTGGCATACATAAAACCAGCAAATTGTTTTTCATTTTAGTTTCATCAAGTTAAGGCTCAGGTAATTAAAACGTCTTGCTTTTTATTATTGGGTGTTTCATCAACTATAGCTGCTTTTAGCCCATCTAAGAAATACTCTTCTTAGAATAATCTTTAAACACACTTTTCACACTCACCATAGTTCACTTAAAGTCACCTTGAAATCAAAATTTGAGTTTTTTAGCTTTTAGTATGAATATGTTAGCCTTCAGGTTATGAATAAAGCTGTTGTTTTCCAAAACAACGACAAAAATTGCACTTAGGAGATATAAGCATTCAAAACTTACAATCTCTAACTTCCTTTAAAATGGATCACGTATTTTGATGACAGTGTAAATATGCCTTCCATTGAGGCGAATAAAGTATGGTTTCTAATGCTGCACATTCCAAGGCACTTCAGTGGGCGTATAATTTGTCTACTAACAATGTCCAACATTGAGCATACACTACTGCTCGATTTTTTTTTTTTTTTCTCAAGACAATTAATGTTTTTATTCAGCAAGGATGTATTAAATTGTTTAAAAGTGAAAGTAGAGGCATTTGTAATTCTACAAAAGATTTTAAAAAATGTTATTTTGAACTTTCTATTCATCAGAGAATCCTGGAAAAAAATATTAAGCAAAAATATTTTCTATGGTGATTGACACTTAGTTTTGTCGTGGCCACGACATATTAACTTGTGGAAACAACATCCTTGTGGCCACGTGATGTGAAGTCGTGACCTTGAGATCCTATGTTGAGGAAACAACATCTATTTCTCGTGGCCACACAAACATCCGGCATGAACATAACAACCTGGGTTTATCAGAAATGGATATTATTATTAAATTAATATTTTATTTTGAATTAAGGATGAAAAAAATGCAGAATTAAGAAATGATTACAGGCCTATACAGAATGTTAATTAGGTAAAGAGAAAGTCCATGGGATGGTATAGATAAAAAATGTTTTCTTGCAGGCCTATATTATTTTATGTTCTTATATATTCTTTTAACATTTATTGATAATAACCAACTTCAATCGAATGCTATCTATAGGCAACATCGCACACAGTATAATAAATAGTAGGCCCATAATATACGTTAATATAATCATTTCCTAATGCCTTTTTTGTCATTCTTAATTCAAAATAAAATATTAATTTATTAATAATATCACTATTTCCATTTCTAAGAAATCGCAGGTTGCTATGGTCATGCAGGTTTGTTTATGCATTAAACTACGACTTCACATCGCGTGGCCACAACATAAGGATGACATTCCCTTGACAAAATGATCTGGCCATGACATATTACCATGTTCCCATGAGTTAAAAAAAAAAAAATTCTGTCATTTATTACTCACCCACATGTTGTTCCACACCCGTAAGACCTTCGTTAATCTTCAGAACACAAATTAAGATATTTTTGTTGAAATCCGATGTCTCCGTGAGACCTGCATAGGGAGCAATGACATTTCCTCTCTCAAGATTCATAAATGTACTAAAAACATATTTAAATCAGTTCATGTGAGCACAGTGGTTCAATATTAAAAATATAAAGCGACAAGAATATTTTTGGTGCGCCAAAAAAACAAAATAACGACTTATAAAGTGATGGCCAATTTCAAAACAATGCTTCAGGAAGCTTCGGCGCATTATAAATCAGCGTGTTGAATCAGCGGTTCGGCGCACCAAAGTCAGGTGATTTCAGCAGTTTGGCGGTTTGACACGCGATCCGAATCATGATTCGATACACTGATTCATTATGCTCCGAAGCAGCGTTTTGAAATCGGCCATCACTAAATAAGTCGTTATTTTGTTTTTTTTGGCACACCAAAAATATTCTCATCGCTTTATAATATTAATATTGAACCACTGAACTCACATGAACTGATTTAAATATGTTTTTAATACATTAATGGATCTTGAGAGAGGAAATGTCATTGCTGTGAATGCAGGCCTCACTGAGCCATCGGATTTCATCAAAAATATCTTAATTTGTGTTCCAAAAATTAACGAAGGTCTTACGGTTGTGGAACGGAATGAGGGTGAGTAATAAATGACATTATTTTAATTTTTGGGTGAACTAACCCTTTAATATGTCATGGCTACAACAAAACTAAATCACCGATGTTTTCAATACTGATAACAAGAAACATTTATTGATCATTAAATCAGCATATTAGAATAAATACTAAAGGATCATGTGACACCAAAATTACATTTTAAAATATATTAAAATAGAAAATGGTTATTTTAAACTGTAATAATAATTTCACAATATTAGTTTTTTACAGCTTTTGTACAAAAATTACAGCTTGATTTTTTTTTTTTTTTTTACTTTTAATTTTTTTATTGTTCATTGTTTCATTTTAAGCAATTCACAGACACTTAAGCTCTTGAACAACCACTATACTAACTTTAGGTAAAATTAAATGTGACTGAGGAAAAGTCATTATTCATATAAAATGTGTTTCATAAAATAAATGGAAATGATTAATTATAATTTTACTCTTTGTTTAGACTACCATAGTTTTAAAATATAATAATATTTTCATTATGCTTTTTCATAGTAGAAAAGGGTAAAACAAAAATCTGTAGCGAACCAGAACTTCCCACAAAGCAATACACGGGCTCCTCTGCCAATGTCCATCCTCGAACTACATTAAAATAAGCTGCACATTAGGAAATGAACAATGAACCATTTAATCTACTGCAAAAGCGGCATGGGCAGATCTAAATTAGCACCGTTCACTGAAAATACACTAAACATTGTGCGGTTTCACCTGCCGAGTGAGAACGTGAACATAGTTGTCTTTTCCACCAGGCTGCTTCCTCCTAATGCACTAAATGTTTTGGCTTGCACAAAATGTCACCCTTCCCAGAGAGGACTGGCATTTGAAGTGGGTTTTGTAGACCCTCCGGCCAGATCGCTGAAGGCAGAACAGCCGCCACGTATCCAACGAGCATGAAAGAGGCGAATCTGTCTGAGAGGAGCATTAGATGATAACACCAGAGAACGAATGCCACATACCCACATCACTCAAAAGCAGTGAGGACAGCTTGTTTCAGGGTCTGTTAAGTATGACCATGCCAGTGGGGGATTCAAAGTAAAGCACAGTGCTCCCAGGCCTTTCAGTGTCTGATTCTGAGGCTGACAAAGGCCTTGATTGAAGCTAGAAGTCTCTGAGCTAAGCAGCCTGACAGGATAATAGGACATCTGGAACAGATGTTTACTCCCCCATTTGTAAAATGGTGTCGGCTATGGGTGAATTGTTATGCTAATGCACATGCAGACACACCCTCTCTTTTGCATAGACTCAGCTGCCAATTAAAAGTTTGATATTTTTTAGTAACTTGTTTACTGATTAAAGATACTAAGAAGTGTTTGGGTGGTATGAGTTAAAATACAATCAAATAAATTTAATCAAGTAAAGAGATTCGCCTTTTGTTGTTCTTCCAAAATGAGCTGCCTTTTAAAAGTTATTTAAATAGCGTCTGCTGTCACCACTGCAATATTTCTAGCATTTTAAGGACAAATAATCAAATGACTGTCAATGGAAGTCAACACATGATAGCAGTCTTCTGATTTCCCCCAGCTTACCCAGTGTTTATGCGGTAATCAACACTCAGCCATCTGCGAATGTGCAATTAGCATAATTGGTGTACGTTACACGCTTAATGTAAAGCACATTTTTTACTGCCATTCTACTCCCGGTACATCTAATTGCGATTGAGTTTGGGAGGAAAAACATTTGGAGTCTCTGGGAATGTTAAAAAGCAGATTAGCTGGCTGCACTGAGTCCAGGTGCGAAAGGGTCAAAGGTCAAGTGGCCTTGCTTTTATCTGACAAATAGTTTGGTAACACCTGGACGAAAGGCAAGAGTTTAAACGCATGAGTGAATGGGCATGACACTGCAGTCTCTTCCAGCTGCTCAAATCCAGCATAAATTGGACTCCATTAGAATTAACAGCCTTTACTGGATCTTAATTTACATATAAAGGCAAGAAGACATCTGTCATAAGATATCTGGGAGAAGACATTTCTAAACTGCTTGTAACAATGCCTAAAGAACGTTAAGCTGTATCTACGGCATTTGCCATAACAAGGGTTTTCAAAACTTTCTGATGGACCCCAAAATATGACAGCTTCCTTGCAAGGTTCCCCTTTCTAAAATGCATGATAAATGTTCTTTGTAAACTGACTGTCAGAACATTATACTAAAGTGTTATCTGGAAAATACAGACCTAGTATCTACATTAGAAGTGTATACCTTTTCTGTTCACTATTAATTGTTAGATGTTAGACATATAAACCTGTAGAGAAATACTTTTATTCAATTTAACTCAAATTTACTAATAGTGCTTTTCACAAAAACATAAATACACTTATTATTTCTTTTTTATTTAATGTTATATTTTTTAAAGAAATTAATACTTTTATTCAGCAAGATGCATTAAAGGGTTAGTTCAAAATTTCTGTCATTAATTACTCACCCTCATGTCGTTCCAAACCGTAAGACCTTCGTCCATCTTGGGAACACGAAGATATTTTTGATGAAATCTAAAAGGTTTTTTTTTTTTTTTATCCTCAATAGAGCAACTAAATTACCACATATAAGGTCCAGTAAAAACATAGTTAAAATAGTCCATGTGACTACAGTGGTTCAACCTTAATGCTATAGAGTGACAAGAATACTTTTTATGCACAAAAACACAACAAAAATAACGACTTAATTCAACAAATTCGTGAACTAATCCTTTAAATTGATCATGTGACAGTAAAGACGTTTATAATGTTATATAAAGAGTTTTCTTTTTCAAATAAATGCTGTTCTGTTTACTTTCTATCCATTAAAGAAACAGAAAGAAAACAAACAAACATGGTTTTCACAAAAACATTAAGCACACATTGTTTTAAATGTAATAATAAGAAACGTTTCTTGAGCACCAAATCAGTATATTAGAATGATTTCTGAAGGATCATGTGACAATGAAGACTGGAGTAATGATGCTGAAAATTCAGCTTTGCCATCACAGGAATAAATTACATTTTATTAAAATAGAAAACAGTTATTTTAAATTGCAATAATGTATGACAATATTAAAGGATTAGTTCACTTTCAAATTAAAATTTCCTGATAATTTACTCACCCTCATGTCATCCAAGATGTTCATGTCTTTCTTTCTTCAGTCGAAAAGAAATTAAGGTTTTTGATGAAAACATTCCAGGATTTTTCTCCATATAGTGGACTTCAATGGAGCCCAAACGGTTGAAGGTCAAAATTACAGTTTCAGTGCAGCTTCAAAACGTTCTACGTGATCCCAGACGAGGAATAAGGGTCTTATCTAGAGAAACCATCGCTCATTTTCTAAAAAAAAAAATATATATATAAGTTTTGCTCATCTTGAACTAGCTCTCTTCTTCTCTATTAGAATTCTGGCAGTGTAGACACTGCTAAGTGTATTACTGCCCTCCGCAGGTTAAAGTTTGAACTAATTGTTATATACTTGCACTAGCATATTGTATATGACAATTTAGTTCAAACTTTAACCTGCAGAGGGCAGTAATACACTTAGCAGTGTCTACACTGCCGGAATTCTAATAGAGAAGAAGAAGAAGAGAGATAGTTCAAGATGAGCATTTATGGTTGAAACATATAAAATTTTTATTTTTTTTTTTAGAAAATGTGCAATGGTTTCTCTAGATAAGACCCTTATTTCTCGTCTGGGATCACTGTAAACTGTAATTTTGACCTTCAACCATTCGGGCTCCACTGAAGTCCACTATATGGAGAAAAATCCTGGGATGTTTTCCTCAAAAACCTTAATTTCTTTTTGACTGAAGAAAGAAAGACATGAACATATTGGATGTCATGGGGGTGAGTAAATTATCAGGAAATTTTAATTTGAAAGTGAACTAATCCATTAACATTTTACTGTATTTTATCAAGTAAATGCAGCCTTGTTGAGCATAACAGACAAAAAAAATCTTAACAACCCCAAACTATTGAACGATAACATATAGTAAAGCAGTCCTTCAAATACATAACATTAAAAATACATACTTTTTTTTCTATAGACCCCCTAGAATCCCTCTCTTGGCCCCCCTGGAGGTCCCAGTTTTAAAACTCCTGTGCTATAACAAATTCCATTTACAATTCAGATGTGCTTGTTATAGACAAAACACATCAATCTTTTAAATGAAAGAACAATTAAATTAGGCTCACATGCAGGCATTTAAAACTATTTCAATTATTTTAAGGTTAAACAGAGGGAGATGGAGCCCTGGACACAGTTTGCGATATAAGCCTCTGTGTCCAAAAAAATATCCCTACAAAAATAGCACCACAAGCTGACAGATGCCTTTTTTCCCTCTCACTGTGGGATAAAATATGCAAAACACAAGCTTTCAAACTCATGTTTAATTGTATCACGTCATGGATGTAGGCTGGGGCATTGTTGCTTGAAGTATAAATTGAGTAATTCAATTAAAGAGCCCTGCGTAGACACATGATAACGGATGGAGGACGACCCTAACCCGGGCCTGAACCTCACGTCACCTTCAGATCACTCGGCTTTCCTGACAAATGGAGGCCGGTTAATAACTGAAACACATGGCTGCTGCCGTAGGTCAATAACATCCTTTCCTTCATCGGCATGACTGAATTAACTGCCTCGCCCTGTAGTCCAGCCGTCTTTCTTCACGTGTAAATAGAGCTAACATGCAGCCGCTGATTAGCTATAAAAGCCCTTCTTATCTTAAAAAAAAATAAATAAACAGCTGGAGTTAATGACGACTTTGCTCTGTTTGTGTTATTGAGGGTTATGCAGTCAAAAGCAAAGAGCCTAACATGTTCTGTTTGTAGTGTCCATCAAAGATTGAGATCACTTGACAGTTTGACAACAACAGAGAATGACTTGAAGTAAAGGAGTGCGAACCAACCCTTGAAGGTCAGGAGAGTTTCATGAGGAGGAGCCTTAATCCTATGAACTTCAAAGTTCAAAAAGCAGTTGCATGTTTAATTTCCCTTAACCGTGCACTGTACAAAAAGAAATTGCTGAGAAAATTTTAACACAAACTGATGCATTCACATTTTTAGGTTCTCTCAACTATTGTTTAAAAAAAAAAAAAAGTGCTGCTTTTTGTCAGTTTGAATTTGTTTGTTCACTAAATGCAAAATGCTTTATTCAACCAATACATTCACCAAAGCAACTACGGATTACTTGTTCAAGAAATTTTCAATAGTAACACAATAAATTGTTCTATATATATAGTTTTATGGGACACTTAATATGCTATCATTGTTTCTAAAGGCGCAATCAGCTTACAAAGCAAAGATATCTGGGATATAGTTTTAAAGGTTGAACATAGACCTGAACACTTGATAATGATGAAGAACAATGATAATCAACAAATGTAAGACAAGCTTTTAAAATCACAACAAATAACTAACAATAAAGAAAAACAAAAGCTGTTGTTGCATGCTGGGAACCCACAAACCCTTACAATTCCAGTAATGTTGTTGACTAGTTGAGACAACATTTGAGGGAATTCTGTTGGACTGACATGTTTTTTATGTAGTTTTAAGTAATGCACATTTCAGCATTTATTTGTGATTTAAAAGGTCCTGTAAACTGGAAAATATGTAGTTGCTTTTTTTACAGTGTGTAATTTAATAGTCAACACGAGTTGCGTTACATAAACACTGATTAAATCCGCTAAGCATCTGTGTAATGAGAAATAACCACCCTTGATAATTTGTACATCCCCCTAAATTTCCTTTCTGTTATTTTTGTAAATACCTAGATGAAATGGGGCAGAGACCAAACCATCCTCCCCCCCACCCCCCAAAAGGCTTGTCTAGTCTTTTAATATTGTGAAAATATTTACAAGGTTAAGTGAATCTAATTGAAAACCACCTACGTGAAAGGCTTTCTCAAGCCCAAACTCAGGATTAGGGTAAAATACTGTTTAAATTCCATTTAAAAAGAATTACAACCCTTTACAATAACGCATTAAAAGACTTCCCTCCAAAGGTGTGCAAACATGTCTTTCGCATGCTAATATCATATAGGGAAAAAGATGCTATGTATCCACAAATTATTTATCCGGGTATATTTAATAGAATCTTTTGTAGAGATGTGCGCAGCAGGAGGTGTTCTTTCTGAGACTGTTTAAAAACGCTGTAATCCGCTGCGAACTAAAGGTGGCAGTGCCATTGTGTGACTGACAAATTTGTTTACAGGCATGCGCTAACCCAACAGATTAAAACACTATTGCAGGGAAGATAAGCACGCAGGCGTCTGACTGTCACAAACCTCCGCAACCCTGTCTTTAATGCAGGAGAAAAGAGTCAGATTGAACAATGGCTTTAAATCCATTCCACCCCTCCACAAGGCCTATTTGACATTGTTCTAGTGCTGCCCACACAATTTTCACATTTCAAAGTCAGTTTAATCAAGAGCTCAGGCAAAAGAGGATGGATCAGAGGGAAGAGAAGGTTTTTGCCATTCAAACGAACTCATGCAAATGATCACTCCAGTATGGAGTTTGTGTCAGGCTGGCTTTGGGTGAACCTTTATCAAACGAGGGATTTGATTTTGTTCTCTCTCTTGCCTCTTTGTTCTGTTTGGCACACAGCCCATTCAGTTAGAGGAGAAAAAATGCTCGCACTGGGGGGCATTCACTTTTAGTCTTACACTACTGTCTTTGGGCAAAGCGTTGACATTATAAACTATTAGTGCAAGATCAGTTAAGCAAGTTAAGGACAAGATACCTCAGGCCCGAAGGTTGAAATATAGACAGGAGCCATTGGAAATGCCAGGATACATCATGGAGCAGGGCCATAACCACCATACACATGTTTACTTACACAATTTTCCTCAAACTGAATAAATCACATTTTTAAATTCTAGAGAGATTCTGAAATTTTTGTTCATCTGAACAATTAACTTTGCAATCTGATTTACGTATTTGTTTATATTTTTCATCACTGTCAGGCAGAAACCATGTCCAAAGCTGATGTTTTTCAGGAAATAGGAAAAAAAGCACCATATTTTTTAAAATAACTAAACATTGTGCTGATACTGTGGCTTTATATATGGTCATATATGGTTTATATTATTAACATTTTAGCATTTTCTGTCATTTGGCCAAAATCTCATGTTATAAAAGATGAAGTGCTATGCACAGGCTATTTAAGTCAGTACTGGCTATGACTCAACGGCAGATGCTAGACTAAGACACTCTACTCCGCTTCGAGGAGACACTACAGACAAAAACACAGTTTTTTCAGGCACCTGTCAATTTTGAGATTTTATGCTTTTTGGCTTTTCATAAGGTGTTTTTTCAGACTGGTGGAAAGAAAATATCCAAAATACACTTTTAAGTGTATATTTTATAGCACTTTATCTATTTACGTCTATAGATTTCAATTACAGTAAATATCTTTAAAGGCTGTTTTCTCAAAATGAGTTTTTTTCTCCTGCTCTGAGTCAGAAATCTCCACTTCAGCAGAACTTATATACACCAAACTTTACAATTTTATTCCTATCTATATTCTTAAGGTTTTTACAGAGGGATTTGTTGAGATATAATTTGCCTGATTTTATACAACATTTTATTCCAAAAAAAAAATTGGTGAAAATTATGTATTTTCTGGCTGTTGATAGCATTTTTTGAATTATGGACTGATAAAAAGAGATAGCCAAAATTCCCTCTGTAAAAACCTTTGAATTTAATATGTCAAAAAACTTAAACAAGAATTTTGAACCTGACGTCATTCAATATTCAGATTTTTGTTCTAGAAACGTATGCAAATTAGCGCATATTTAATTAGATAATGCCTCATTTGCATATTTAAATATAAGATTTTAGAAAATTCATAACACAAAAAATGTTTGCAATTTTTAATGTAATCAATCAGCTGGGGAAGTATGGTGATATCTATTAGTTAATTTTATTTACCCTATTCACTTGGGGTGTCTCGCTTATACATAAAAATTAGCCGTTATATATAATTTCTTGAGTAAAGAAAATGCTGTATATATTCAAACCACAAGTTCTTTGTTCACCCTTCAACTGCAAACCAGCAGAGACGGTCCAAAATGTGTGTGGCACTTCATTCACAATAGAGGCAGGGTGGAGTTATGAGATTTTACCAAAAGATTGGTAATCCAGTAGAGTTACAAGGTTTAGTCACAAGCTCTGTTTAATACTTTTCAATAGTTTGGTTAAATATTAGCAAAACCCACAGATGTAAGGGGGGACCAATAGTAATTATTTATTAAAAAAAAAAAAAAAAAAAAAAAAAAAAAAAAATATGTAGTGCCCAGTTACCACTGCGATGTCACCAGAGAGTCCTGTTTGCCTTGATAACAGTCAGAAGTCAGAAGTTCTTTTGTATAGCAAATATTTAGTACATATTCATTCTCCTCCATTGACCAGTTCATAAAACGTAATTAAACATATTCACATTTGTAAGATGTAAAACGTGTGTAAACATAATCACGGCACTGCGCATGAGCAGGGTATTTTCAAGCATCGGATTTAAGCATTTACTGCACATGATTTTTTTTTTTTTCCCTATTAGTCAGATTATTTTTCCATCTACACCATCCCTTCCAACCCGATCCAAATTGAGCTCAATCGGATCGATTGTGGTGTTTACATGAAGGCGTTTCAGTCCAATTGAGCCATTAATCCGATTACTAACGGATTATTTGGTTGCATGTAAACATAGCTATTGAGGTGGACAAGTCCCCCAATCAAATCAATGAAGTTCCGCTTTTTGTCTGTTCGCAGAAGCCAAGCGTGAATTCCAGCACATTGCTTCAGTTTTAAAGGTCAAAGAGTACAAGGTAAGGTAACTAAATATTTAATATTTGCCAATTATTTATGATAGAAATACTTTCCCTGCTCTCCCTGCCTTTCAGTAAATGATTTAGTGTTTGAATATTATTTGCAAATATTTAAAATGCATTATTTAATAAATTCTGTTTTGTTTTGTTTTTTTAAACCCCTTTTAAATACCCCTTTCACATAATCTTTTTTTTACCTACTATAGAGAGAAGTGTGAATATTCAGATGCAGTTACGTCCTTGTCTGGGAGGCAGTATGGAAGCACTGAGATTTTTAGGTTCCTATCCATATAAACACTACAAGAACATATGCTACATGTACATGCACTGTGGCATCTTCTTAAAGAGAAAACGCAAAGAGCAAACCTCACAGCAGCTTATTCGAAACATCTGGTTCTTCCGGCAAAACTATTTACCTCATATCGTCAAGGTAAAAAATGATTATTGCCAATTAAATGGCCATTAATTTTGCAAGCAGAAAATCCTGCCAGATGTTTTGCATCAGAGAGAAAAATAGCCACTCCTATAGTCACTGGCATGATGGATCTTTTCCATACACATAAGCACAATTAAACATGTGGACTTTTGTAATGTACCTGCATTTAAAGGGGCTAAGCTGACAGTTGAGTATTGAGCACAGTCTGGGCTGAAGCAACTAAGTTCAAGAGTTTCCTACAGGACAGAGATATGATTTATAAAAGGGCTCTTCAGACTTGATTAATTCGATGCCACTATGCTGCCCGTTGTCTGAAAATAAACTGAAGGCCTTTTGAAAATCGTTGCCCTATTTCTTCTTATTGATATATCTGTGGCACAATTGGAAAAATAGAATCTAGGTCTTATAAATTAAGAACTCCTTGCTAGGCCACATGGAAACTGAAAACACTCCAAAGACAACGGCTGACTCCTCAACCTAACATAATAAATGACTATTGGGCGCTATAACAATCTGCTCCCTGCTTGCTCTGACCTCGACACAATGGCCCAGGTTGCCCAGCTGTGGCCCTGCTGGAGTGCAGCAGCTGAAGGTAGTGTTACTGTGCTCTCCACCCTGACCTGACTGGCTCTGGCTCTTCCTCAGGCCAGCACTTTTTAATTCCCATAAGAAGCAGAGAAGCGCTGAGAGGCCGGGGCAAGCAGGAGTAAGCATCTATTGCACGTGTCAGGGCCAGAGCCCATACACTCCCTCACTGACCTCAATTAAAGCAGACTAAAGACTAAAACTAACTGCCCTGTTATATGCACATGGATACAAACTAGCAAGTGATTGATTACACGGATGGCATTATTAAACACCCATGTTTACAGTTCCAGTGTTACCAAAAGAAAAATAAAGCCATCATGAAATCATAATTATCTGTGCATAGTTTTTTTTTTTTAAATCATGTGCCCTAATAATCTTAAAATCAAAATAACTTCCCCTCCCTCTTACAGTGACATCTCTTCTCTAATAACATGTTTACTGGCATGAGGGCGGGACAATTTGTCATTCACATGAGATCACAGCAAAAGAAAACCTCAATGATCCAACAATCCAATCAATTCCCCATGGACAAAAACAAGTCCTACATTTTTCCTTGTTCGAGAAGCCGTTTCTCGCAGTCTTATGTCACAATAGGGGAAAAAAAGACAACTTCAATTTCATGCCAAATTTAAGTATGAACAGAGCGTGATGTCATGCCGAAAATATCAATTGCGCAATATCACACGAGCAACAACAGTAGGCACAAGGCCAAATGTTTTACATAACAATACAATAAATAACGAGTTAATATAGACTAACTTACATGTTTGACACAATATTCCAGTTTTTGTAGTTTTGCTCCGCCAACGAAAAATAGTTCCAAACAACTCACAGCAATGGTGTTTGATTCCTGGATGAATTTTTGTTGAAACAAATCATTTGAGTGAATAATTCAATGACTCACTCATAAAAAAGGTCAAACCTGAATGAATGACTGTTTGAACGAATCGGTTAAAGGATTAGTTCACTTCAGAATTAGAATTTCCTGATAATTTACTCACCCCTAATGTCTTTCTTTCTTTAGTCGAAAAGAAATTAAGGTTTTTGAGGAAAACATTCCAGGATTTTTCTCCATATAGTGGTCTTCACTGGGGTACAATGAGTTGAAGGTCCAAATTGCAGTTTCAGTGCAGCTTCAAAGAGCTCTACACGATCCCAGCCGAGGAATAAGGGTCTTGTCTAGTGAAACGATTGGTCATTTTCTAAAAAGAGTAAAGATTTTTATATTTTTTCACCACAAATGCTCGTTTTGCACTGCTCTGCGATGTGCCATGCATTACGTTATCACGTTAGAAAGGTCACACATGACGTAGGTGGAAGTACCGCGGTAGGGTGGAAAACTCTATCTCATTTTCTCCTCCAAACTACAAAATTGTCCGACATCGTTGTTTTACCTTTTTTTGTAAAGGTCATTTGAATTAGTCTTTGCATGTTCGCTTTGTAGACACTGGATTGGTATTTCCACCTCAGTCCTGTGTTACTTGGGAATATCCTGGACGAGCCAATCTCTAATCCTTTAAATGAGTGAGGAACTCGCTCATAAGTGCCCAACTACTGGTGTAACAAAGTAACCAGCAGAAAGAGATGTGATGATGCATTTGCACAACAATACCATTGCATTAAACACTGCTGGGTTTCTAATAGCCTATAGCTTCTGATGAAGTGTCTGTAAATGATATCTTTCTGCCTTTCATCTGCCTTTCTTATTTGTTTGTTTGTTTGTTGGTTTATTCATTTATTTATGCTCGGCCAATCAAATTGTAGGACCGGGACTAACTTTTGTAGGCTATTACTTTTATTGAGAGGCTAAATAGATGCTTTGTGGTTATTTTTTCAAAAAATATTGATAACAATCAACAAAAATGTTGATACCTCTTGATTTTCTTCCCTGAGCCACTGAGGATGTTAATTTATCCTTGCGCTTTAAAGATCACGGCAGTCCTGCTTGCAATCAGGCAAAACATGAATAACATCAAACCTCTAAATCACTGCTTCACTGTTATTTTGGGATACCCAGCAGACCAGGACACCAATTGAAGCCTCATCAGCGGCCCTATCAACTCAGCTGCAGTGGTGGGTGGCCGGAGCAGATTTGTGAGGGTCATATGCCTAACTGCGACCTCCATAAGCAACCAACACGCCAGGCTTCTTTTAGCTAATGCAATTAACCTTGTGGAGAGCAATAAAGAAGGACAGGCAGAGACACAGAAAAAAAGAGCAACAAAAAGAAAACAGACAGTGGAAAGTGGGAAAGCCACAGTATGATAAAGAGAGAGAGGAAGAGAGGGAGACTCCCAGAAAGAAAGGTAGAGGTGAGAAGCTTAACTCATAATGATAGGGGGAAGCGTGCCTGGGCTGAGGGGGCTCTCTTCTCTCGGCACTGTCTCTTCTCAGGGGAAGCAAAGGTTGGGAGCACTCGTCTCGTGGAGGAGGTAAGATGAAGGGCCGGTGTCAGGCTGGCTTTTAATGGTCAGAACTGTGGTTAGTTCTTCTGACTATGTCCTGTCCCCCGTGGCTCAGAGTCCACTCCATATAACTGGCCATAATTCACCTCGTTTGGCAGTTTGGGGTCTCGGAGGTGCAGGATAAAAAGTGCAGGGAGCAGTAATGGCACCAAGAACAGCTGAGGGCACATCTAGTGAGAGAAGAACAGAAAACCGCACTCTGACTGGAACCTTTAAACCAGTACCTGCAAAATCAAATACCGCAAAAGCGTTTAATTGTATAATGGTGTCAAAACTGCACATAAAATGTTTTCATATTGAATAATCACAAAAATAAATAAATTACTTGTACACTTACATTTAAAAATAATGCACTGTTATATTGGTTGTATAACTCTATGGAACCTGCTCACACTGCAGTAGGACTTCATTACTGTCAGTTACTTTACTGCTATTGCCAAGCGTTTTTGCATGTTCACTGTGACATTTTTCCTCTTTAGTTTTTATATACATTTCTACATTATATATATATTTTTTTATTTCTTTCATATATTTTATAAATTTAAAATGTTCAAATATTTTATTAGATTTATTCAACTGTATTCAGCTGTTAAATGTTGAGTCTTTCTGTCTGTTGCTAATACCAAATGTAGGTCGTCTTAGAAGCATCCAAGAAAAAATTTCATTGAACTTTCATTGAACTAGAAAATTTGGACCGCTGTATTCATATACATTAGTTTTATAATCTCTTTATGAACTTTTTGAAGTGACAAAGTGGTAGTTGCATGTACTGTCAATGGAGAGACAGAAATCTCTCAGATTTCATTTAAAATATATTAATTTGTGTTCCGAAGATGAAAAAAAGTCTCACAGGTTTGGAACGACAAGTAACTAATGAGGGTGAGTATTTTTTTATTTATTTATTTTTTTTTTTTGGTGAACTGGTGAACTAACTAATCCTTTAATGGTAATAGCTGACTAACTGCTGTGATTTGTTGATGACACTGAGAGAGAGAGAGAAAATAAAAAGGATGTGACAAAAAAAAAAAAAAAATGATGAAGGGGCTTTGCCATTTTCTGTTAGCTCTAACTGGGGCACAGAAGTGGTACTGCCATCAGGAGCTGGGAACCAGTTCTAGCCTGGGCATGTCAAATCTGGATCACTCAGGAAAAGACAGATCCTTCCTACCCCCTGTCCTGGGGCAAGTACGGACAGACCAAAAACACAGCTGAGCTCTACTGCAGACCAATTAAAGGCTGCAAATCAAAATCCCACTCTTCCTTAGAATCATTCTTTAAACCAGAGGTCATCAACCCTGTCCTGCAAAGTTTATATCCAGCCTGCTTCAGCACAACTGAATTTCACACCAATGTGATTTTCAAGTGATCCTGAAGAGGTTGATTAGCTGGTTCAGGTGTGTTTGATTAGGGTTGAAGCTAAAGTCCTTTGAACAGTGGGTCCCCAGGAGCAAGGCTGAGGACCTCTGCTTTAAACGATTAAATTATTATCCATATCATTATAAAGTAGTGCCAAGCCAACTGTTACGTGTGGCTGCTAGCCTCGCACGATGAAGAACGTCTTCATTCTAAGAAATTCAAAACACAGTATATCGCTGCAGAATACTAGGAAAGATGACAAACCACACAAAATACAAATGAGAACTGATCAAAAAAGAACTGAACCTAGAAACAAAACACACATGTGAAACTAATATGTAACTATGGAAACAAATGAGGACATAATCCGTAAGGAAACCAAAACAAAACAGAGTGGGGAAACAGGAACTAAAGGAAACAGAACATAATGTCAAAATAAGAGTCCACATAAAAAAACAATCTAGCTAAAAAAAAAAAACCTATTGAATTAAAATTGTTTGACACATATTGTGTTTAACTGCAAAGTTTAAAGAACATTTGAATTGAATAATTAATATGCAGCTGTGTTCTAAGTTTAGTTTTATTTTATTTCAAATAATTAATAATATTTTGTATAATTATATTTTGTAACACACACTCTCTCTCTCAATTGGATGGATTCAAAATGATTTCATATTCAGGATTTATAAATCAATATTCAGATTTCATAGAATTAAATCCTTTATGTCACCACATTATATGTATTGATAATATTTAAATAAAATGTGTGTAATCAATGACCTGTAAAGCTTTATAAGCTTATGTCTGTTAATGGTTTTAATGAATGTCATTTTCTCTTATTTGTCTCAATAACCATACAGACCCAAATATGCCGTGACTCGTGTCTTTACCTAACCCAAAACAACAAGGTGTTCTGTTTAGCTTCACGCAGCTAAAACAGAAGACATGTTAGCACTGTGACGGTCTCAGGGGAGCGAGCGGTGAGGACAGTGTGGACTCTCTCAGATACCAATCACTGCACCCAGGGGATTTGTCTTCACAGTAAAATCTCATTATCAGCCAGACCGGTACAATTTTCCATGCATATCTGCATATTGATTTCACTACAGACGCCATTGACTAAAAGACTACGACGGCTTGGCTGCCAGGGTTGAATAAAACGAGACCGGTTGATGATACGCCAGGGATGGGAAATCTGACAATAACAACCCTGAAAGTTTGATTTGACTGAAAGAGTGATCCACTTTGCCCAGAGTACAGTAATTTTGAGATTATGAGTTGCTCTAAGATGGTTGTAGGACATATATGATGTGATGGGTAATTATGGCGTGTCGTGGGTCGGGCTTGTCAGCGGCAGCCAACACAATCAGCTCAGTGCAGAAATAAATGGGTCAGGAGGAGAGTCGCTGATTAAAATCACATAGAATAGTGTGGGCTTTCCTTGCTGATTTCCACTGCTGGCCCTACATCTGTTCACCTACAAAGAGATACAGGAAAACGGAGATGGCAAGCAAACGTCTGTGGGGAAGGAACGCACACACGCTACATGCACGAGCACGTCGATCCGCATTAGCGCACACATCAGCGGACCTGCTCCAATCCTGTTAAACAGACGAATATAAAAAGTCTATGACACATATCAAAAGACTCTTATTTGAAACTGTACACATTTCTGCTTCAGCATACTTACTGAAGCATAACTAAGTGCGCTGAGCCACGCCAGTCAATAAACTTGAGTGTGTGTGCGTTTGAGACCATGTGTGTGATTGTGTTAACCTGCGCTGGATTGAATGGCAGGTGGGCTCAAAGGGCACAGTGTGCCTGCTGAGTGGGCAAGGAGAGTGGAGCAGCTGCAGCCGGGCCCACATGGCCCTTAACGGCCCCTCGCGGCCCCTGGCTGTCAGAGTAAGAAGCCGTACTGAGGGTCAGCTCTTCCGGCACATCACCAGCTAGAAAGAGGGAAAGAAAAAAAGAAAGAGGAATTATGTATAAAACATAACTGACATACTGCATTTGTCTGTGCAAACAACACTGTAATTCAGTTTTATGTATTAGGTAGCCACAAACTGTCTGTTTTGAAGACATGCTCAAGAGGTAAAGTAGACCATTTTCTGATCATATGGCATTGAGGTATTGGGGGTGGGGGGCTTTACCTGTGTAGACTTCTATAACAAGTCGATACTGAAATTTTAAAAATGTGACTCTTTGAGCACTGTTGAGCAGATTCGTAAACACCTCTGATTGGCCATTGTGTTCACACACTCAACATATATGTCTGTGATTGGCTACTATGATCAACGCATGGGAGCGTTTGAAACCACACGGAAGTGTTTGAATTTGAAAGCAGTTTGAAAGTGGGCATCTATCAGCGGACCGGTCGACTGATAAATGCCAGCTTTCAAATGCCCCCATGTGTATTTGTGTAAGCGCTCGGTGAAGAGCATCACTGATGCCTATTTACAACATGTTTTTGAAGCGTTGATCATTGTAGCCAATCACAGACATATCTGTTGAGTGTGTGAACACAATGGCCAATCAGAGGTGTTTAAGAATCCACCCAACAGCACTCAAAGCGTCAGTATCGACTTAGTATCGAAGTCAGTACTTTTGACAACTAATAGTCATACATACATACATATATATATATATATATATATATATATATATATATAATTAATTACATAATAAAACATTGGTCCAATAGAGAAGTGAACAGATTATATTGCAAAAGCTGTGTAATGCTATCCATTTATATCCAATATAATTTCCTATTCCACTATAAACAAACAAAGATAATGGCTGTCAATAAAGAGATTATATTTCCCTCTGGTCCACAATCCAAAACGAGACACTTAGAGTCACAGAAAAACAAGTCCCACTCTAGAGAAATAGTACTGGTGCCATTTAACAGCTATGTGAAATCAATATACAGCTAGAAATGGCGGGAAAGAAACATCATAGTAAACTAGTTATTGACGTGCTGCAGTAATTTACACTTGCCATTACAAGATGGATTGAGGCAATATTTATTTAGCCAGAAAGCTGGCAGCGGGGATATGGTACAGCAGCTGCCGCGGTTGCCAGATGCTTGAAATACACCCTCCGTCCATCAAAACCCCTCCCTTGATGATTTCCTCCTTGTTGCAACCTGACAACCTTAAAACAACTGTATAATTAGAGCGGCATCTGCCGCGTTGCGTCTCTCTCTGGATCAATCAGGAAACTTCGGACCAAGTGCGACGATGCAAAATGACACACAGACACAATGAGAGAAACAACTGATCACAGCTCAGAAAATGGAGCTGCAGGTACAATAAAAAGAGAAGGCTGTGATTATTGCCTTGAACTAACCACAATGATATCTGTTTGTTGTCAGAAAATATACTTGTAAAAGAGTTTGTTGTCACATGCATCTGAAATGAATCAACAACAGCTCCCATCTGCTAGTTAAAATATCGAAATGATCAACATTAGCACATCACAAGCCAGCAGCATGAAGTGAACTACCATAAAAACTAACTCAACTCATCCTGAGAGGAATGAAAGGCCTGTTCAATATAATGCATTACAAAAGTTTAAAACCATGCATTCATCTGCCATTAATATTACTTTCTGTATGGTTTTCCTCAGTGACCCCAGAGCGCATCCCCAGAGACACTGACTCTTAATTAAAGACTGAATGTAAAATGTCATGACAGATGACCCTCTCCAGACTGAAAGTAAGATGAAAGGAAAGGTTGAAGCGTAGTTTAACGTCTGTAGCACACTTTATTACAATATTTTACACAAATAGATTGCTATGAAGAGATTTCACTAAGAATTAATTGCACCTACATAACATTAGCTTCTGCACAACATTAATTGCACCTAGCTAATAGCACAAATAGAGCCTAATTTACATAGAAAGTGGCCGCATTTGCACTGAAAAGAATTGCATTGATTTAATTTACTGTAAATACTCACTATTTCAGTGTACTGAGAATCTAGTTTAACTGGATTGTTGTTAGTGAATAAGGCCGGTTTTGTGCTGAACAACCTGTGCAAAAGTGGAGCAAATGTTAAGTGAATGAAGCTTTCCTATGCAATGAACAATTCTAGTTCATTTCACACTTTAATTTGTGTGTATATGTATGCGTGTGAACTTGAAATGAGAAAGGTTCTCTGTTATTGAGAACAAGTCTGTGCATGTTCGTTGTGATTAACACTACACCGCTACATCTCATCTAAGCAGAATTATCACCTCCACAGTCAGTCCATATCAGAGCTATACTCATGCTCCCCACTGCTGGCACTGTGATGAGAATTTTTTTCTTTTATTGAAGTAATTTATGAAAGAATATACATAATGGTTATGGCTAAAAATCTGCATAACTCTATCAGACTACAAATACACATTCCTAATTCCTTCCAAGTCAACAGAACTTGCACAATACATTTGTGGTGTTTGGTGTAAAAATGTTCAATTACACACTCTAGACTTAAAAAGGATTCAATTTGTCATGATTTATAGTCTTATATCTGGTAATGGGGTGATTGTGTACTTGTTTCCTGCTGTAAAACATGCAATAAAATGATTTTTTTTTGTGAGCATCTGCATTTGAGGACAATAGATGTTCTGTAAATTACACACTCCCTCTGCTGGACAGAGATTAATATCTACAAGCATAATCAGAAACACTGAGAGGAAAATGGACAGAATAAATCACAAATTACTCACTTACTTCACATTTAATGTAAAAAGGCAAAATATACATGTGATGTCCTCCTACTGATACACTACTGATCGTCCATATATATATATATATTATATATATATATATATATATATATATATATATAGATACATTTCTAAATTTCAGCATTATTTGTTCTTTAGATATTCCTCTTTAAAAGAAAAAAGTATCAACTGTGTGCAAATGCAAAGTGACCCAAATTTGGTTTTTGACCACAGAAAATGTGCATGGAGCCACATTAAGATCTCCGGGATTGAACCACTGAGGGCCTTTAAAATGAAGATACCATAAGGGAAGTTTGTTAAGAACCAAAATCTAAAAGGATGTTAAGATATTTTTTTAATATTTCTTGAGTTACAAGCATGAAAAAAGAAAAAAAGAAAAGAAAAAAAAAAAAAAAAAAAAAACAAGAAGTGCTTTTTGCCATTTTTGAACAGTCACTGTTGGCATATAATGAAACAAAGATTGCTAACATAAACAGATTTTACTAACAGACCTACCAATCTCTGTGTAAAAATAAAATAATGATGCTGCCATCCTTCTAAAGTCATTTTTACACCCCTGTAAACTGGCTCCAAATCTCAGGTGAAAACTGTAATTTTGAGCCCCCTCTACAAAATAGTGGATTACTCAGTAAATATGCATCTGTGACATTTAATATTTTAGCTTTCATCACTAATTATGTTTTTCTTTCTACAGAAAAAAAAAAAAAAAATTAACAAAATCAAAAATTTGAGCCGGGGAAGAAATTTGGTTGATTTGACACGGAATGACCAATTGTATTTACACTGTTTTATCAATGCTTTTGTTGTTAGGTTTAGTAACTTGCAGTTGTGTGACATATGGGTTTCATTATCTACTCAAAATGACCCATTCATACTATCCCAAAAACTATCCATTGATTGTTACCATTATGGTGCATTGTACTGAGGTCTCTGTGTTCAGTTGGATACATCCTTATATGTGCAAAAAAATCTTCTGTTATTTACTTAAAAGTTTCAAAGTAAACCAAACACTTTAAAAGAATGGCTTAATTTAGTGCTACATGGTTTGAATAAAATTTACAAACAAAGAGTGAGTAAAATGTACTTGAAAGAATATTGCAAAGTAAACTTCAAATTATTAAGTAGAAATTACTCAAACTCTATCTGGCCATGTTAAATGTAATTATTCTCTTTGTTAATTTTACATAACTTAGTCAAATAGATTTTACTTAATTCCATATATGTTAAATTTACTATTATAATATGAGTTCAAAAAACTTGCATAAGAAATATTTAGTAAATTTTCCCTTTTTTCCCCAGTGTACCTGGTAAGCTTTACAGATTATAGCTCTATACTCTTCAACAACAGTAAGAAAGGATTCCTCACACAGCGCCCATATCAACACGATTATTCTCCAGGTTATCATACTGTATACATTAGAATGAGATCTGCACGGCTACACGCTGATCTCTTAGATTCATACCCCGAGGTGCCAGTAGAGGTCTAAAACACCCTCATGTCTCAGCCAAACACCATGATCTATGTTAACCAAAAAAAAAAAAAAAAAAATTAACAAGTAAGCGATAGATCGAAAGCGCACACGAGAGAGGGAAAAAAACACCCCGCAGTGAAGCACACGACTTAAATTAAAAGAGGGGTGGGGGCAGGCTTCAAGGTTAATTACATGAAGAACTTCCCTGTTTGAATTAAAATCACTCACTCCATGCAGCACTAACATAAGGAGCATTCAAACCCACACAGTGCTCAGGATAATTCTTACGGTGCAGCACATTTTAACTCTTGACCCCCTGATAAGAGCAGCACAGAGACTTGCTGAATGCTCCATCTACAGACAAGAGGAGTTAGATGACAAGTTTAGGGTGAATCGAAGTGCAAGCACTCATAAAAGATCATTTGCACGCCTGTGAAGTGCGATTACACGATGTCTAGTTATATTTTTAATTGATTTGAGACGTATTACGTCCTGTCTTTATATAGTAAGATGGTAGGAATTGTGTGCTAAAAAAACATACCTGGCTTTATTAATTTTAAGAACCAGCAATAGCTCAGCAACGGCATTTTTAATGCAAAGATGATACAGTGTTCCTTTAGCATTAGTAAAAGAGCAGCACTGGTAATCGGAGGCAAGATTGGCTGGAATTAGATGGAACAGAATGCAGGAATAGATCGCTGGGGAGAGTTCAGTGAGGAGGCATCATGGGTTCACAAGCAGTATCACAGAACACCCTTTCCACTCATCCTCCTCATCTTCCTCCTCCCTTTCTTTCTCCCTCCGGCTGGGACTGCCACAGAAGAGCAGAGATGCCTAGAGAGACGGAGAGTGAGGGAGTGAGGGGGCGAAAGGCAAGACGAAACTTTGGTTTGATAAAGAGAGAGGGAGAGAGGTGGAGGAAAAACATTACACATCAGCAGAAAGGAGGAGGAGGAGGAGGAGGAGAGGAAGGCACTCTTCAACTTTCCCTGCTGTTCCCAGCTGTGTTACAGCAGAGTGCTAGCCTTTGAAGAGCTGGTGGCAAAATACACACACATGCATATTTTTCCCTCCAGATAACCAACCAACTGTTCCCTCACTGGCCTTTCCCTGACTCC
Organism: Culter alburnus; assembly: GCA_028476615.1. Lineage (NCBI taxonomy): Eukaryota > Metazoa > Chordata > Actinopteri > Cypriniformes > Xenocyprididae > Culter > Culter alburnus. The sequence continues at coordinate 3,187,658 of JAOTNS010000012.1, forward strand.
CCCCACCCCTCCAGAAAAGATCACACCATTTCTTTTTTGGCTTGTTTGGTTTTAAATAATAAATGATACCGTGCCTTATCCTGCCTATCTACATATTATTAAATATGGAGAAAAAACAGAACGGCGCAGCACTTTCAAACACAGTATAACGTTGCGCTTTCGGTCGCCCACACATGCTGTCTGGTGCACGGCTAGGTCAGAAAACAGCATTTGTAATTGGAAACTAAACTCTTAACAATATCAAGCTGTGATTCAAAGAAAGGCCTACGGTGAAAGGGGTTTTACGGAGTTTAATGTTTTTGTCGTCGATTTTCAGTATGCAGCTAGCCGCTATGTGGGGGGAAAACATGAAATGCAATATTTCACGTTTGACAAGATGCTGTATATAAAAAATAGTTTTGTTTCTTTTTAAACATAAGATCTTTGGAAAAACGTGCCTCTACCTACATTTTTGCAAAACTCCAAAAACATACCAGCTGAAATTAACACTAGTAGCAGTAAACTTTTATTACTTTTCAGCCAAATTATAATTATAGGGGCAGATTATTGATTAAAAACGTATTTTTTGCGCAGTTCCTTGCACAATACCATGTTATGACTTCAAAACACTTTTATCATAGTGCATGTTTTGGAAACGAATACATATTGACATTTGCATCACATAACCAGCTCTATATGTTTGGCTTTTTTGACATAGTAAACTTGCTTGGTCGCTCACCTGGTACAGCATTGCACTTGCTGAAGCATGAGTCATTATATAAAACTTGTACAAGCCAGCTAAAATGGCATGGTTGCTTCAGCAAATGTGTTTTTATAGCACATTTGCTTTTGTTAACTCTATCGGTTAGGTTTAGTGTAGGTCAGGGGTGTCAAACTCATATTAGGTTGAGGGCCGGATGGGAAAAAAATGTAACCATGTGCGGGCCGAATTACATTTTTTTAAACCTTAGTGCGCTGAAATTTAGCCTACATTAATATTAACCATACAAACTACAAATTAACTGGCATGAAAACTAGAAAAACACACTGTTCTGAGAAAACTTTTTTAAAAGTGATTATTATGATTTTTCATGGCTGATTCCAGTTTTTAGAAGCAAATTAGCTGATTCCAATACAGGCTGCGGATTTTTTTTTTTTCTTCGAGCAAATTCATTTGTTATTTATTTGCTCTATAACAGACAAACTGGCCTTAAACAAAAAATATCTGTAGCCATTTGAAATTAAGCAACCACTGCATTTTAATCATGATGCAAACAAAGATGCTACACAAATGTAGCATGAGTAATTTTTTTATTTTACATTAGATTACAAGATTTAAAGCAAAAACAGAATGGTCTGACATTGTTTTGTGAAATTATGCTATAATTATGCTATAACTAAGACACACCTGCACAAAACAAAAACAGCAGACTGAATGAAAATGCAATTTCACTCTCTGACTGTAGGGGGCGCTTATGGAACAGCAGCAATATAGCGTTTCCTTGTTTACCGCTGTATACAAATCAGCGCTGCGCTAATAAACACACTACTTTATACAGAGGTAAAAGGACTAGAAAATGCCATTGAAACTATTCTATACATATTTCCCTTCATAGATACATTCATATTAACCCCATACCCCCTTTTCAATATTTATATTTTTCTTCCTATATTTCGTGAACAGTGAGCTTTCTGTGCCTGGTACAGTTTTTGCTCTGTTGCCGCGTCTGTGTTCTCTTTGGGTCCGTCTTCAGCGTGCCCCGTCTGGCCTGTCTTAACGTCCTGTTTACAGACTTCGTAATCATAATATTCCCACACAGATGACATTTTGGGAAATGACTGCAAAGTAGTTTGTGTGCAAGTACGGTATAGAGATTGACCAAAATAAAACTTTCCGTTCCGATTTATGGCCTATTTTCTATTATTGTTCAAATCATCCACCGGGCACTGAATTTAGCACTGAATTCAGCCCATGGGCCGTATGTTTGACACCCCTGGTGTAGGTAGTACGCTATTTTACTTAACCTCACCGGACAGTGCAACTGCTGTGATACGTAACAACCAGCGTAATAAAACGGTGCCACATTCATGTTCATCTGTTTCAGACAAAATTTTACACACTCTTCCTGGAAATTTCACTTTGAAAGTGTCGCGAAACGTGCAAGAAGCAATGTAATTTTGCAAATATGTCGCCACAAGCTTGTTTTTACAGTGAGCCTGGGTTGGATTTTTTCCTTCAAACAGCTGTGGAAATAAATTCTCCAGATCTCGAACTCCATCGCTTCGTGCTAAAGAGTGACTGAACGAAGAATGGAGAGATAGAATAACAGAACGAGAGAGAGAAAGAGGTGTCAATTGCTAGCCGTCAACTCATCTGATGTCCTCCCCGCACATCCAGAAGCGTTCACGTGTGAAAAGCCGCCGTAACTTTCACCGGGGACATTTTTGACGAGCGGTGAGGAAAGAGTTTGACAGATCCGGGCGACGTCAGGCCGTCTCTGGGCCATTTGGCATGCGGTGGGCGTCTGGCATGCTGAAGACTGCCTGTCAAACGCCTATGACTCCATAGAGTGGTGCGGGGGACCCTACGGAGCGGCAGATGGGCCATTAAGGTAGTATTAATGTAGATGCCATGACTTTTCCCGCGCTGACTGGGACATGCTCTTTAGAACTGCGAGCAGCTGCTGCCATTTACTCCGACAGCTCCCCGCTAACTTTGGGCCAACTGGCAGAGCTGGAGTTTTTTGTACCCAAGTAAAGCTAGTTAGAAAATGCTTCCAGGGTTACGCTCCTGAACATAAATGTGCTGTCAATAAGATGTAGGCATACAATATTGTCTTCTCGCATACATTATTGCTTTAATACGTAGGTTAGCTTGTCTCAAATACTGTATGGATTAGCATACACCTGCATTAGCAAGTTAAGAAATAGGAGTGTACACACACTAACAATTATCGTTCTAATCACAGGCAGCAAATATTGAGCTGTAATGTAATGTTTTCATATTCATTTAGCCTCTAAGCACTAATATCATGCTTTAATTGGGAGAAAATTGGCTGTTGCTGAAAAATACAGAATAATCAGGAAAAACAAGCATAGATAAGCACTCCAATAAGACACATTCTACTCCTCTAAATGAACTGAAATGGGATATTTTCAGACCATTAACAAAATCACATAGACAAAATCCTATTAGCACAATTATTTCTTTCCTCGTTGCAATTTGCAGAATCAGAGACGTCTAAGCTGCACACTTTCATGGCTAGTTAGCACAGAAACCCATTCCAGATAAAGGAGAATATCAACCGTTAGACACTCAAAACAAATATATCATCCTCATCAAATATCACAAACAAATATCAAAGCACCTTCTATTTTCACATAACAAAGTAAATGTGGTCCGGACAGCTGGCTATATTCAGATTTGTTTGGTGATTCGTATTTGGGTCACAATATAACTGCACATCAGGAGAGTTAGCGAAACATGCTAATTCTGCTGCTAACACTTTGACAGAGTTTCATGTGTGCATCTCATTCGCTCTCAGCCAAATGACTTGCAACTTTATTGCTGAAAATGCAGTGGAACTAATCCAGCTAATCGGCGCAGCATCTGCTGTGCTTTCTGTCTTTCTCTCGCTTAGCCTCCCAGGTTTCTTTCTCTCTCTCTCACTCTCTCTCTCTCTCTCCTCCAGATGAGTTCAAACAGCGCAGTTTGACGTAGAAGTGAAATGGATTTATCGCAGAGGTAGACGTGCGCATAGCTATTTGTGGCAACCTCTCACGATATCGTCATATCGGTTTGCAGCTGACAAACTGATGTTTCTTGCCCATGAGGGTTGTCATGATATAAAATTTCAGTAGTCAGTAGTGAAATGTCATGATACCAGTACTCATAACACAGCAAAAACTAATGTTATTTGACTCACTTTTTAATTTTTAAAAGTTTATTATATTTCTATATTAATAACAGATTTTAATATTTGTAGTATTTATTCACATTTAACAAATAACATAAAAATATACAATATCATTAGGTTTTGTCTTAAAGGATTAGTTCACTTTCAAATTAAAATTTCCTGATAATTTACTCACCCCCATGTCATCCAAGATGTTCATGTCTTTCTTCCTTCATTCGAAAGAAATTAAGGTTTTTGATGAAACATTCCAGGATTTTTCTCCATATAGTGGACTTCAATGGAGCCCAAACAGTTGAAGGTCAAAATGACAGTTTACAGCGATCCCAGATGAGAAATAAGGGTCTTATCTAGAGAAACCATCGCTTATTTTCTAAAAAAAAAAAAAAACAATTTTATACGGTTTAACCATAAATGATCATCTTGAACTAGCTCTCTTCTCCTTTGAATTCCAGCAGTGTAGACACTGCTAAGTGTATTACTGCCCTCCACAGGTCAAAGTTTGAACTAAATTGTCATGTACAATATTTAGTGCAAGTATATAACTTAGTTCAAACTTTGACCTGTGGAGGGCATAATACACTTAGCAGCGTCTACACTGCTGGAATTCTAATAAAGAAGAAGAAGAAGAGAGCTAGTTCAAATGAGCATTTATTGTCAAAACTATATATATTATATATATATATATTTTTTTTTTTTAGAAAATGAGCAATGGTTTCTCTAGATAAGACCCTTATTCTTCGTCTGGGATCGTGTAGAACTTTTGAAGCTGCAATGAAACTGTAATTTCGACCTTCAACCATTTGGGCTCCAGTGAAGTCCACTATAAAAATCCTGGAATGTTTTCATCAAAAACCAAAATTTCTTTTCAACCGAAGAAAGAAAGACATGAACACCTTGGATGACATAGGGGTGAGTAAATTATCAGGAAATTTTAATTTGAAAGTGAACTAATCCTTTAATAGACAAAACACAAAATATTTTCTTGGTGCATATAGGCCTTGCAGTGTAAATGCAGCCTAATAGGAACTTTTGCTGTCTTTAATGTCTAATATTAACCTAATATTAATAAAACAATAATACTGAGAAGCAAAACAAAATTGTACACTTGAATGTGAAATTTAAAGCAATTTTTACCTAATTGAGAAATAATGGAGAAAACTGACTGTTTTTAAATTAATAGTTTTAAATTAACTTTAAATTAATATCTCATCAAGATTATAACCAAAAAGTGCACTTTGAATTGAGACTCCACACGTTGCTACTGATACTATTTTTATTTTATTTTATTTTTTTTTAATTTGTTAGCCTCATAGCATAATTGCCCAGATCATATTTCAAAGGCAGATATCACAATTTGGCCAAAAAATGACTTAGGCAATTATGCTATGAGGCTAACGAATTGTAGTACAGATTGGTACAAAAGCACCACTACTTTTGACATCCTTATTGCCCATCCTGTTGTACATGGAGACCCATCCTAATGAAGTGTTAACTACACAGGCCTTGTGATTGAAGGGTGGTCACGATGGGACTCAGCGTCTCTGTAAGGACACTATGACAGACTGTCTTTGACTCGTACGCACCGCTACTCAATCAAGACCTCATATCCTGTTTGTGATCGGCGAAACACCAGAATGCTACTCGTTCTGCCATCCCTAAAGACAAATCTGATTGAGATCCCCTTGACGTGAGCCGTGAGGACACTCAAAGACTACGATAAATCATCAATGGAGATTATTCTAAAAAAAATATGGGGAAAAACACTTCTGATGAGGATATTGATAGAAATAAATGTGCATGGATTTATATAGCAGCACGCATCAATAAATGTATGGTATTATGATTTAGGCTATAAGAAAGGCTTCTATCAAATAATATATGCATATTCAATATAATAATGAACAGGTTTACAAAGAAAACAACTGAAAGGCCCATTGAAAAGTGGGATAAAAATTTCCAACCTGCAAAAAAAGGGGATCCCAGTGTATTTTTTATTTTATTTTTTTACAAGGTGAGCATGACTGCTTTGCCATGCAAATGCATTCAAAGTCGCTCTAATACCGTGCAGTTATTGTAGAGCAAATGAGCAAAGGCTTTACATTTGAGAGAACAGCACCTCCAATCTCATGATGCAATATCCACGTGTGGGTGTGTTACAAATAGGTTATTTTGGCTTTTATATATTTATTTATTTATATACATTTTGCTACACAGCTGGAAGAATAGCGGTATTAGCTCGGCACTAGAAGCAGTCTGTTATTTGCTAACAAGATGATTAACATAAAAAGGGAATGGTAAATGTTATTTTCCAGCGCCGCACGACAACAGAGATGCAGTAATCATATTATTATTTGTATTTATGTCGTGATTAACCAGACATAATGCTCGTACAAGCTGCGTGTCTTACAATGCCTCGGTTTTGCCACACTTCAAAAAATGTTTCATGCACAGGAACAGCAGCGTTTAGGGAAATAAAGTATCGCTGTGGGATGCGATCAGGAGAGGATGACAGCTTAAAGAGTGGAATGGCATCCAGAACAAGCGAAAGAAAAATACATGAACATACAAGTGTGATGCACACACTTCTCACACAGGAGGAGAAAGTGTTGCTCCCTCTGCATGCAGCCACACATATAGTTATACACACACACACACACACACACACATTGAGCTGGATAAGTGTGACTCGCAGCGTTTTGCTAATAACATGCAGAAACCAGAAGCTCCTCAGCCGAACAGATGAGAAAAGAAAGAGCCTCCTTCCTCAGAGGCCAGGCCAGACGCGCACACACAAACCATCAGCACACAAGAGACAAAGACTGAAAGAAGAGCTGCAACACAAGCACACATCACACACTACATACAGTAAACTCCAAACAGACGTTTAGGATATCAGTGTCATATGAGCAACAAACCGCACACACCGATGTGTGATTGGCCTTCCCACTAAGAAAAAAAAAAAACACATTGACAAAAAAAAAAAAATTCCGTCATCCAAGCATGACATGTCGGAGACAATTCCGACTTAATGAGCGTTTTGGCAGCTTCTGTCGAATGCAGACAGTGATTAACCAAACACTTCTGAGTACAAGGCACAGTGGTGCTCAAAGAAAACAGTGATGATCTCCACTTAATCGCCGCCAAGCCCAGAGCATCTGCCCGGCCAGCGCCGCACGCCCGCTCCGATAGGCTGTCATATCTCCCCAGAGTCTGACGGCCATATGCTCGGGCTCCGCCGCTCACGCCCGAGGAAGTTCGCTTTCTGACAAAGCGTCGGTGTAAATATGACATTCAAACAAGTGTGCCTATTCAGCCAGAACCAAGTAAGCCAGTGAGAGACAGGAGAGACGCGGGGAGAGAGTGTAAATGTGCTACGAGTTTGTGTGGGACTCTGTGTGCTTGTAGAATGGATGATTTCCTCACATTTTGGAACAATTTTCACAAGATTATTTTTGCCTTTTTTACTATTTTATAACAGGCAGAAACAAGGGGGAGAGGACAAGATCAGGATTGGGAAATCAAATAAGACAGACTTAAAGTCACGTCGTCCACATGAGCGCCTTTGCGCAGTGTGTTGGAGAACATGTACTACTCACCATGTTTCTGACACTTTTTCTTGTTAAATAAATGCAGAAGGTGTGTGTGTTCTTGTATACATGGTTTATGAGGACACAAATGTGTATATAATGACATGGGTATTACAACGTATGCACTACTTATGGGTGTTTTATTGCAGATGCAGTTCGGGTAGTAAAACATAGAAGCATTGGGCTTTTTACGGATGTAATGAAAATCATCGACAACGATGTCATTATCGATTAGTCACGTACTGTGCATGGAACTTCCGAGAGTAAATTGCTGAATAACGCATTTCTTTGGACAAAGCATCTAAAAATAGTGAGCAGAGTGAGTGATGCTGGCCAAAACATGATAAATTTTAAGCTTCAAAAATTTAGGTTTAAAAGTCAACATGTAATTCAAATAATTTATGAGAGTGGTAACTGTAAAGGGATAACAGCGTATAATTGAATGTAAATGTAAGATGTTCTTACTAGAGCTGCAACTAACGATTATTTGATAATCGATTGGTTGGCCGATTATTTCTTCGATTAATCGGATAAAAAGCCAAATTTTTTTGGCAAAACACACTATTAGACATCTACCCAATGCTGTTCTTCAAACAAACGTGACAACTGAATGCTATGAAAACAAATACAGTGACTATATTTATATCTATGCTGTATTCAAAAGAGCTATAAAGCAAAAGGACCATTTAAATCCCTACATTAAAATGAAGATAATAATAAAGATAATAAAGAAAAATAAAAACACAAACTCAATGTAACAGATAAGAGGAATGTTCTGCAGGAACACACACTTTCACTCTTGACACAGTAACCTGTTACTGTCATTTCTTTATTCTGTAAATGTAAGAAACGTCTTACATTTATATTCAATTACACGCTGTTATCCCTTTACAATTATCAATCTAATAAAATGCATGAATTACATGTTGACTTTTAAACCTAAATTTAGTGTCCAACAACAGATAGTTTAGCTAAATTAATATTTTTGCACTGAATAATAATTGTCTCCCGTCTGTTTGACGTGCATGGCCGCGCCGGCGCGTCATTCTTGAAGAATCTGAAGTTTAGCACAGACTGTCAGGATGAGCCTTCATGCAAAATGGAAAATATGGACAAACCCAGGGATTGGGTTGTTTTCACCCAGCCATTTTTTTCAACCAATTTTGTATTTATTTTTTTTAGCCAGCAATATAGTAATATAGTAAAAGGCATGTTTTTCTCACCCCCAAATAGGGGCAAATTTGTGGGGTCAAGGCTGAAACTTGACCAGACCAGAGACTTATATTATATCTTGTGAAAGAGGGCATAATAGGTGCACTTTAACCCAACCTGCTGGGTTTGTCCATATTTAACCCAGCTTGGGTTGTTTTTAACCCAGCATTTTTTAGAGTGAAGGAAACATATCACACATTAAATAGCACACGCATCTGTCAAAGTGCCTGACAGGACAAGCCATGTTAAACATTACGCTAATGCATTAGCTTGAAGCTTAAAATAAAGAATTCTCATGTTTTTGGCAGCTTGGATCATGTACCTTTCCCGCAGCAGCTTACTCTGTTTCCTCCAGTATTTTTAGATGCATTTTGTCATTAGAAATGCATTATTCAGTGCTGCAATTTGGCGCGACTGGTGGAAGTTTTCTATGCACGGTGGGCAGACGCAACTAAACAATAACGACATTCGTTGTCGATGATTTACATTATCGATTTTATTGATCAGTTGTTGCAGCCCTAGTTCTTACATTTACAGAATAAAGAAATGACAGTAACAGTACTTTGAAACTTACACTACAAGGCCTACTACTTTAAACCACTTTGTAATTTATCAAGCTCCAAGATGCTCATGAAGTAAAGTAGTTCAAACAATGCACAATCAAGCAAGATAAGGACAAAAGTTAAATTGGGGCGGAGCAATTTGGAACAACATTCAGACAAATAAACAAACAAATAAATAAAAAGATCATAATTCATGAATCCAAGTATTTGTTTGTTTGTCTGTTTGTTTCATTATTTGAATACTCATGTTTTTATAATTTGTTTTATATATTAGGATTTTTTATACAATAAAAACAAATTATAATTATAAAGTTAATTTTAGAAATCAATAACTAAATGCTGTCAGATGATACTGTGATATTTATCTCTGAGGATCTCGTTTTGGGTGACAGCATTACATTTAAAAAAAAAACATTCAAATTTCCATATCTGACTCAGCTACAAACTAGAAGATAAAAAAAGGAAATACCTCACAGGGATTTCTACACAGTGACTTTAATGATTCAAGTAATCATGATCAATTCGGCTGATTTACATGAACTGTCTGAACTGTTTGATTCTTACATCATTCCACTCAGAAGCTAAAAAGAACCTGCAAAGCTATATGCCACATCGTTGACAAAATTGCACAATTTTTAAAGCAGCTGACTTATAGTACCGAAGAATTTTAGTAACATCATTATATTGAGTTACTCTACTAATGTTCAAACACACACTGACATCTGCATACATTACATGTCCTCCAACCAAATACACACCTTCGCATACCCTTCTGAACCTCCATGTTTTCTATAACAAAGCCTCTCTAAATAAACGTCCCTATCAAATACCGTCCGGTGGCCAAACGTGAGAAGTGGCCCCTTGTCGCCCCCTTTCCTTATTCAGCCCCACCTCAGACTGCAGAGAATGGATCCAGAGAGCCATTGTTCCGGCCACTAGATTAACTTTCATGTCCATTCACAAACCAATGTGACTCTTGAGTATGACATCAAAATAATGTCGATCAATCCATTTAATAGTAAGGCTTATAATGGGCTACTGTTGTAGCTGAAACACTAGCGGCGACGCCAAACAATGGCCAAACAGGTGTGAGAGGAAACTGAAGCGCAGGGTTACACCTTATCAGGCTTTAGATAAAGAGGATACAGTTATAGAAGATAGAATTACTACAGTCTCACTGACCGGTTACTGTAGTACAGAAAGCCGGTCCTCTGGCTTGGACTAACAAGCATTCTCACAACAAGGAACAGTATCATGTATTGAGCCTGAGGGACAGCCTGAGGAAATTGAGTGAAGACCAAAGAAACAAAGAGTGCCGTGGAAAGGAGTTTGATGCTTGTCAGAGTGAGGGCAGGACGAGAGGCCTTGGGTAATGCTAGATTGACAAGAGAAGGGTGAGCTAGGATCAACAAGATACCCAAACCCACCCAAACACACTCACAGTCACACACGTATCTGGGCAGAGGGCCAGATGTGTGAGAGTGTGTGACAGGATGATGGACGTGGGGGGGTGAGGAGACGCACGCAAATGCACTCTGTGGATCATGCAGGAAAACTTGTCAACGTCAGTGAAGATGAAAGAAGCCCGCAGTTATAACGCAGACACACACGTACACACAGATGCGAGGGTCCATTCCCAGGCTGCAGTCAGGTGTTTTGGACTGAACCTCTTTGCCAGGTGGTCATAAAGAGAAAGATTCAAAGAAAGAGAAACAGAGAGGAGAATTCACTAAACAGTTGCAAGTTAAGACTTTGTCATTCTTTTCAGTGAAAACATGACTCCTTTATGTAAATTCGAATTATAGATTGTGACTTATTCACAAAACTCTTGAATTTGAACTGAATGTTGTTCAAAAGAGATGCCTGAGTCCATTTTCTATTAATTACGGTAAATCAAATGATGGTGCTTGAAATCAATGAATTTGAAGTAAGTTAACAATCAGGATGCAGAATTCCTATTTAAATTTGAATGTAAGAAAGTAGAAATAAAATTCACACACATATAAAAGAAAATAACTAGTTTTTCAGGAAAGCATGTGAAGACAAACTTTGAATGCTTAAAGGTGCCATCGAACGTTTTTTTTACAAGATGTAATATAAGTCTAAGGTGTCCCCTGAATGTGTCTGTGAAGTTGCAGCTCAAAATACCCCATAGATTTTTTAATTAATTTTTTTAACTGCCTATTTTGAGGCATAATTAGAAATGCGCCGATTCAGGCTGCGGCCCCTTTAAATCCTCTTGCTCTCCGCCCCCTCCCAAGCTCTCGACTCTATCATTGCATAAACAAAGTTCATACAGCTAATATAACCCTCAAATGGATCTTTACAAAATGTTCGTCATGCATACTGCATGCATGCATCGGATCATGTGAGTATAGTATTTATTTGGATGTTTACATTTGATTCTGAATGAGTTTGATAGTGCTCCGTGGCTAAAGCTAACATTACACACTGTTGGAGAGATTTATAAAGAATGAAGTTGTGTTTATGAATTATACAGACTGCAAGCGTTTAAAAATGAAAAAAATGACGGCTCTTGTCTCCGTGAATACAGTAAGAAAGGATGGTAACTTTAACCACATTTAACAGTACATTAGCAACATGCTAACGAAACATTTAGAAAGTCAGTTATTATCGCTCCATCTGCCATTTTTCGCTATTGTCCTTGCTTGCTTACCTAGTCTGATGATTCAGCTGTGCACAGATCCAGACGTTAATACTGGCTGCCCTTGTGTAATGCCTTGAACATGGGCTGGCATATGCAAATATTGGGGGCGTACATATTAATGATCCTGACTGTTACGTAACAGTCAGTGTTATGTTGAGATTCGCCTGATCTTCAGAGGTCTTTTAAACAAATGAGATTTATATAAGAAGGAGGAAAAAATGGAGTTTGAGACTCACTGTATGTCATTTCCATGTACTGAACTCTTGTTATTCAACTATGCTAAGATAAATTCAATTTTCAATTCGATGGCACCTTTAAAGTTTCAAAACAGACAGACTTGGTAGGTAGATATTACTGGATATTACTGTCAGTCATTTATTGAGCTCAAAAGTTTACATACTCCTTGCAGAATATGCAAAAATGTTAATCATTTTAACAAAATAAGGATCATGAAAATTGCATGTTATTTTTTATTTAGTACTGTCCTGAATAAACTACTTCACATAACAGATGTTTACATAAAGTCCACAAGACAAAAAATAGCTGAATTTATAAAAATGTACAAAAGTTTACATACCCTTGATTCTTAATACTGTGTGTGGTTACCTGGATAATCCACAACTGTTTGTTTGTTTTGTGATGGTTGTTCATGAGTCCCTTGTTTGTCCTGAGCAGTTAAACTGAGCTCTGTTCTTCAGAAAAATTCTCCAAGTCCTGCAAATTCTTTGATTTTCCAGCATCTTCTGCATATTTGAACCCTTTCCAACAATGACTGTATGATTTTGTAGAAAATTAATTTTGAAAAATTATTTTAGCCTTAAATATATGTAAAATATAAAGTCTTTTTTTTTTTCGTTCTTTCTTTTTTTTCTAACTGTGATTTCATAATTCATCCCATAGTGTTTCCTTCTGGAGCATCAGTGAATGTTTGCAGCTTTATTAATAGTTGTGTTTGAGTCCCTCAGTGTTGTCCTCAGTGTAAAAAGATGTATCAAATCATCCAGTCACTGCTGTAAAGGGTTAAAATATGCAAAAGATGCTGGGAAATCAAAGAATTTGCAGGACATGAAGGATTTTTTCTGAAGAACATCTTAACTGCTCAGGACAAACAAGGGACTCATGAACAACCATCACAAAACAAAAAATCATCCAGGTAACCACACACAGTTTTGTGGATTTTATGTAAACATCTGTTATGTGAAATAGTTTATTCAGGACAGTACTAAATGACAAAAAAAAATAAATAAATAAATAAAAAAACTAACCTGCAATTTTCATGATCCTTCTCATTTTGTTAAAATGATTAACATTTTTGCATATTCTGCAAGGGGTATGTAAACTTTTGAGCTCAGCTGTAACATTTCTATCTTGAAACAGTTGTCAAATATTAAATGTTTAGCTACTTACATCTTACCATGCACTCTTCAACTGTTAAAACTAAATCGTTGTGTTGGAATTCACACTCGTCTTCTGTGACCAGTAAGGCCCGCCTTCTTCGATTTGATTGGCCATCTCAATTATTTTGACAGTGACTAGCACTGTTAGTCCGCTGAGGCAGACAAGCCTAAAAATGTAACTTTTAAAAAAAAAAAAAAAGGGTGTGCATTTCTGGCCATTTCTAATTATTGGGGTTGGGGTCCCCCTCAGTGCCTATGGTGGATGTGGCCCTGCTTCTTAGTGAATTCCACATGGAAAGAGAAGAAAGGAAGTATTCCATGTTGAACAAGATCTTAGCACACTGGAGGTTTCTGCCCTTTCAGGAATCACAGCTGCATCTGGTATCCTAGCACAGATTTATTCCACCCTTATGTTTACAGACAAAATGTTCTAATCTGTAATATCAAAGACACTGAGCTGAGAGAGGAGAAGAATTGTGTGAATTCTGCACACACACACTTTTAGGTTCTCAAGATCTCTTTATCATGTGTGCAAGAGTCATATGGGAATCATCTACAGTTCAAGTGTAACGCTCACATATTGCAAAGACAGTAAATGAAATGAAAAAAAAAAATGGACTGCCTAGTAAATTGTAGCTCAGAGGGTATAGGACAGACTCAGAGGAGCAAATCAGTGCTATTGTGTGTGTGTGTGTGTGTGTGTGTGTGTGTGTGTGTGTGTGTGTGTGTTCGTTCAGAAGTACAGAGTAGTCAAGAGGCCCTTACATACAGTAGAGTCATTTTAGCAGCAACGTCTATACACGTTAAGAGGCACTTTTAAATGGCCACTTCAGCCAGGTGTGTGTGAGTAGAAAGGGTAGCCAATAAAACAAGTGGGCAATACTGAGCTCAAGCAAGTGGTCCACTTCACATGAGGGTATTCTCTACTTATCCAGCACCTCATTTTGGTCGTTTTTTGCCATCTGACAGTCAGGGCCATTTTAGGTGCAATATCCACACAAACACACACAGTTTCGAGAAACGCAATGAACCCTCACTCTAACTGCCCCAATAATTTCAACACTGAAAAATTAATAAGTAATGATAGATTATTTATTAAAGTTGCAATAAGCAACTTTGGCCTCTCTGTCGCCATCTGTGGTTGAAACATAAAACTGCAGGTTATTAGCGGAATAGTTTTTTACATCAACTTCTCTGCTCCTCTGCACGGATCAATATGATGGTTTGAGGTATACCTATGGTTGCCTGTGTTTACCATATCAGAGCTAATCTGACTAGCTACACCAAGACCTATCAAGTAGAAGAAGAAAATCCTACAAATTATTTCATCTGAGCATATCTTCCGAATAGTGTAGCAGCCTAGCCAGACCTACTTTTGTTCACTTACAGATATGGTGTAAACATTCAATGAAGAAAAACATAAACCAGAAATTGCCAGCTAAATCTGAGTTGATGCTCAAATGTATAAAATATATCCAATATATACACTACACTCAAAAAATGCTGGCTTAAAAACCACC